>VXBN01004796.1:79769-103476 GCA_013397395.1 Sinosuthora webbiana | reverse complement strand
CATTGTACAGGCTTTTTTTTTTTTTTTAAATCACACTTCTAATCCCCTTTATTTATAATTCAGCAGCCATCTGCCCTGGCAGGGAACTGGCTGAAATGATGCATTAGGGCCTCTCTGCTCTTATCTCTCCTTGCTTCATTTTAACAAGAAACTAAAGGAATTTTAAACCCCCAGTAATAAATTTTGAGGGGAAAACCCTGGCAGAGCAGGGCTTTTTTTTTTTTCCTCCCTGTTTTTGTGCCATTAATGTCCACCAGCATCAGCAAACGAGAGCAGACAGACAAGGCTTAGCCCGGCTGGTGTGTGCTGCTGTTCCAGGGAGGGGGATTTTGTGTTATTTATTTATTTGAAACCTTATCAAAACTGTAATAAAGACTCCTCAGTGGCTGTTAACAGCACGGGGGGAACCAGCCTGCTCCCACCTGCTCTTCCCTGAGCAATTTATATCAAACTTCACCCCCCAGCAGAGCAGCCCTGGATCACGGAATTCCTTCTGGCCGGAGTTAAAATGTCAGGGGTGATTTTTTTCTGGCAGGGGCTCCCTCGTGCCTCGTGCAGGTTTTTTGGAGTGATTTAAAGTCACTTCAAATCGTCCTGGAGTTCCATAAATCCAGCCAGGCTCTGGCACTGGGGTTGACTGGGATATCTGGCTCCTTCCCTGCTCCAGGATGTGGTTGGGAGCTCTGCAGGGATGAGCTGGTGGTGGTGGAGGATTATCCTGAACTGTTCTCTTCTCTGTTTTTCCCTCCCGCACCCCTGGACCAGTGGCAGGCGCAGCTCCACGGTGAGGAAGCAGGTAATTAACATTTCCCTCGTTAACGAGGCGGGGAGCTGGTGTGGGGAAGCGGAGGAGTGGTGGAGAAACAAATTTTTATCTGTCCCTCGCTGTCTTCTGTGCACCTTTCCAGTCCTGTCTGAGAAATGCCTCAAACCTGCATCCCAAACCTCGCTCGTTTTCCACCACACAATTTAAAATTGCTTTGACTCTGTGTTTTGACAGACCTGGAGTCAAAAATCCCAAACAGCCTGGAGCTGTTTGGACAGTTCTGGTTTATGGGATCCACGCTGTCGTTTCTTGGTCTCCATCCCCTTTATTTTTCCCTGGAATCCCCCCCGTTAAACCTGTAACTGCTCTCGTGTTGTGCCTTCCTGTAATAAAGCCTTACAAAGCCAGGCTTTGTGTCCCTGGCCTTGGGGATAATCTGTTGCTTTTTGGTACCCAAGTGAGCTAAAATGTGTTTCCTTGAGATAGGGAGGCCCCGAAGTATCTCTTGTTGATAGTGTGAGGTTAAAGTTTGGGAATTCCAGCTCACACAGCCTTGGGCTGCTGCTTTGGAGCTTCAGAGTAACGACATCGAGTTGTGTCTTGGTGTGCACAGTCAAACCTTTCTCATTTTTTAATTGTTTTAATTTTTTTTTTTTCTCTTCACTCCACACTCTGCCTGCTCTTGCTGTTAATTCCTCCTTGGGCAGGATTCCTCCCAAGCCATTCCCCTGGTGGTGGAGAGCTGCATCCGATTCATCAGCAGGCACGGTGAGTTCTTCGTGGGCTGAGGGGGTGTCCTGTGCCATCCCTAACAAATAAAATAAACCCCACAAAGGATGTTCAGAGCACGTGGTGCCTGTGCAGGAGCTGCCACAGGAGGAGAAATGCTCTGATTTTTATTTTTTTTTTTTTCTTATTTCACATTCCTGGTGTTGTGCGCGCGGTGACCTCTCGGAATAACCGGCCTTGCAAACAGTTGTTTTGCCAACAATGTCCCTTTATTCCCCGCAGAATTAGCTCCCCATCCATCCCCACCACTCGAGCCTCACCTTCCTTTGAGCCCTGAAGTGTGGCCTTCACCAGCAACAATCATCCTCTTCACCAGGAGGAGGAGGAGGAGGGTTTGAACGTAGGAGGTCAAGCAGTGAATGAATTGTTCACTCACTGCCACAGAGGGATGATTTATGCCCCTTTGGAGGGTTGGCCTCTCCCAGCCTCGAACGCTGCGCGTTTATTGCGATTTGTTTTCGTTTTTTTTTTTTTTTTTTAATGGGTGTCGTTCGTTAGTGGCGTGTGAAACAGCTGTTAATTAGCCCGTGTGGGGAGGGGTGGGATCCATCTTCATTAGCCGGGGTGCAGGGCCGGGTTGGCAGGTCCTGTTTGCTCCCCTTGTTCCATTCCTGTTTCAGGAACAAGAATCTGGGGTCCCATTCTCATCATCATTCAGAATAACCAAGTTCTAGGCTCCTTCTTCAAGGCCACACTTGGGGATTTGCTGGAAAAATCCTTGAAACCTCGTTGAAAAGGGGGATAAATTGTGGCCATCAGGAGATGCTGATTCCGCTCAGATTCCAGAACCGGCTTCGATTTTCCAACAGGCTCAACCGAGCCCTTTTCAAACGTTTTCCTCCTGGCATTGATCATATTTTACTCCTGGCTGCTCCACTGCTGGTTTATGACTTCCTCTGGGTTGTAAAATCCTCTGGGGATCCTCCAGGGTGAGAGAGAACACGAATGGCTGTCAGAGCCCCGTTACTCCGGCAGTTTAGAAGGGTTAATAATTTTTCTGCCAATGCTGAGTTCTGTTTTTTCCGTGTCCCGGACATCTCAAGCAAAGGTGGCTTTTAAACCAACATCCCCCTGCCTGTGTTCTTATTTTTTCCTTTCTTACAGGAGCTGTAGCTGCTGAAGGTGCCATGTTCTTTTATCTAGTTTATCTCACCTTGTCACCAGCATCTCCTGTTTCCCTGCAGGTCTGCAGCACGAAGGAATATTCAGAGTGTCTGGCTCGCAGGTGGAGGTGAACGACATCAAAAACGCGTTTGAGAGAGGTAAGGAAGAGCTCTTAAAATACCCCAGGAACTGTTGCCAACTTCTGAATTTCGTGTGAACGCTCGGAACTGGCCTGAATGCAGTTTTCTCCTTCTTGTCCCTTTGATTTTTTTGTGTTTTCCTGAGCGAGTCCCTCCCAAACACCTCCCTGGTGCTCATTAACCTTGAGTTCTCAGCCGTTTGCTGTTGTGCTTTGTACCCCGTGGAGCGTCTGTGTGATAAATATTCTGAGCTCAATCTCCTCTCATGTCTGATAGCTTATTGATTGTTTGCAACACTAAAGGACGTAGAGGATTTCATTATTAGGTGTAACTGCAGTTTCCTCCCCTCTCTCCCCCGGCTCTTTGTGTGCTGGAGGATGAATTTCCATTTTATTTTATTTTTTTTTTTTTCCCCCCAGTGTTGTTGAGGCACAGCTTGGCTACATTTATTCCAAATACCAGCCAGGGAGAGAGGGGGAAATTTCAAGAGAGTGTTAATTTGAGGTAGCTTTTAATAGATTGGATTTTTTTTCTTTTTTTTTCCTCTGGGAAGAGCCATTCCATACAAAAGCAAGGAGCAGTTGGGAGCCTCCTGACTCATCAGCTCCTTGCTGGGCTGTTCTCCCCGGCAGAGCAGGTTCAGAGGAGCTGCTCCTCAGGCACTGCCTGGGTCACTGGGAACGACAGGGCTCCTGTTAATCCCTGGAATCCTTCATTCCCCAAGAACAGGAGCCGTGCTTTTCTCTGCTTGCTGCTGCAGGAGGCGGGCGGTCGTTAATTAGGCACTGACGAGTTTAATTCGCTTTTTTTTGGGGGGGAGGGAGAAGTTTTAATGAGCAGCAGTGTGGTGGTGGGGTGATGTCACCTGTCCTCAGCTCCATCCACCTGAGAGGGAGAATCCTCAGGGGGCAGAGGGAGCAGGAATGTGTGTCACAGCCAGGAAAAGCATCACAATCGGATTTTGATACAAAGAAATACCAGCTTGGGGAAACACCCACTTGTTCCATGCAGAAATAAAAAAGATTTTTTTTTCCCCCCCGCTTCATCTCACTTGTGTCTGTAAAACCTGTGATGCAGAGCCCTGCCAAAGTTAACAATAAACCCTGCAGTTTATTACTTCATCCAGAGCCCTCGGTGGCAGTTAATACCAGGGAAAATGCTCAGGTTTGGAGTGGCCCATTTATTATCTCGGGTGTTATTAAGGTAATAGGCAAGCTTTGGTAATTTCAGTCACATAATGGATATATATCGCTTCAATTTGAGGATTGCCCCATCATTAAATCTAATTATGTCTGGTAGGGGAGTTTCCCCTGGGGAGCAGCTCCTTGAAGTGAGCATCTTCCCTTTGGTAAGGGAGGCAAACCGTGGTGGGTCTGCAGCAGCAAATTGTCCCAGGAACACTCCCCACACCCCCATTCCCTGTGTCTGCAGCCACCTGGGCCAGGGGTGTGATGTTTGTGTGTCCCTTCATCCACCTGGGCCAGGTGTGTGATGCTCAGTGACCTCTTGTGTGTCCCCTGCATCACCTGGGCCAGGTGTGTGACGCTCAGTGTCCCCTGGCTGTCCTCTCCATCACCTCGGCCAGGGTGTGTGATGCTCTGTGTCCCCCTGGCTGTCCCCTGCATCACCTGGGCCAGGCGTGTGATGCTCACTGACCTCTTGTGTGTTCCCTGCATCACCTGGGCCAGGTGTGTGATGCTCTGTGTCCCCCTGGCTGTCCCCTCCATCACCTGGGCCAGGTGTGTGATGCTTGTGTGTCCCCCTGGCTGTCCCCTGCATCACCTGGGCCAGGTGTGTGATGCTCAGTGTCCCCCTGGCTGTCCCCTGCATCACCTGGGCCAGGTGTGTGATGCTCTGTGTCCCCTGCATCACCTGGGCCAGGTGTGTGACGCTCAGTGTCCCCTGGCTGTCCTCTCCATCACCTCGGCCAGGTGTGTGATGCTCTGTGTCCCCTGCATCACCTGGGCCAGGTGTGTGACGCTCAGTGTCCCCCTGGCTGTCCCCTGCACCCCCTGAGCTGCAGTTTTGGGTCTGCCTGAAGCCCCCTGTCAGGGGCTGGAGCTGTGCTGTTCACACCTGCCCAGAGCACCTGGAGTGTTTCTGCTGCAGGAGCAGCACCACGCCCCCCGTGGGTGTCAGCTCTGGTGTCTGGGTGACATTTGGGTGACATTTGGGTGACAGGAGCTGTCCCAGGTGTCCTGGCATTCCAGGCAGACCTCCTCACCCGGGGATCTCTCTCTGCCTCTCCCTGGGGTAGGTGGGATTGACACAAATCCTTCTCCTCCAGTGATTCTTTCCCCCAGTATTCTGATTTTCCTCTCCTTGCTCCGAAGGGGAGGATCCCTTGGCTGGGGACCAGAACGACCACGACATGGATTCCATAGCAGGAGTCCTCAAGCTCTATTTCCGAGGCCTGGAGCACCCCCTGTTCCCCAAGGACATCTTCCATGACCTGATTGCCTGTGTCAGTAAGTACATGGAGAACTGCAAACAAACAGGATTCCTTTTTCTCATCTGTGACTTCTCTTTCCTCCCTTTCCTCCCTTTTTTTTTTTTTCCCCCCTGACTCCAGGGTGAGTTTTTGGGCTTTCTTTGGCTGGGTTTGTGCTGCTGGGCTGGTTTTTGTCACCTTTTTTTTAGTCACCTTTTCACAGCCACCCTTGCTCTGACACAGGTGAACAAGGAGATAAAAACTCACAGATTGGAAGGGCTGTGCGATGGGGTTTTGTGAGACACTGCTTGGTGACAGGATTCTTTTAAGAGACAATAAAGCAAAAAAAAAAAAAAAAACCTCACTTGTGTAAAATAATCTTGAAGAGCTGTCATCAGAGGATGTCAGAGCTGCCCTCTCCGAGGCAGGGATCAGCAGCAGGGCTCCCTTTCCCTGGATATCTGCTGCCAGCCTCCTGTGTGCTGGCCTCAGCTGACAAGGTGGTTTTTTTATTCATGCTCCTTTTAGCTTCAGGCCCACAAGGGACCATCCCCTGCCTCCTGCTCCAGCACATCAATCATCAGGGCACTCACAGCCGAGCTGTTAACGTTTGTCATGGTTTCTAAAGGTGCTTCTGCCGGGCAGAGGCTTGTTTGTGGTTCCTGCATGTGAACAACCTCGTTTTTTAAGTGGCCTGGCTCTTGCTCCATCCCCCAGAACTGAAGAATGGCTCCATTGTCCGAGCAGAGAAATGGCCTTTGCAGGGGCAGCCTCTGAGGAGAGGCAGAAGGGCACTGAGGAGACAGCTCCAGAAAGAACCTGTGCCTTTCTGCTCCTGAGAAATGCATCTCCAGACTTGGATCCGTGTCGTGCTGAGAAGCAAAATCCGCTTTTCCCCCAGGAGAGCTCTGCCTCCTGAGCTGAGCTGTGCTGCCCACCTCTTTCTCAGCAGGCTGCTGCACACAGGGCCCTTTGCCTCGCCCTCTGACTGAGTTAATTCGAGTGGTACAACCTCTGCTTTTCAAACACCCACCTCTCCCAGCTGCCCTGAAGGAGCCCCTTGTGCCAGAGCCCCTGGGGCAGGTGACATCAGAGCTCCCACGTGTTCTGGGACCTGCTCTGGCACAGGCTTTGCCAAATCCTTTGGCTTTGCAGGTTCTGCAGCCAAATCCCCTCCTGGTGCTGTGCTGGCTGCCCAGTCTGGGGCACTGGTGGGGCTGTGGGGGTGACTCTGGTGCTCTCTGTCTCTTCCAGCCATGGATAATTTGCAGGAGCGAGCGCTGCACGTCCGGAAGGTGCTGCTGAACCTGCCCAAGACCACCCTGATCGTCATGAGATACCTCTTTGCATTCCTCAATCAGTGAGTACCCCTGGGGGCAGCAGGGCCTGGGATAAACATGGAATTACTGAGGATGGACAGGGCAGGGACACCTTCCTCATCCCAAGCCCCAATGTCCAGCCTGGCCTTGGACATTCCAGGGATCCAGCCACAGCTGCTCTGGCACCCTGTGCCAGGGCCTGCCCACCCTCCCAGGAAGGAATTCTTCCCAATATCCCATCTAAACCTGCTCTCTTTCAGTTTAAATCCATGGCAGGGGGGTCCTGCTGTAAACCCTGGCCTTGAGCTGGGCTCTGAACAACAATAACAGAGAAGAAATAAAACTGAATATTAAAATCAGCACCCAGAGCTTTCAAACCCCCTTTGCAGTTTCTATTTCATTTCTCAGTAAATACCATCAGTGTCTCATTTTTTTTTTTACCTGGATCCAGAACATTTGTGTCCCAGAGAGCCCAAAGCAAACCTGAACCTCCCGAGCTCAGCTGTGTGCTCTGAGCAGAGGACGGTGATGATGATGATGATGATGATGATGATGATGATGATGAGGATGATTTCTGCCGTTCACCCTCCTTCCCACCTCCGTTTTATTTTGCAGTTTATCTCAGTTCAGTGAAGAGAACATGATGGATCCCTACAACCTGGCCATCTGCTTCGGGCCCACGCTCATGTCTGTGCCCGAGGGCCACGACCAGGTCTCCTGCCAGGCTCACGTCAACGAGCTCATCAAAACCATCATCATCCAGCACGAGAACATCTTCCCAGGGGCCAGGGAGCTGGAGGGCCCAGTCTACAGCAGGGGTGGCAACACAGAGGATTACTGGTACGATGGGTGCTCCGAGGGGAGCCGTGGCTGGGTGTTCATCCGTGGATTAGGGTGCTGCAGTTGTGTTGGCTAATTGGGGCTTGCAGGATCTGGCCCAGCCTTTGAAAAATCTGTTTTGTGGCAGCAAAGATGGCCCTGGTCTCTCTGGAGCCATCAGCTTAAAGGAAATAAGCTGGTATGAAGTAGCTATTCAGTTGTCAAAGCTCGCTCACTTATCTTGAAGGGCAAGGTTGTGGAGGGATTTTCTTGGATGTTCTGGTTTGGTAGCTGCCAAAATCAATCTCTTTTTGTTGTTTTTTTTATCCTTTTTTTTTTTTTTATTCCTCTCCTGCTTTTTGCCTTTTCTCTCTGCCTGTCTGGAGTGCCTTTGCTGCAGACACAGAGGTCACTCGCAGCTGAACCTCCGAGGCTGTGGCACAGTTTTAATTTCCAGGGCAGCCCCGCTGGAGAGAGGGGGGGAGGGAAGAGGCAGGAATGCAAAATCACCATTTCCATGCGGCCTGGAGCTCCAGAGGCCCGGCCACGTGCTCAGTCTGAGAGCACATCTGGAAGCAATTCAGGCAGAGCGGCTCCTGTCATCTGGGGTGGAAGCTTGGGCAGTGGGGGAAGGAAAGGAGGGGTTTGCTTTCCTCCTGGCCGAGCTGATCCCTCCCTCTGAGCATCAGGAATGTTCATTTGTGTCCCACCTCTCTCCCCCCGTGGCTCCTGCTCTCCTTCAGCCTCGCAGCAATGTCAAGGATTGTTTTCGTGGGCTAAAATTAATTGGGTTTGTTTTTTTTTTAAATGAAGTCGTTGTGGTGACAGAGCAAGCCTTGTTCCCCCTGGCTTGTCTCGGAGCTGTGGGATCACTCCTCCTTCAGAGGCTCCTCTGCTGTGTGCAGAGGATTTGCCAAAACCTCTTGGAAATTGTCTTCGTTTCACCCCTCTCTCTGATGTTTTTAGCTGATGTTACACGTGAAGGAATTGCAGGGGGGGGAAAAAAAAACCAACAACTTAATAATATTGATGGCCTCCAGGAAAGAGATTAATTTGGACAAGAGGTTTTGTCCCATGAGGTGAAGGGAATAAAAGTCTGCTGAGTACCCTCAGTGTGGGTGTCAGTGCACAGGGGGGTGTGGGGGGCAGAACGTCCCGGGGGTGATAACAGGGAAGGAGATAAGGGATGGCTGCATCAGGAGGTGGAAGGGACCCACAGGGATCATTGATGCAGCCCCTGGATCCATCAGACACCCCAAAATCCCACCCTGGGCACCCCTGGGAGTGGTGTTCAAACTCTCCTGGAGCTCTGGAGGGTTTGGAGCAGTGCCCATTCCCTGGTGAGCCTCCCTCTGGGGGAAAAACCTTTCCCAAAAATCCCCCCCTGGCCCAGCTCCAGCCCTCCCCTGTCACTGTCACAGGGGGCAGAGATCAGAGCTGCCCCTCGATAACTCCCTGCTGGCAATCCCTCCGCTCCCTTCCTCTGGCAGGATTTATTGCTGTCACCTCCAGGCCTCTCAGGGTGACACCAAAGCAGCATCCAGGGCTCAGCCAGCAGCGGGGACAGGTTTTTTAGGTGGGAAAACGCTGCTTTTGAGGGAGGCACGGCTGGGAAAAGAGGCACGTGGGCTCCGTGCGGGGTTCGGAGCCGCAGCGCTGGCCGCGCTCGACATGACTTCACAGTCTGGGTGAAACTTTAGCCCTCAATGCCTCTTCCTCCCGGGCCTCCAGCTGCCTTCAGAGGCTTCTGTAAACTTTATTAAGGAGCATAAAGGCTTTGCAGAGGATGGGAAAGGTTGCTTGCTGAGGTGCTGGCTCGGGAGATGCCGGGCAGCCGCGTGTCCTGCGGATTAAGCAGAACGAGACGCCGGAGTTGCTCAGACGTTTCACCCCGTCCCCTTTTTCTGTTTCTCTCATGTTTAAAAGAGCACAGGAGGTGGATTGCCAGGGGGAGAGCAGTGTCCAGCCATCACCACTTATTTTAACCATTGCAGGGCCAAAATGAGGGATGGGATTCCTCCTGTGTGAAGAGGATTAAAAGTCACCTTTAAGGAGTCGCGGTGTGAGAAGGCAGCAGAGGAGTTTCCCGGTGGAAGATGAAGAGCAAGCCCTGGTTTTTTTAGCCCTTTTTTCCCTCCTGAGAGGAGCAGGCAGGGCAGGCAGGCAGGGCTGCCAGCTGGCAGCAGCTCTGTGGAGCTGCTTGGGAGAGGCAGTGGATCCTCTTCCAGTTTCCTTTCTGCTCCTGTCCAGAGGGAACCGCTCGTGGAGCTTCTTACAAAAACACAACCTTTGCTTGCCACTTGTTGTCTGTTGATCCTTTCAAAGCTTTTCTTCGTGCCAAACATAAATGAGTCCTCTTGGTGGTTTAGGTGCTCTGGAATCTTTTATTTACAGGAGACTAATTGGGCTGTGGGAGCTGTTGAGGGAAATGAATGGGACATTTAAGATGGTGATAAAAGGGACGGAGGGAGATGACAAACACAGACCTGGAAATATCGTTATAAACCGAGGAATGATTTCCCCCAGGAAGTTGCAGCTTTCTCATCACCCATCTAATGAGCTAATTAGAGAGCAATGGAGAGTGCAGCCAAGGGAATAATCCTGGCGTGGCAGGGAGGAGCTGGACCCAGGCTGGCACTGCTGGCTGAGTGCTCAGCGTCTCCAGAGGTCCAGGCTGGAAGGTGTGAGGTTGGACTTTGCTGATTGCACTCAGAAGGGGTCACCAAGATGTTTGCTTTGGCTGATCAAACAAGAATTCAGCTTGATTTTTACCCACAACACGTGCAGATGCATCCACAGAGTGCCTGTGGCAGCAAACCCCAAATATTGACTCCTGGTGGGGATTCCCTGATCTATCTGATTGTTTTCCAGGGTGTTCCCAGTTCTGTCTGATTGCTTTCCAGGATGTTCCCAGACCTTTTTGGCCATGAGGGATCTCAGTTCCCAGCAGCTGAAGCTGTCCCTGTTCTCCTTCTGTTGCAGTGAAAGCCCTCACGGGGAGAGAGCCCTGACGGAGGATTCGGTGCAGGACGTCACGGCTGAGCACCACACCAGTGACGATGGTATGGGAGGGCTGCTGTTCACTGGGGTGACTGGTGCAGCCTGCCCTGGGACAGGCAGGGGGTGCTGGGCTTGGTTAAAGCTTCAAATCCTGGAGTTTAGGTCAGAGCGCTCACTCGAGGCGTCACACGGCAGAAAGTACCAAGGTGTGGGATCAGTGGGAATCTCTGGGATTACCCGACAATTCTGGACGTGTCCCTTCTTCCTCTGGGGTCTCAACAGGAGGCTGGATGTGTTTCAATGTCCTCTCCCACTCCCCTCTGCCTGGGCCAGGCATTTCCACTCTCAGGGGCTCAGGAAGGAGAATTGTGAGTGCTCCAAGCCCCAGCCCTTTAAGGGAGCAAGGAAAACAAACCCCAAACCTGCTTGTCTTCCCCTGAGAGCTCAAAACAAACCCCAAACCTGCTTGGCTCCCACTGAGAGCTCAAAACAAACCCCAAACCTTCTTGGCTCCCACTGAGGGCTGGGCTTTAGAGCAGACAATCCTGAGGAGCTGTCCCAGGGATAATTTTTGCATTTCCTTAAGGCAGCTCAGTTACATTTCTTGCCTGATCAGTGCGAAGCTGTGAGGGAATCCTGGGGTAAAGCCTGCTGCACTGCCAACCTGTGCTGTTTGTGGCCGGGATTTTCAGACCTTTTTGGTGACTGGGAGGTCCCAAGGGTGAGGAAGGAGCAGGGAGCAGAGCAGGACGCTGCTCTGCAGCCTCTGGAGCTGAGTGTGGGGGGCCCCTGAGCCAGGTAAAGCTGGGAGGTGTTTGGGATGGAGTCCTGCAGCCTCCCTGGAATATTCCACAGGCAGCTTTTGGCACTGAGGCAGCTGGGGCTGGGTCTCTTTGGGGGAGCAGCAGCGTGTGGTTAATTAAGGAGCCTCATTGCTAATTGTGCAGTGTCACACCCTGGTCACACCTCACAGGTACAGCTCCACCATGGATCTTCCTGGGGTTTTTCCCTCCTTCTGTCCTCAGATGGGACCAAACCTCCTACAGCTCTTTGGGGAGGCTGGGATTGATCCTCCCAAAGCAGATCTGTCATCCCAGCCACCTCCAGTGCAGGAGGGAATTTTGGGCTGAGGGGAGAGGTCGTGTTTGGCAGAGCATCTGTGCAGTTCATCAGCCTCCCTGAACTGATCTGGGACAGGTATGAGAGGTCAGAAGTGCTGAGAGACGAGCAGATTGCGTGTTTGTGAAATGATAAACACGAGTGGAAATGTTTTAATCTGCTGCTTGCCTGCCCAAGCTGTCAGACTGGCAAGGGGGAATTGTTTGGCTTAGCCTTATTGCTCCTCGTTCACACAGCTTTCTTCTCTGAGCATAAGTGTAAGCAGGAGAAAGCTACTGGAAATGAAAGTCTAAAATCAGTGCTCTGGAGAAAAGCCAGAGTCCTAAAAAGCAAATTGGAAACATGAGAAACCTGAGTGCCACGCTCATCTGGGACAATAAACACTTCCTAATGAAGCAGATGGAATTTACCCAACCACGCTCCCGTCCCCTTCCTGAGTGGAGGGGGACACCAAAAACCAGCATTGTTGGGTTTTTTTTTTTTTCACTGTTAGGACAAGCAGGAGGCAGGAAGGAGCCAAACCCAGATAACCACTCTGGGGGGTCTGCCACAAGCTTTCCCCACCCTCCCAAAGCCCTGGCTGCTTTCTGAGGACTGATAAATGGGATTTGTGTGAGTCTGAGCCCGGGCTGGCCTGGCGTGGGTGGTTTGAGAGAGCTCTGAGCTGGCAGGTGTGCTGGTGGAGGGGTTTTGGGGATGGATCTCACAGATCTGTGGCTGATTGCCCTTGGTCACTTGGTGCTGGGGCTTTTTGGGGGGGACATGCCTCTGCTCAGATGGATTTACACCATTATTTTCTCAAGCCCTGCTACCACCTTGCAGCCCACAGGCAGCTCCAGGCCCAGCTCTGGATATCCTCTCCCAAGGAAAAACTGGAAAAGCCGTGCCTCGTGTTTGGCCTTTCAGCCCATTTCACTTTTCTCTTGCACTGTGGGGGCTTCCTGTGGCGCAGAGATCCCTGTGTGGAGCAGCAGATCTCTCTTTGATCAGGGGAGAGGAGCCACAAATCTCTTTCTCCAGGAAAGAACTCAATTTCCACGGATTGCTTGGCTGCATTAAAGCTCCTTTAAAGTAATTAGAGGGAGCCCAGTGGGGCTGTGTGGCTGAGCTCATCTCCATTCCCCTGATCCCTGCCCAGAACCAGGAGCTGCCTTCACACACATTTTACACTCCAGCAGCGGCAGATTATTTTCGGAGCCTTAAAAATAATCCACGGCAGTTCCACGCTGATTTTCCTCAAGTGTCTTAAATGCCCTTATTGTGCCTCTGCATAATCCCAGAGCCCTGCAGGGACCTGGATTTAGGGGCAGGGCATGGCTGGAGCTCCTGTGTGAGCTTTGCAGGAGCGGGCACAGGGGGAGCAGCTCTGTGTCCTCAGCCCTGCGCCAAGCCCAGCTCTGGATGTTTTCCTTTTGCCTCCACGACCCTGGGGTGAGCAGCAGGGCCTCCCACCGTGCCAGAATTCCTCTCTGCTGGGCCAGGTGAGCCTCACGGGCAGCAGAAATTTCCTGCTGAATAGATGCTTTATTTCTGAAGCAGCTTGGAATGAGAGGATGTTTCCCTCCCCTGCCTGCCCAGGGGGTTCACTTCAGCCGCTTTTAAGGAAGTGAACCACGGGCAGATTTTTTTTTTTTTGTCTGGAACAAGCCTGATTGCTTCCCACCTCTGAAACCCTCTTGATTTTAATGAAACCCTTTTTATTTTAATGAAATCCTAATTCTGCCCTTGCCACTTCCCTCGTTGTTGGCTTGAATTGCTGTGAGGGGGTTTAGGGCTTGGGAAATACAAATGTGCCCTCCATGTAGGGGTGAGGTAAAGGATGGAAGGGAAACATCATTAAGTTTAGAGGTTCCCCACTGAATTTTGCTGCCTTAAGAGGGAAGGAACGCTTTATCCTCTTCATACACTGGTTTGTGGCAGGTTTATACTGCTGAGTCCTCACCTGAGGCCAGGTGTTTAGTGAGCTGTTGTTTATTCCCTTTTATCTCCTAGAGTGTGAGCCTTTTGATTTTAATGAAACCCTAATTCTGCCTTTACCATCATTGCTGTGAGGGGCTTTAGGGCTTGGAAAATACAAATGTTCCCTCTGTGTGGGGATGAGGTAAAGGATAAAAGGGCAACATCCTGAAGTTTAGGGGTTTCCCCTGTGAATCTTCCTGCCTCCAGCCCTCTGCTGCCTGAAGAAGGAACATTTCACACCCTGGTTTTATGGCAGGTTTGAACTGCCCACCTGAGCCCCCGGGTGCTTAGAGAGCTGCTGTTTGTTCCCTTAGAGTGTGAGCCCATCGAGGCCATAGCCAAGTTCGACTACCTGGGCAGGACTGCACGGGAGCTGTCCTTCAAGAAGGGAGCGTCCCTGCTGCTGTACCAGCGCGCCTCGGACGACTGGTGGGAGGGGCGGCACAACGGCATCGACGGCCTCATCCCCCACCAGTACATCGTGGTGCAGGACACGTACGTGACACCCCCAGAGCCACCTCGGGGTGGGGGGACACCCATCAGCCCGGGCTGCCTCCAANGACACCCCCAGAGCCACCTCGGGGCGGGGGGACTGCCTCCAAAACCACCTCGGGGTGGGGGGACACTCATCAGCCCGGGCTGCCTCCAGAGCCACCTTGGGGTGACAACCCTGCAGCCTGGGCTGCCTCCAAAACCACCTCAGAGTGACACCCCTCAACCCGGGCTGCCTCCAGAACCATCTCAGGGTGACAACCCTGCAGCCTGGGCTGCCTCCAAAACCACATTGGGGTAACTCCCTCAGCCCAGGCTGTCTCCAAAACCACCTCAGGGTGACACCCCTCAGCCCGGGCTGCCTCCAGAGCCACCTTGGGGTGACAACCCTGCAGCCTGGGCTGTCTCCAGAACCCCTTTGGGGTGGGGGTACTCCCCTCAGCCCAGGCTGCCTCCAGAGCCACCTCGGGGTGGGGTGACAACCCTACAGCCCAGGCTGCCTCCAAAACCACCTTGGGTGACTCCCCTCAGCCTGGGCTGCCTCCAGAGCCACCTCAGGGTGGGGTGACACCTCACAGCCCAGGCTGCTTCCAGAACCCCCTCAGGGTGACTCCCCTCAGTCTGGGCTGTCTCCAGAACCACTTTGGGGTGGGGGGACTCCCCTCAGCCCAGGCTGTCTCCAGAACCGCCCCGAGGTGACTGCCCTGAACCCAGGCTGTCTCCAGAACCAACTTGGGGTGACTCCCCTCAGTCTGGGCTGCCTCCAAAACCTCCTCAGGGTGGGGTGATGCAGGGGGAAATGGGCCACAGGGAGAACTCAGCTTTTCTGAGGGGTGATAAAGGAATTGTTGTGGTGTGTGGTGAAGGTGCACAGCCGGGATCTCCAGGGTGCTCAGGGGAATCGGGTGCTCAGGAGGAAGGGGGGTTTTCCACAAGGGGGAATGGCCTTAGGGTGCAGGAGGGTGGGATTAGACTGGGAAGGAATTGGGAGGAATTGTTTTTCCCTGGGAGGGTGGGCAGGCCCTGAGGGTGCTCCTGGGTCCATGTAAGTGCCCAAATCCAGGTTGGAGCAGCCTGGGGGAAGCAGAAGATGTCCCTGCCCGTGGCAGGGGGGTGGAACAAGACGATCAAGGTCACTTCAGTGGTTTGAAGGACACGTGGTGGTTCTCAGGACCCTCACCCCGCGCCGGGTGTTCACCTGCACAGGGCTGGGCTGGAAATGCAGCCCTGCTGCTCCTGCTGTGGTTGTGACACCCTCCCCTGCTCCTTCCTAGCGAGGATGGGATGTCGGAAAGGTCCAGCCCCAAGTCGGAAATAGAGATAAACTCTGAGCCACCGGAGGAGAAGGTGACCAGGGCTGGTGCCAGCTGCCCCAGCGGGGGACACGTCGCGGACATTTACCTTGCCAACATCAACAAGTAAGAGCAGCCTTGCATCGTTTTCCCTGCCTGCTGATGAGTCCAGTGAAATGCTTCCTTCCCTGGAAAGGGTTCATTAACCAGCACGGCCACCATTTCTCTCCGCTTCCCCCTCTTTTAACTCTCTCACGTTTTGCTGTCCCCTCTCTGTCACCAGCGTGGCCATCGCTCATTGGAAACCCCACTGGCTCCTCTTCCCTGTCCCCAAGGTGCCATCTGGCCCTGTTTTCCCAAAGGTGCCCTATTTTGTGCTCTGAGCAGACAGGGGAAGGGGAGGGGAGTGGTGGGATGAGATCTGGTGTCGTCATTCCCCCATCCCTCCTCGTGTCCCGTGATGTGTCACGTCTCCTGCACGTTCCCCACGTCCTGTTTGCCGGGGTGGGGGGACAGTTCCTCCGTGTCCCAGTTTGTGACCAATGCCGTACCTGCAGCCCCACCACCTGGCACTGCCTGGAGCCCTCCTTTGTTTCTGCAGCACTCCTCACCTCGGGTTACTAACCATATGCTCGCAGTGGAACAGCACAACCCCCCTGTTGCTCTAACCTTGCCTCCTCCACCAGAAATCGTTGCTTCAGCCAACACTCCACGTAATAAAAAGCTGGAAAATCAAGCTAGTGGCAGACTAAATTCCATGACCTCTTAAATAATTTTTCTAGACAGGCTGATCCCCTCCACCCCATATCTTCCTGATTATTTCCTTCACGTTAAAAACCCCCCAGCTCTCTCCATTGTGCAGTGAAGGCATTATGTGATAATTACAGTTGGATGGGAGGGGATGTTCTTAAACCTTCAGTTAATTTAACACAAGCCGGTCTGTAAAGGCATTAGCACAAATGCATCCTTTTAAAAGGTTTGGACCCTGCTCACGGCCTAGAGAGCCTGGTCCTTCCTTCTGGGATTCAGCAGAGCTCCACTGATATCTGGGAAGCCGTGTTAATCTGCCTCAGCTTGGGATCTGGGCTTTCTTTTGTGATGTTTGCTGTCTGAGCCACTGGAGTGGCCATTCTGCCAGTTGTGGAGAGATTTGTGTAATAACAGGCCTGGGCTGGAGCTTCACCATCTGCTGGCTTTGGTAGAGTTGTGTGGTTTTTAGAAGCCTGGGGAATGTCCACTCCAGTTTTTGGGGTTATTTTTTTTTCCCCCCCCTTTACTAGGGAACCTGATATTTAGCAATAAAGTAGCATAAGAAAGACTCATTTTGTTGTTTTTTCTTTAGGAATGAATCTTCTGACCTATGTGTGAACAGACTTGAGCAAAATTAAATCAGATGGTTTCGCAATGACAGTTGTGCCACCCACTGAATTATTATTTGGATGCCAAAATCCTACTGGAGTTAACACTTTCTTGCAGTTATTCATGGGGCTGGTGCTATATATAAATGGATCCTTCCCTGTATAATGGATGCCAAGCTTCAGACCTATGGCATAAAGTATTCTCTGCATTGGCCTTCCCACGATTTGAGTGGAAATCGTGCTGCCAGACCTCATGGTGCTGGGGTAGAAACTAAATTCTTTGGACCAGTTCATCCCTTTGACATCATCCCACAGGTTGATCTGTGGCCCTGCATAGATAATGCCTTGTGGTCCTGCCAAAGCCATGAAAAAGAACCATCTCTTACCACCAGCAGTCATTGGAAATGATCATTGAAAACCCCAAACTGGGGGGGTCTTTGCTTGCTGATCTCTGAAAATAATAACTTGATGCCTTGGGCCAGGAGCTTAGTAGACTTATACTGTGTCCTCCAGTCAAAGATTGTAGCTCTGCTCTTGGAATGTAATAAAAACACATCATCAAAAACCTGTCGATGGCACGGATGGTTTGTTGTTTTTTTGGTTTTTTTATTTTTTGTTGCAGTATAAATCCTTCTCCTCTTGACCAAGTTAATCACGTTCCACCCAAGTTTTCTGGTTTTGCCATGAACGTGCACAGCTGCCAGGACTCAGTCTCGTTGTTAGAAGCGTGCAACTGGAATGATTTATAATTCATAATTATTTTCACTGTACCGCAATCACTCCTCAACCCTCCCCGGGTCCGTTTGTAATCTGGGTCACCTCCGTGTCTCTTCCCGTTGTCCTGTGTGTTGTTTTTTTTTTATTTTGGTGGTGGGGGTTGGGAAATATCTTCGAATGTCAGCCCTGTACCTGCTTGTATTGACTTGTTTTGCTTTTGTGACTGAAGGCAAAGAAAGAAACCAGAGTCAGGCAGCATCAGAAGAGCGTTCCGCCAAAGTGACGGCCACGGCCTAGGTAGTTCCCTGGCAGAACCAGCCTCCCCCGGAGCCATAGCCGGTTCCAGGCCCTCATCTCAGCCCATAATGAGCCAAAGTCTTCCCAAGGAGGTTCCAGACAAATGCTCCATCAGTGGCCACGGCAGCCTCAATTCCATCAGCCGGCACTCGTCGCTCAAGAGCAGGATGGACAGCCCGCAGATCCGCAAGGCTGTCACGGCCGGCAGGTCCAAGAGCTTCAACAACCACCGGCCCATGGACCCCGAGGTCATTGCTCAGGTGAGCAGCAGCTGCTGCTGGACAGCTCTGCTTGGGGGGGTGCAGGAGGTGTTTGGGTGCCAGGGTGTGGTTTGATCTCCTGTCCGTGCCCCCCAGGGCGGCTCTGGGTGAGGAGAGGCTCCGGGAGCTGGGCTTGGTGAGCCTGGAGAGGAGGAGGCTGAGAGGGGATCCCACTGATCCACACAGATCTCAGGGTGGTGCCAGGTTCTGTTCAGAAACAGGGCAAGGAGATGTAGATTAGAACAAAAAGAGTTCAACCTCAGCAGGAGGAAGAGCTTCTGTCCGTGAGGGTGGCAGAGCCCTGCAGCTGCTGCCCAGGGAGGTCCTGGAGTTTCCCCTCTCTGCACACACCCCAAACCCACCTGGGTGAGTTCCTGTGTCACCTGCTCCAGGTGACCCTGCCTGCACAGTGGGTTGGGCTCCAGAGGTCCCTTCCAAGCCCAGGCATTCTGTGATTCTCTCAGTGCAATATTAACTCAGTATTGACACAATATATTAATATATTAACACAAAATATTAATATATTAACACAGCCCCAGTCTGGGCTTTCATCCTCTCCCTGTGCAAGGCACCGAGGGAAGATAAAGTCACATCCTTCCTCCATAAAAACCTGGCCCTGTTTGTTGCCCGCAATTTAATCTCAGCACTAAAAACACCCATTTCAGAAAGCGGCACAGATTCCAGAGCTGTCAGCAGAGAATTAAACAATCACAACTTCAAGACATGAGAGAGACGAAGTATTTATTGTGGATTTAACACTCTCGTGTGTCACGTGCAGGCTGGCCTGTGGCCTGTGGTGTGACGGGCAGCACACGGAGCAGCACAGCCCAAAGGAGAAGCAGGCTGCTGGCTTGTGCAGGTCTCCAGTGGCATCCTCATCTTCTTGCAGGGCTCAGGGTGTGATCAGAAACCAGCTCTGAACAGAACCCTGCTGCTTTTCAGGGCTTAGTTATTTACACAAAAGGGCCTTGAAGTCGGGGGCCTGTCCAAAAAATGAGAAATTACAAATTTCCCTTTTCCACGAGGGCTCCAAAAGATGTGGAGTTACAGATTTCCCTCTTCCACGAGGGCTCTTCCTCGTGGGTGTGCCTGCACTTGCATTTGCCTGTACCCACTGTTTGCGGGGTGGGATGGATGGGTCTGCCTGAGGCCAAGGAATGCTCCGGGCTCGGATTACAAAGCCAGCCAGGATTACAAAACCTGACCACTCTGCCTGGGGCTCTGCAGGTTCCTAAGGAGCTGGAGGGGGGGGAAATACGTGAAAATTAAACGTCATTTTTATCGACAAAACAGCAACTCCACCATAATAAATAAGGGGCACATTAAAACCCGCTGGGTTTAATGCTGGTGGGAATTGGTGTTTTGCCGTTTTTTGAGTGCCCTGAGCCCGTTTGTTACAGTGGAAATGTGGTGTACAGCTCCTGTTGTCTTCGTGTCTCCCTCGCCTTCCCAGGCTTCGGCTGATATAAATCAGATTCTTTGTTTTTTCAATTAGGCTCTGACTGAAGTTGTTCTGTCTCCTCTCCCTGCCAGAACCTTCACTCCATTGTTTCACTGGAGAAGAGTCTGGGGACAAAAAGGAAAGAGGAGGGAGGGGGAAATAAATAAAAAAGAGGAGGGAGGAAAAACCCCAAGCTGCGTTAAATCAGTGTTTTTCTCTGTAGTATCTGCTCAGACACCATCCAATAACCATCTTACATATTTCCCCAACTCCATAACGAAAATCTGCCTGGCCTCAAGATAGAGTGGGAGGTGTCAGATTTCTGCCTCTGCTTTCTTCCACCATTCCTTGACTGATTTACCTTCCCCACCCCCTGAAAAAGCTGGGAGGAAGCTGCAGCCAAAAGTGTGAGTCACAGCCAGGCTGAGCTCTCCTGCTCCCCAGGGAGTTCCGTGCACCACTGGCCTCTCCAGCAGACAGTGTGTAGGTTCTGAGACAAAAACCCCGTGCTTTGAGCTCAGAAGTTCCCTTTACATTTACTTGTTAATAACTGTAATACTTTTTTAAGAGGAAGGAGAAAGGGCCAGGTTTTGGTTTCTGCACGTGTTCCTGACATCTTCTGTGTTTTCCAAAACCCTGAGTGCTGTGAAATACATTTCTGGGAACAGCTTCAGCAGGAAAAGCAGTGAGGCAGCAAGAGCCCAGGAGGATTTCAGCATTCAGTGTGTGGCCCGTCAGTGCTCCCTTCAGGAATTCGCTCTCCCGAATCTCACGTGCCAAACAAACCGCAAGAACGGGCACCAATGCTTTGGTTCCTGTTCATTGCTGCAATTTGGGGCTTTGCTTTGAAGTCTGGGCAGCATCAGGAGCAGTGAAGGGCCAGATTAGCATCGAGGCAGTGCTAGCCATTATTCTGCTCCCCGTTGCTGGAAAAATTGAGTGATTATTTGGCTGCGCGATGCGGTGCTGCACGGTTTGGTCCTTGACCCCGAGGTTGGTGTTTAGAAAAAGCAAAAAGGGTCTCGAAATCTGGCTTTTTATCTGGTTATTGATGTGTCTGGGCCGTGCCTTCACTGGGCTCCTCTGCTGTGCTTGCAGGACATTGAAGCCACCATGAACTCAGCCCTGAACGAGCTGCGGGAGCTGGAGAGGCAGAGCAGCGTCAAGCACACGCCCGACGTCGTCCTGGACACGCTGGAGCCCCTGAAAACCTCCCCGGTGGTGGCCCCCACCTCGGAGCCCTCCAGCCCCCTGCACACCCAGCTCCTCAAGGACACTGAGCCCCCGTTCCAGCGCAGTGCCAGCACGGCCGGGGACATCCCCTGCACCTTCAGGCCCGTCAAGTCAGTCAAAATGGCCACGCAGGTGAAGCCGCCGGCCACGCGGCCCAAGCCCGCCGTGTTCCCCAAAACCAGCGCCACCAGCCCCGGCGTGGCCTCCTCTGCCCCCCAGCAGCCCCCTGACAAGTCCTGTACTGTCTGACACGCTTCTCCGGCTGCAACTCCTGCTGTTCCAGGTGAAGAGACTCGGGCAAAGACTTGGAAAATTCCTATTTAACGGATCCTTGGACTGAAGGTGGGTCGGGAGCTCCCGAGCGGCGACGGCCTCGTCCTCCCACGTCCCCAGGACTGCTCCTGCCACGCTTGGGAAATCCACAATCCACCATCCACTGTGAAGCTGAGCAGGAAAAAAACGGCCAAGGGACGAGTTGGGTTTTGGTTTCGATGCCTTGTTCGAGTGTCCGGCCGCTGGAAGGGACGTTTGGTGGTGTCCTGGTTTTGGATACTGGTGTAGTGACTTCTATATTCTGTGTTTTCATTTATCACAGGGAAACAATAGGATAGATTTTAGTCTATTGCATGTTTTGGTGCCACTGGTTACGTGGAGCTTGGACATGCCTGTTTCTTGTGCATTATTATTATTATAATTATTATTATTATAATTATTATTATTATTATTATTATTCCGTCGCCCGCTGGTGCCACGGTGGTTTAAGGGTCTGTCTCGACTTCCATCACATCCTCTGCTTTTGTTTGTTTGCTCCCCATTCCTCCCCCTCTGGGCCAAAGCCTTTGGCCATCCAGCTTCTCATGCTTTAGTTGTCATGGAAAAAAAATAGTTTACTCTGGAACACTCGTAGATTTTGTGGAGTTCTACGTAAGGTGTGTCTGTGCAAATATAAACAAACACGTTCCCGAGGTCTGGGAGCACAAGAAAGAGCCCAGTTGTTGCTCGTGGACAATCTTCACTGGTTTCCCCCCTTTGCTCTCCCATATTTAAAAGCAGCTTTCTCGTTTCCAGTGTCATTTTCACGGCCCGTGGGCTCTGACGTGGCGTTTGCTCTCGGGAGACTGAATGTAAAAGAAAAACAAAACAAAAAAAAAGAAGATAATTTTGAAAAGAAGCATCCTCTGCTGGGAGCCCATCCCCAACGCAGCCTCTGCTGGTTTGCCCATTGCTCAGGACAGACCCTGACCCCGGTGCCAGCGCCAAGCACTGTAAAAACTTCGCTCAGGAGTTCTCAAGCTCCCTGCCTCGTCCCTCTGTGCTCTGGGGATCTCTGCTCTTATAGAGCAGTGCAGGGAACGCCGCTGGGGACAGGGATGTGACAGCACGTGGCCTCTGCAGTGGCTTCCCTCCCTGCAGGACTGACCTGTGAATGAATCCTTTGCTTTGATTTGTATTTTATCCGTAGCCAGCAGCCTCCACGGACTCTTTTGTACTCCCCTGGGGAATTCTCCGCAGTGCCCACGTTTATTTAATTTAACAATTAAAAAGGCACGTGCCACTTAGGAGTGGAGACTGGCTGACCCTCAGCTTTTCCAGGATTTCAAACAAGCTGCACGTCTTAGGCTTCCATCAGATACTGAATTCAGGACGAGATAAGAAAATGTTTCTCACCCGTTTAAGCCGAGTTTTCCTTTCAGTTTGTGGGTTCCTGGTGACTGCACAGTCAGTTTAATTGGCACTTAAAAAAATGAAGAAACAAAGAAGAGTTGCTGAAATGTCCTTTTATGTGACTTGGGAAAACGGAGCGGGGTTGTCCTGCATCCCTGTCCGTCCCCACACGCACAACCCCGTGTCTCTACAGAAGCAATCAATCCGGAATTAACGACTCTCCAGCTTCCTCTGGGCCCTGAACTGAGGACACGCAGGAACTGGGAAGGTTTTGGTGAGAACTCTCCTCGTTTCCCGTTTCTCCTGAGCTTTCCTGGGGAAGCCCCAAGGTACGAGTGTCCCTGTCCCCGTCCCTCCAGGAGATGCCACCAGCACCACCAGCGACCTTTGCTCTCAGGTTCTGATGGACTTCTACCACCAAGGAGTCACTTGTTCTTTTGGGGAAAAAAGAAAATAAATAAATAGAATGATTAATTTTTTTTGCTCAGGCAGAACTTTCTGGCATTTCTTTTTTTAGGAAGAATTTTTGATTTCTTGCCTTCTTTTTTTTTTTTCTTTTTTTTTCTTTTTTTTGAGGGGTCTCAAATGACCGAAGTTAATCTGTGTCAAGAGCAGGATCTCTGTCAATTGACTTTGCCTCGTTTGAATGCCTTATTTTCTTTTTTTACATTTTTTATGCCTAGCACTCAATATTCCTAAGAATAAGTGTTCAGCCACGCACAGCACATTGGAGGAGCTGCTCTTTTCCAGCTTCGAGGTCTGAAGTGTGGAATAAGATGGAGACAAAAAAATAAAAAATTAAAAAAAAAAAGACTTCAGGTTACTGTAACAGCAACTGTCTGTATCTGAATTATTACTGTGCTTCTCTAGCATCCACAGCTCTGGGACAATCCTGCTCGCCAGGGGCAAGGTGCTTGGCAGGATCACCTGGACACACACAGGAGCAACTCAACTGGAATTCTGGTGTGCACTGTGATTGACACAAGCAATAGGACAGGCTGAAGCTCGTCCCTCCTCTTCCTCGGGCGGGAGAAAATCGCACCACGGGGAGGGGACGAAACGAGACAAATCGCACCCGAAATAAGGGAAAAAAAGGAGATTTTCAGCCTGCCCGCCTCACTCTGTGAACACACAAGGCCCAGAGGACGTTGGCCACGAGTGTTTTATGAGCAGTCGCCGCCGGAGAGGTGGGAAGGAGGACCTGGGATTGTTCCCTCCCTGCGGAGCCAGGGGAGGCCGGCGTGGAGGGGACACGTCCCCGCACGGTGGTTTGCTTGGGGGAGGTACCGACGTCACTCCGCGTCTTCGCGTCCCGAAGGAATTTTTTTTCAGCTCTTCCACAGAAAAAAATCCTCTTCTCGTGACTTTTTTTCCCCCGTAAGGTTTGTGTCGAATATAGAGACAAAAGGAAGTGTTTGATAACTGGAATTAACGTCTGTCTGTTGGATAGTGCTTTGTATGAACCTTGTTCATCAGGTGTTGGATTGAAATAATCCAAAAAAAAAA
>VXBN01004796.1:56779-74858 GCA_013397395.1 Sinosuthora webbiana | reverse complement strand
CCCACATCCTGCTCTGCACCCTGCATCCCACCCTACATCCCACATCCCACCCTGGATCCCACATCCCACCCTACATCCCACATCCCACCCTGTCCCACATCCCACCCTGTCCCACACCCCACCCTGCATTCCACATCCCACATCCCACCCTGTCCTGCATCCCACCCTGCATCCCCCCTCCCCGACAGGGACCCCAAGCAGCGCCAGCCTTGCCGGGTGATGCTGTGTCCGTGCCGGGGCTCGAGCACTGCCCCCGTGCTGGCACAGACAACCAGGGCTGGGCACCGGCCCTGGGCACGGATCCCGATCCGGTTCTGCTCCCCAAATCCCCGGCGGTGCCGAAGCAGCCCGAGCTCATCCCCGGAGCCGTCCCGGCGTGCCCGGGGCTGGCTGCAGGGCTGGGAAGTTTTCTCTCGAGCAGGAAGCTGAGGCATTTCCTCCTGCAGCGTGGCTCGCTCGCCGGGCGGGTTTTGCAATCCGCGGGTTTCAGTTCCCGGCCCGGGGAGGGAGGCGCCTCTCGCTCCTTCTCTCCCCTCTCCTGGCATCTCGCAGGGTTTTGCTGCCAGCCCCGGCAGGTCCCGGCCCGGGCGGGTTCTGGCAGCGCTCGGGGCTCGGTCCATGCTCAGCCTGGGCCCCGGTGCTGCCGGGGAGGCTGCCCGGGGGAGCGGCGGTCCCCGAGGGCACCCGGGGGTGGAGGCTGGGGCTCGGCGGGCAGTGAGCCCCGCGCTCCCCGCCGGCCATGCAGAGCACCCCCAGCTACCTGTGGAGCACCGAGGACCTCCTGGGCCAGGGGGCCACGGCCTCTGTCTACAAAGCTCGCAACAAGGTGAGCGGGGAGGGGGGAGCAGGAACCCCCAAACCCCAGAGCCCCGGTGCCCCCCATCGCTCCCCTCGGGGGATCCTTGCCTGGGGAGCAGCTCAGGCGCCGCTTTGGGTTTTATTTTCGTTTTCCGCGAGGCTCCTTCCCCAGCTCCGCGGGTCCGGGGCGGTTTTTGGGGTGCTCACGGCCGGGTCCTGCTCGCCGCCTTCCCGAGCGGCGCAGGGGGAAGAAGGAGCTGTTGTTTTCCGGGGAATGCCCGGAGGTTTTGAAAACCCCGTCCTTGGCCATTTGCATACTTCGTGCAAACACTTGCCAGGCTCGGAGCGGGCTCTCCTCCTCCTCCTCAGCAGCCTTTGAAGTTTATCGAGCAAACTGCAGGAGCGGGCCGGGAACATCATCCCCATCCCCGGGGGAGCCGCCAGCCCCGGCTCCGGACGGGAACTTTTTGTTCGTGGTGACAATAAACACAGCGGCACGCAGCGCGTGGGTGCGGGGACAGGAAGAGCAGGGAGGTGAAAAGCAGCGGTTTGTTTGTGCAGCAGAGCAGACGGGCATCATTTGCATCCCGAGCGGGGTGTGGGAGCCGCGACAGAGCTCCTGGAGCTGCTCTGCACGTGGGTGACATCACCTCGTGTTTTCTTTCCCCCAGAAATCGGGGGAGCTGGTCGCTGTGAAGGTCTTTAACAACGCCAGCTACCTGCGGCCCCAGGAGGTGCAGATGAGAGAGTTCGAGATGCTGCGGAAGCTGAACCACAAAAACATCGTCAAGTTATTCGCCGTGGAGGAGACAGTGAGTGGGAACCCCCGGGGGAAACCCTGGGGCTCCTCTCAAGGGAGGGGACCCGTGGGGACAGGCCAGCTGCTGGGACACGGGGCTGGCTGAGCCCTCCTGGGCTCTCCCTGCAGGGCAGCAGCAAGCAGAAGGTGCTGGTGATGGAGTATTGCTCCAGTGGCAGCCTGCTGAACGTGCTGGAGGACCCAGCCAACGCCTTTGGGCTGGCTGAGTCCGAGTTCCTCATCGTGCTGCAGTGCGTGGGTGAGTGGATGTGTTTAAAGAGAGGCTGGATGTGGCACTCGGTGCCATGATCTGGTTGAGGTGTCAGGGCTGGGTTGGACTCGATGATCTTGGAGGTCTCTTCCAACCCACACATTCTGTGATTCTGTGAGTGTGGGGGGTCAGGGACCACCAGGGACTGGGACCCTGCAGTGGGGACCCCACGGTGCTGGTGGGTGCAGGGGGGAAAATGCACTGAACAAATGAATCAATATGATTCCAACAGAAACTGCTTATTGTTCACATCCCATGGCAGACACAGATTCTGGGTCTGCTGTCCACATGGGCATCTCTGGGTTGGCTGAGCTGCTCCTTCTGAGGCAGACACACATCCTTCAGGACATCCAACTGGTCAATGTCCATCCTCACCTTGTGCTTCCCCTGTCCAGGGTTTACATTTTTTGCAGACAGTTTCTCAGGCTTTCTTCTCATTTTTGATCCTGTTGTTTTCTCAGTAACCTTGATGAACTCCTGAGAGCTCTAACACCAGAGCTGCAGGTGGTTTGATGAGATTACTCACAGCCAGTTTGGCTGGGGCACCAAACTGGGATGTTACACAGGTACATTGGTGCAGGTGGGACCCTGCAGGCACCACCCCGGGCAAGGGAGTGAGGGCTCAGAAACCGCTCCCCTGGACAGGGTGGGCTTCAGCTTCATGTTCTTCTGTGGCAACAGAAAATTCCCTGCCACGCCCTCATCCTCTCCGTCCCCCCAGTCACGGTGTGCCCATCCAAGTGCAACCACCGTGGGATTTATCCCCTCTTTATTCCAGGAGTTTAAAGTGGTTGTGCATTTATTTATACAACCAGCAAAACCAGAACACGCCATTGGAATAAATAAGTATTTTAATGAAATACGTGAAGGTGAGCGGGCAACTTCTTAGCAGGAGAAAATAAAAAGCAACAAAAAAGCAACAAAAAAGCTCTTCTTGGGTAAAAATAGACTTTTTGTTTTTTCTTCACCAATTTTATTTGCTTATCCAAAGCAATTTTAATGCAAGCACGCAGAACTCATGCTGGCGGTCCCAGTCTTTGACAGGAAATCAGAAATCAAAATTTTATTTTCTCCTTCCTAAACCCAAACTGAGCCCTCTGGAGCCCAGTGCTCCACCCCACACCACAAATTCTGCCTCCCCCCACCCCGGTGTGGCAGTGGCAGGGATGAACCACCTCCGTGAGAACGGCGTGGTGCACAGGGACATCAAGCCCGGCAACATCATGCGCCTGGTGGGCGAGGACGGGCAGAGCATCTACAAACTGACGGATTTCGGGGCCGCCCGGGAGCTGGAGGATGACGAGAAGTTTGTGTCTGTCTATGGCACGGAGGAGTACCTGGTGAGTAGGGCCTGGGGGAGGCTGCGCCCTGTCCCTCAGTCTGACACCGGGGTGGGGGGACCTGGAGAGGCTGATCCGTGTTTTTGGGAGGGCGGGGGCTCAGTAGCAGCGTTACAGGGGATGGTTTTGGGGAGGAGCCAGAGCTGTTCCAGGGGATATTTTTGGGAGGAACCAGAGCTCCATGAGAGGTGATGATTTTGGTGTGGACCCAGAGGTCTGTTCTGGGTGCTGATTTTTGGCGAGGAGAACCCCGAGCTCTGTTGCAGGTGATGGTTTTTAGGGATGACCCTGAGCTGTGTTCTGGGTGATGATTTTTGGTGAGGAGAACCCCGAGCTGTGTTCTGGGTGATGATTTTTGGTGAGGAGAGCCCCGAGCTGTGTTCTGGGTGATGATTTTTGGTGAAGAGAACCCTGAGCTGTGTTCTGGGTGATGATTTTTGGTGAGGACCCCAAGCTGTGTTCTGGATGATGATTTTGGTGAGGAGCCAGAGATGTTCCAGGTGATGATTTTGGTGAGGGCCCCAAGCTGTGTTCTGGGTGCTGATTTTTGCTGAGGAGAACCCAGAGCTGTTCCAGGTGATGATTTTTGCTGAGGAGAACCCTGAGCTGTGTTGTGGGTGATGATTTTGGTGAGGAGCCAGAGATGTTCCAGGTGATGATTTTGGTGAGGGCCCCAAGCTGTGTTCTGGGTGCTGATTTTTGCTGAGGAGAACCCAGAGCTGTTCCAGGTGATGATTTTTGCTGAGGAGAACCCCGAGCTGTGTTCTGGGCGCTGATTTTCCCCCGTGTCTCTGTCCCCCCCAGCACCCCGACGTGTACGAGCGGGCCGTGCTGCGCAAGCCGCAGCAGAAGGCGTTTGGGGTCACCGTGGACCTCTGGAGCATCGGGGTCACCTTCTACCACGCCGCCACCGGCAGCCTCCCCTTCCTGCCCTTCGGGGGGCCCCGCAGGAACAAGGAGATCATGTAGGTGCTGTCCCCACCCCGGGGCTGTGGCACTGGTGGGTCACTGCTGGTTTAACCCCAAATGGCCCCAAAGCCCTGACAAGGGGTCTGTGTGTGCAGAATCCAGGTCCTGCAGCCCTGGTTCCGTGCCTGAGGTGTTTTGGTTTTCTGAAATTCTTTTCCCAGGGGATTTTCTGTAAACAGGAGAAATGTTTTTGTAACTGTACCTTTGTTATTCATTCCTTTTCCTAGGAGGGACTTGTTGATGTCCCTCTGCTCTGACCAATGTGATTGTGGTGGTTTTGCCTTTGTTTTCACTGATCAAACTGGTCTGTGTAGAATAGTATAAAAAAGAGACACATCCCAAAAATAGAGGAGTCATTTTCAGCCTGCTGAAGCTCAGAGTCTGTGTCGTTGTAGTGTAAAACAGCATCAAGGTCCCATTGGCCACGTTCTCCCTCCAAACGGGATCCCTGGATGGGGCACTGAGCATGGGTGACATCCCTGCCCCATAGCAGGGGGGTGGAACCAGATGATCTTTAAGGTCCCTTCCAACCCAGATAATTGTAGGATTCTATCAAATGCATTCCCATGACCTCCTGGCTAAACAGCTGGCAGGGGAGGCAGGGTTGGTGCTCACTGGGAAGGCTTTGACTGTTCCTTGCAGTATTTCCCCTCTGGGCACCTCGTTTTCCCTCAATGAATCATTTCTTTCCCAGCACATCCACGCTCTGCCCCGACACAGAGCTCGCTTGGCTCGAGTCAGCAGCGAACAATTCCCTTCCCACAGGTACAGAATCACCACGGAGAAGCCTCCTGGGGCCATTGCAGGGATCCAGAGGCAGGAGAACGGGACCATCGAGTGGAGCTACGAGCTGCCCATCACCTGCCGCCTCTCGGCGTGAGCGTGCCCTGCTGGGGCTGCAGTGTCCTCACACGGCACTGGGGGGTTGGCAAGGCAGGGAGACTTCCCCTCTCCAGGTGTCACAGCTCTCAGAGCAGGTCTTTGCTTTCCAGACAGGAAAAGGGGGCGCAGGGTGCAGGGGGGAAATGGGGCACTTACCAGAACCAATATGATTCCAACAGAAGCTGTTCATTGTTCACATCCCATGGCAGATACAGATTCTGGGTCTGCTGTCCACCTGGGCATCGCTGGGTTGGCTGAGCTGCTCCTTCTGAGGCAGGCACACATCCCTCAGCACATCCAACTGGTCAATGTCCATCCTCATTTGTGCTTCCCCTGTCCAGGGTTTACATTTTTTGCAGAGAGTTTCTCAGGCTCTCTTCTCATTTTTCATCCTGTTGTTGTCTCAGTAACCTTGATGAATTCCTGAGGGCTCTAACACCAGAGCTGCAGGTGGTTTGATAAGATTACTCACAGCCAGTTTGGCTGGTGCACCAGACTGGGCTGTTACACAGATCCATTGCTGCAGCAGGGCAGTGTTTGTGTCTCGGGGTCACACCAGCCCGTTCCAGCCTCTCTCCTTCCCTTGCTGCTGCAGGGGGCTGCAGGACCAGCTGATCCCCATCTTGGCCAACATCCTGGAGGTGGACCAGGAGAAATGCTGGGGCTTCGACCAGTTTTTTGCAGGCACCAACGACATTTTGCACAGGATGGTGGTGGACGTGTTCTCCCTGCAGCAGGCGTCCTCCCACCGCATCTACATCCACTCCTACAACACGTAAGGCTGTGCTGGAGGAGAATTTGGGAACGGAGCTCAGGGGCCTCAGCCCCTCACTTCAACAGGGGGAACCTGGGGGCAGCACCTTTCCCCCTGCACTGCTCCCAGGCCAGGGTAAAACACACCAGGCTCAAATCAGCCTTTGCTGGGAGGGCACTGAGGGAGCTGTGGGCACACACAGAGCCCCAGGGAGGTGTCCACACCTTGCCTGATATTTTTGCTGAGAGAAAATATCAACATTTTGGTGTTTTGAGGGCAGCAGGCTGCTAAAGGGATGGGAATCTGTGTGCTCACCTCGTTGCTTATCCCCATCCTTTCGCTTCTCTCTCCGTTTCAGTACCACCAAGTTTTTAGATGCCGTCTTCAAGCAGACGAATATAGTCCCTCACCATCAAGAATATTTCTTTGAAGGACACCTGTATGAGCTGGATCCCAACCTGCAAGCTCGTCATTTCTGCAAAACCACAGAGAGCAGCCCCCTGACTCTGCTGAGCACCTCGGAGCAGCCCGAGGACGTGGTGGGGGTCCGCTACAGAGACCGTGAGTGTGGCTGGTTGGGGATGTGTGACAGCAGGAGAACAGGGATTTGTTCCAGTTATTATCCTGAGAGATTTCCCATTTCCCAGCTGGGTGGTTTCCTGCATGATCCCAGATCTTGGTGCCTGGGGAGTCGGAATCCCAGTTCCCAGTGGGGTTCCCAGTCCACCAGACTGGTGGCTTTTCCCACTGCCGGGTTGTGCCAGTCCCCATTCCCAGTGGTGGCCCCAGTTCCAGCAGCAGGAGTACTGGTTCCCAGTGCCAAATCCCAACCCTGATCCCAGTTCCCATTGCCAGTTCCCAATCCTCATTCCAGTTCCCATTGCCAGCTCCCAATCCCCCAGGATCAGGGGATTTCAGGGCCACTCTTCCCCTGCCGTGTGCTGCTGCTCCACAGCCGTGCTCCACCCTGGGCTTTGCAGGGAATTCCTGCCTTCACCCACACTCCCAAAATACCTCGGAGGGCTGCACTGAGGCTGAAATCCTGAGTGCCCACAGGGTTTATTTGGTGGGGTGGCAGCTGCCCCTGAGCCACCATCTGGGGGAGGACAAAACCACCCCCCCCGACCCTGCCTGTCTTTCCAGCGGCGCTGGAGTTCCCAAAATTCGTGCCCAGGGTGGACGTGGTGGCCGACTGCAGCGCAGCCAAGGTGAGTGTGAGTGCCAGGGGGCCAGGACAGCCGTGCCCTGTGCCTGGCACAGCCCTGGCAGTGCCCTTTGCCCCGCAGAGTGCCGTGGGTGCCGCTCACCAGACGCTGCGCGTGGGGCGGGCGCTGCGCCGGGGCCGGGAGCTGCTGGCCAGGGGACTGCACTGGGTGATGTGAGTGACAGGGACACTGCTGGGGCACTGGGGGATGTGAGTGACAGGGACACTGCTGGGACACGGGGGGACACGGCCCTGCCCTCACCTGGGGGGTTTGGGGGCTCAGGGAAGGGTTTTCTCTCAGTGAAGGGTTTTCCAGCCACTGCTGGGGCATGGAGGACATGGCCCTGCCCTCACCTGGGGGGTTTGGGGGCTCAGGGAAGGGTTTTCTCTCAGTGAAGGGTTTTCCCAGCCACTGCTGGGACACGGGGGGACACGGCTCTGACAGCACCTGGGGGGTTTAGGGGCTCAGTGAAGGGTTTTCCAGCCTCTGTGGGATGCTGGGGTTGGGTTCTGGGGGATTTGGAGGGAGCAGGGTGTCCCCGTGGGGCTGCAGCTGGAGGAAAAACTCCTCGGTGTCGTGAGGATGCTCCTGGCCTCTTTTGTTCCTTTTGGGTGACTTTTTTTCAGCTTAGGAGAGGCTGAGGAAAAGAGCTGAAATAATAATAACAACAACAATAATAATAATAATTAATATTATCTCTGTGTGCATCTACTGGAAGTGTTCCTGCCCAGGGCAGGGGGTTGGGGTGAGATGAGCTTTATTAAGGTCCCTTCCAACCCAAACCATCCCATGACGGATTTCCCTGCCCCACCCACTCCTTTTGGGGCAGGGCAGTGAGCAGAGGGTGAGAGACCCTAAAACCAACAGCCAGAGCCAATTTTCAGCCCATCCAGCTCCATCCCCACCCCGCTGGCCCCGGGGTGGGTCTGTGAGTGCCGGGAGCACCTGTTGGAGGGGCTGTTTTCTCTTTTTACAGAGGGAACCTGAGGACAGAGTGCTGCAGGATTTTGGAGCAGAGGAGAGGGGCTCACTCGGTGCTCGCCTGCCTGCAGCTCACCGAGGGGAAAACACACGTGCTGTAAGTGAGCCCTGCAGGCTCTGGGCTGTGCCTGGTCACACAGGGGGCTCTCAAAGGTGCCTGGATAATCAGGGATAAGGAAAACGCCAGGAATAAGCTGATATCTGGGAGGCAGGAGAGCTTTTTCACTTTTTACATTTCCTTCCAGGAGTCTCCACTGAGTTATGGAGAGACCCTGGGCTGCCCCCAAGCTTCCCCCTTCCCCACGCCCTCCCTTCCCACCCAGCTGAACCCATTTTATCTCAAGGAACCCATGGATATTTTGCTTTTCTTCTGCTTTTTTTTTATTGTTGTTGCTGTAGTGGAAAATTCTTTGCCATTCTTTCATTCTTTGCCATTTAGCAAAGTCTCTTAATTCCCATTTCATCCGAAAAAAAATAAAATAAAATAAAATAGGGACACATGGTTCCCATTGAGTGCAGCAGCCAGGGCTGCAGTGCCAAGAGCAGCAATGCTGCAGCTGGATGCTCTGGCTCTCCCCAGCCCTTCCAACACTCAGCATCAGGAACATTTCTGCTGACTGAGCCGCCGTGCCACGCTCAGCCCTGGCAGCTCCCGTGCCAGCTGCAGGGGCACAGGCACCGTCCCAGCTGGCCTGAGGCCAGGGGGTGTCAAACCGACAATTTGGGAACAAATTGGACACAACGGGCCGAGGTTTTTTACCAGATCAGCACTTTGCTCCTCGTGGCTCAGATCTGGCGCTCTGAGATCGGAGTTGCTGCCCAAGGAAATCACTTTGCACTCTGAAATCAGAGTTGCTGCCCAAGGAGATCACTTTGCACTCTGAAATCGGAGTTTTGCTGCCCAAGGAAATCACTCTGCACTCTGAAATTGGAGTTGCTGCCCAAGGAAATCTCTTTGCACTCTGAAATCGGAGTTGCTGCCCGAGGAAATCACTTTGCACTCTCAGATCGGAGTTGCTGCCCGAGGAGATCACTTTGCACTCTCAAATCAGAGTTTTGCTGCCCAAGGAAATCACTCTGCACTCTGAAATCAGAGTTTTGCTGCCCAAGGAAATCCCTTTGCAGTCCCCCCAGGACCCCAGCACGGGGTGGATTCCTTTGCCCCGGTGACAGCTGCCTCTGGATCATTTCCCCCTTCAGGAATATTCATATTCTGTGTCCCCCCAGGTGCGAGGCCATCCCTGCCGGCAGCAGAGGCCCAGGTGGGGTGGATGTGGTGAGGACCAGGCTGCAGAGGGTGAGGAGCATCCCCAGCCCAGGAGCCCCCACGGCTCGGGGAGCAGCTGGTCCCAACCCCTGCCCCTCCTCTGCAGGTGGACGAGGAGCTCTCCCAGTGCTCCCGCAGCATCTTTGACTTCCAGGGGGCCCTGGATGGGATTTTGGCCGAGCTGCTGAAGGACAGGCAGCAAGTGCACGAAGACAAAAGGTTTGTGGTGGAGCCCCTGGTGCCCCTGGGCTGTCAGTGAGCTCAGCAGGCTCCGTGTCATCTAGGGCTCCCAAGGGATGACCAGGAATTAGGAAAACATCAGGAATAAGCTGATATCCATCAGCTGGATGGAGCAGCTCCCCTGCCAGGCACAACCCCTGGGGTGGTGGGACATCCTTTCCCCCCTGGCTCTCCTCACTTGTATTTCTGAGCTCTCTTTTTGTTTATTTCTCTCTTATTTTAATCTCCTCAGCCCTGCCGAGCGTGTTTTATTTGGTCTCCAAAGGAGTGCTTCCTGTACATTCTGTCACACAACAGGACTCACCTATTTATCTGAATAAAAGTCAGACTTGTCCTGTTAATAATAGTATTATTATTTTTGGCTAAGTTAGTCACTTAATCTTATTCATTAATAATAATAATTAATACTGTAATAATAATATATAAATTAATGATACATGTGTATATGATAAATATAATATATGTGTGTAATAACATACTATGTGTATAATATAAAAGTATATTTATGAGCCCAGACAGGGCCAGCAGTGCCCCCCACTCCCAGCAGGGTCACATTCCACATCCCAAAGCGATAATTTCACTCCAAAATGACGATTTCACCCCAAAATGACGATTTCACCCCCTCCCTCCCTGTCCCCTGCAGCATCCAGCAGATGGAGTGCTGCCTGGAGAAGATGCAGGTGATCTACAGGCAGTTCAAGAAGGCCAGGACGTGTCTGAGTGAGTGCTGGGGCACCGGGCAGGGACGTCCCTGCTCTGTCCCAGGGGGAAAACGGATTGGTTTGGTTTGGGAAAATGGATTATTTCGGTTTGCTGGGATTGGGAGTTATTTCCTGGAAGGGTTTGGGCTGGAAGGGACCTTGCAGAGTTTCTGTTTCTGTCACTGGCCCCGGGGGCTGAGGCAGGAAAATCCCCTCCAGCAGCCTCTGGGTGTTGTGAAATCACATTTGAGCAGGAAATGTGTGGTGGTGACCGTGTCTTTCCTCCCCAGGGCTGGGCTACAACGAGGAGCAAATCCACAAGCTGGACAAGTGAGTCCCACCCCCGTGCCCTCCCCGGGTGTTTGGTGGCTCTGGTGGATCCCAAAGGGCTGTGAATTGTCCCTGGTGCCATCAGAGGGCAGCTGGAGGAGGTTCCTGTGCTGGTTCCTCCTCCCAGGACCTCTCTCAGTGAAGGTTTCAAGCCCTGAACTCTTTCAGGTGAAGCTGTGGGAGAAGCTCTGCAGGGGTGGGGACAGGGACAAGGAAGATTTTGGGCCACGTCCCTGTGTCGCTGTAGGACACGAAAGACTCCAAACATTTCAGAAGGCCAAGAGCACAGAAAAAAGGCTTTTTTTTGTCTAAATTCTTACTGCCTTTTGTAAGGTGTTCCCATACAGACTGAACATGGTTGGTGAATAGCAACGACACCTCTCTAATGCCATTGGTTAAACTACAGAAACAGCAAAACACCACCTGGAGAAAGATTGTTCTGAGAAAGGAGAAGTTGTTTTGCAAAATTGTTTTGAGAAAAAGCTTTTTTGAGAATTTTTTCCTTGGGGAAACAGCTGCCAGCAGGCTGAAATGTCTCAGGCCCACAGTCCCTGTGCTGGATGAGGGGATAAACTCCCTCCAGGCTGTTGCTCACACAGGGTTTGGTCTGAAGCCGTTTATTTCCTGAGATGCTGATTTAGGAATGTCCCTGCTTCCTTCCCTGCTTCACTTCCAGTGGCAGGGAAGTGCCTGATGGGTTTTGTCCCTTCAAGAATCCTCCTTTTAGTTTCCCCCGGAACCAGGGGAATTTTATCACGGGCGAGAAATAAAATTCCCACTTCAGCCATGCAGCGGGGAGGGTGGAATTTCAGAGGCTCCTTTGTCTCACTGAATGCTCAGTCACTGAACATTTCCCTTAAATTCCGAGGTGGAGACTTCTCAGCAGTGCCCTGGGGGATTGGATCCCCCAAAACCTCCCTCTCCATCCCAAGTCAGGGTTTGTTTCCTCTGTGATTCCTTTCAGAGCATCCAGCCCCTCTTCCTCCACTCAGGAGGCAGCTTTGGGCCTCCTGTGACTTTTTTTCCACACATTTAGGGAAATTATGGTGTTTTCTCTCTGTTATCCCCGTGTTTAGGCTGAATTTGGGGAGCCTGGCCAGGAAGGTGCTGTCCATTTTCCAGAACGACTGTGTCCAGCAGTACCAGGAGGCCCTGGCCCTCCACAGCAGCAGGATGAGGTACCAGCCCTCCCCTGGGGGTTTTGGGACAGGGGATTTGGGGGTAATAACCCAAAATTTGGGGTTATTATTATTATTATTATTAAGATTTTGGGGCTTCCAAGTGCTCTGTGCTATGGATGGAGTGTGGAGATGGAAATGAGGATTTTGGGAAATGCTCAGGGACTGCAAAGACCTCACCCAGGAGCGATCCCACACTTCTGCCCTGCTATTTTAAGTTTGTATTTAAAAAAAAAAGCCCCAAAACTTGCAGCTGGAGTCGGAGCAGCAGTTCCCTTGCTCTGGCCTGGGGCACAGAGGTTATTTTTATGGGGACAGAATCTCCACTGAGACAGAGAGATCGATTTAGCGGGGACGATGATTTGCTGTTAAACGGTGCTCAGGGGAATAATGCAGCGAGCAAATTCCCCCGCCCTGACTGAGAGCAACCCCAGCCGCTGCGAGGGGGAGGCAGGCGGGGAGAGGATGTCCCAAAAAATCGGGTTTTCATGGCGAGGTTGCTTTTGCAGAGGAGCTGCCTCCCCTGGGCTGCCCGTGTGGGTGGAGGGAGGAGGAGTTTTTGGAGTACCTCGCAATTAAACCCGGGTTTTGACCCGTTTCTGGTGGGGGGGGAGCAGCCCTGGGCTGGATTTACAAAGTGGAGGGGATTTTTAAGTTTGATTTGGATGCTCAGGATTTCTCCAGGAGCTGAGGGCAGGGTGTGCCCTGGCCCTGAGCTCTCCATGCCTCCTCTTTGCCTTTTTTCCCAGTTTTTTCCCCAGTTTTTTCCCCCATTTTTTCCCATCCTTCTCCCATTCCCAGCCCCAGCTGGTCCCACCAGGGGTTTCCATGCTGCCAACCCTCACCCAAAGGCAAGTTCCACTCTGAGGACAAAACCTGTGTCCCTCATCACCCTGTCCCACCACAGGCCATGAAATCTCCCTCAGTTTCAGCAGGAATTTTGTCTTGGATTGGGATTCCCCTCGGATGTGGAGCCCCACACAATCCCTGCAGTGCATGTCTGTCTGCACTAAAGCAGGTTTTACCTCTGCTCACAGGGAGGGAAAAAAACCTTCTCCATGTTTCCCTGGGGTATTTTTGTACCTGTTTTCCTGTGCACCATGAGTCACCACTGGATATTTTTAATTTCTTGTTACCTCAGTTTTAATTGCCCCGTTTTGCTTCCTGCCGGGGTTTTGGTGGTTGTTTTTCTGGGGACTTGAGGTGGATCATTCACCTGAAATATTCTTCCCTTGGTTTTTTTTTTAAAAAACCAAACCAAACATTTTAATTTTTTTTTATACAACTCCTGATGTTGGGTGTGAGGAGCCTTTTTTTTGGGTAAATGCTCAAGGGGCAAGAGGCCCAGCCTGTGCTGGGTGAAGTGATGGGCCTGAGCTGCCTCATTTACAAGAAATTTTCCCTAATTAATTAGATTTTGGAGCTGTTTGGATAACCTGGCCTTTGGTGGCTGTTGGAGCCAAGACCCTTTTCTTTCCTTCAGGATTTTATAATCCAGCCAGCTCCGCAGAAAGCAGCGCGCAATTAGGACGCACAAAAGAAACCAACGATTGTTCTGTCGTTATTTTCTCCCTTCCAGGAAAGTTTGTGACATCAAGAAGCACCTGAAGAGGCTCAGCAACCGCATCAGCACCTGCAGCGTGGAGATGATGGAGTGCCAGGACTGCCTGCAGGCCGTAGGTGTCCGGGGCTGCCCGGCCTCCTCCTGCTCCCTGGGGATGCTCCTGCGCCCCTCTCCAGGCTCCAGGAGGGTTTTTAAACCCTTTGCTGTGGGTTTTTTTGCGGGTGATCCAAGCTGGAGGTGTCGTTTTGTGCCGCTGTGTGAGTGGGGAAACCTTTGGAAAAAGGCACTGCGGGTCCCAAGGGTTGTGTGCCCTGTGCTCTCCCTGCCTCCTCCTTGCCCTATCCCTGTTGGGTTTTTTCCCAGTTTTTTTTCCCATCCTTCTCCCATTCCCAGCCCCAGCTGGTCCCACCAGGGGTTTCCATGCTGCCAACCCTCACCTGTGCTCCCTGTGCCCGATAAATGGGAATTACAGCAGGAGGAAAACGCTGCTTCACCTGCTGGGCCGGGGCACAACCTCCTGGAGGATGGGCTGCTGCTTGGGTTGTTTTATTTATTTTGTCCTGGGGCAGGGCTGGGTGGTTGGCACTGGGTGTTTGGCCCCGGGGTGAGCCCCACAGACACCCCTGGTGTGGGCACTGCCAGGACTTCCCTCCCCAGGCTCTGGACAGGCTTCTCCAGGCGGAGAAATGGAATTTGGCCCCGGCTCCTGCCGCTCCTTCCCCCGTCCCGCTGAGCCAGGCACGCCAGGAGATGGCTCTGAGGTGAGTCCCTGGGGTCTGGGGACAGCCCAGCCCAGAATCTCACGCTGCTCCTCCTTGGGAATGGGAGTGAGGGCTGGCTGTGCCCCTGCAGGATGCAGGAATTAGGGTTGGCTGTGCCCATAAAGGATGCGGGAATTAGGGCTGGATCTGCCCCTGCGGGATGCAGGAATTAGGGGAATCCTGTGTCCCTGCAGGATGCAGGAATTAGGGTTGGCTGTGTCTCCAGGATGCAGGAATTAGGGTTGGNCTGTGCCCCTGCAGGATGCAGGAATTAGGGGAATCCTGTGCCCCTGCAGGATGCAGGAATTAGGGGAATCCTGTGTCCCTGCAGGATGCAGGAATTTGGGCTGGCTGTGCCCCTGCAGGATGCAGGAATTAGGGGAATCCTGTGTCCCTGCAGGATGCAGGAATTAGGGGAATCTTTGTCCCTGCAGGATGCAGGAATTAGGGGAGTCCTGTGTCCCTGCAGGATGCAGGAATTAGGGCTGGCTGTGCCCCTGCAGGATGCAGGAATTAGGGGAATCCTGTGCCCCTGCAGGATGCAGGAATTAGGGGAATCTTTGTCCCTGCAGGATGCAGGAGCTGCTGGAGCAGATGAGGTCGGTCACCTGCGATCTCCAGTTCAACAACAGCATCATCGAGCGGTGAGTGAGAGCCCCCGGAGCTGCTGCTCCCTCCAGGAATGTGCTGCAGGGTCAGGCTGGGCTCACACACAGCCACACTCACCCCTGGGGGGGTTCACGTGGGGCTTTTACTGCCCCACGTTTGCATCAGCACCAGAATTTCCCTTTTTTGGAGTTTCAGCCCTGAACTTTTCTGTCATTTCTCCACCCTCTCTCCAGCCTTTTCCCTTGGCTGTCCAGCCCTGACTGCTGCTCACTGCCCTGGGGAAGTCAGTGCTTTCTCTTTCTGAATGAAATTCTCTGCAAAACCACTGCTGAACACCCCCCCCGTGATTTTCCTCCTTTTTTCGAGGCTCTGAATGCAAACGGACAAAGGGAATATGGACAGCAGGACGCCCGGGAGTCTCAAAAGACAAAGAAATCGGGATTTCCGCCCCGTTTTTAGGACCACATCTGGCCTAAACCCTTCGTTTTTTTGTCCCTGCAGGTTGGGTGGGGCCGCTCCCACCCCCAGCGTTGGAGGGGCACGGTGAAGGTGCAGCTGCTGAAGCAAAACCACTTCCCAGCACGGGGAGGGAATTCCCAGCGCCTGGAGCGATGGAGCCGCGGGATTCCCGTGCCCTGGGGGCTCTCTGTGTCCTACCTCTGCTCTCCAGCACTTTGCACGTTCATCCCCACCAGCTCCCAGTACCCTGAGCCCCCTTCCCTGCGAGTTTGGCCAGAAAATTGAGGTTTTTTGGCCAGAAAACTTTATCTTTTTATTTTTAAAAAACGCCTGAAGGACTCGGTGTTTTCCTGGTTCCGCTGTGTCAGATGAGGGAGAAGAAAAAGCTTCATCTTTTGTTTTCTTACTTATTTAGGAATTATTCCCTCTTTTACCGTGGGCAGGGGGGATGCTGGAGGCTCTGAGTGCCCGGAGCTGCCCTGGGAAGACTCTCCCAACCCTTCCCTGCTGTTGGTGCTCCAGAGGGACGGGATGGAGGGGGAACACATCCCTCCCACCCTCGGGAGTGGCCCAGAGAGCTGCGGGAGGGCCCCGGCCCGGCCCTTTGTCACTCTGCTTTGGTTTCCCGGCTGTTTTTTGACCTTGGGCTTGATGAGGAGCCGCAATTCCCCGATAATCAGCCGGGGCACAGAGGGAACAGGGACTGCTGGGATCCGGGAGATGGGAGCAGGAGCTGTTTGTGGGAAGGGTCAGCCACGCTGCCCCCTCAGCCAGACCCCAGCCCTGCCTGTCCCCTGTGATTTATGGGGTTTTATTTATCCCTCAGCACCCAGAGCGGGCAGGGTGACAGATCCCAGCCCTCCCTGGCACCGGGACACCTCCGTCCCTGCACAGGCAGGAGGAGCAGCAGCTGCAGGGGCTGTGCCCGGCCTCAGTTTCTTGCAGGAACACGCCGAGGGTGCCCCGGAGCCTCCCCCGCCCAGGAAACCTTTCCCCGGGGTGGAATTTGGCACCGGGGCTCCCCATTCATTTTAATTATAAAAACCAACATCCTGAATGTCCAACCCAACTGTTTGCCCTCGGAGGGGGTGGAACGAAGCCGTGGCTTAAAAGCTTTTCTCCTGCGAGTTATTTTCTGGGATTCTCTTGAGTTTTTTTTTTTTTTTTCTAATGGATTTTGGTTTTGAATGAAGCTGGAATTCACTGATGTTCCCCCAGGAACAGGGCAGGGAGCCCGGGCAGGGTCCCTGCTGCACCTCCTGGGCTTCAGCGGAGCTGCACTGACTCGCACCAGCTGAGCATTTGACCTGGGACACGTTTGGCTTCGACAAAAAAGGGATTTATTTCTTGGCAAACAGAAAAAAGGGTTGTTTTTTTTTTGCTAATAGCCCTTGTCATGCTCAAACTGCTGTAACGCAGCAGCTGCAGAGGGGACTTCTGGAATCCAAACGGAACAAGAATTTTCCTGCCAATGTTAATTACTTGGGCGTTTCTTTTTTCTTTCCCCCCCCCCAAATATTTTAACCTGTGGCCTAAAAGAGCTCCCTGAATACCTGAAGGGACAGCTGGGAAGGAAAATGCCTGTCATGAGTCTCTTGTGCAGGCTGAGCCGGAGCTTGCTGTGGGGACAGAAAATATTACATTTATTTAGTAATTTTGTACCCTGAGGCTGCAGAAAAGGGACTGGAGATGTCTCCCGGGATGGCATTGGGGAAATCAAAATCCAGAATGGTTTTAGGAGGTTCCCAGCCAAGGGCCAGGTAGACCTTCACCCTCAGAAATTTCCTTTATTGTAAGTGATTCCTGATACAATTAACAGTTGGTGGAGGACACAGGATAAAACACCAAATTTTTGTGGAACAATTTCCTGAGGAATAGATCTGCTGCTGTTTTCAAGCAGAAGCAGAGGAGGCACAAATTCAGGATCCTGAACTGGGAAGGAAAAGACCTTCCAAAAGTTAACTCACTGCTTAGCCCAGAACAAAACTCGGATTTTTCCAGCTGCATTATCCCTCCTTTGGTTTGAAGCTCTCATTAGGGGCCGCTTATGGCGCTGGGATTCCGAGCCAGTATTTTAATCCATCCTCCAAATTAGAATCCTTGAAAAGGATTTAGATATCCTCGGCTTATCCTGTCCTCACGAGTACCCGGGAGACGTCAAGTTCAGCTCCCCCGAATCCCGGATTCGCGCAGCCCGGCTCTGCCCGCCCTGCGGCTGCTCTCACCTCCCTTCTCCTCCAAAACCCGCAGAAATCCGGGGGCGATTCTGCCTGAACGAACCAATGAGAGCAGCAGAGAAGGGCCCCTGATGTCCTGCCTGACTCCGGGATGTGTCACCCTGTCCGGCCAGCAGGGAGGGGGTGACAGGGACATTCCCACCCCCTGCGACATCCCCGGTCACTCGCAGTGCCGGGGGGGGACACGCATCTCCGACCCCCGGGGGACGCGGTGACACCATCGCCCCGGGCACCGCTGTCCCCCCGAGCCGCTGCTTCAGATTCGAAACTTCAAACTTCAGCTGCGATATTTTCCCTTTCACCTTTCGATTCCTGCGTGTGGCAGCCCCGGGAGCGCGGCTGTCGCTGTCCCTGCAGAGGGGACAAGGGGTTTTAGTGCGGTGCCCCATGGGGACAAAGCCGCGACAAAGCGCCGGGGGGATGATGCAGCTGCGCTCCCGGGGAAAACCGCTGTCTGCGCTTCGTGGGACCCCCCCGAGACCCCCCAGCCCCACGGGGGTGACTGTCCAGCGCGGGCACCCCCCGGGCCAGCGGGGATTCCCGGGGACACGCCGCCGCGGGGACATTCCCAGGGCGCGCACGGGGAATCCCACGGGGGAAAACATCCCGTGGGGTGTGAGAACGGAGCGCCCCGATCCTCGGGGGGGGTCCCCACGGGAGGGGCCGGTCCCGGTGCCACCCCCCCAGGCCGTGTCTCCTCCCTCCCGGCCGGTGCAAGGCGCCTGCGCTGCCCC
>VXBN01004796.1:22091-56650 GCA_013397395.1 Sinosuthora webbiana | reverse complement strand
CTTCTCGGCCCCGCGGGAACCCCCCGAGCGCGGCCGCGGCCACCGCTTCGCCCCGCGCCTGCCGCGCCGGGGATGGTGCGACCTGTGCGGGGAGGCGGTGCGGGAGCGCGCCCTGCGCTGCGACTGTGAGTGCTGGCCGCGTCCTGCCGAGCCCTGCCTGTCCCCTACTGTCCCCTGTCTGTTCCCTATGTGTCTCCTGCCTGTCCCCTATGTGTCTCCTGCCTGTCCCCTGCTGTCCCCTGCCTGCTCCTCGCTGTCCCGCACCCCTGCCCTGCCGCATCCCCGCTCGCTGCTGCCGTCCCGCATCCCTCACCCAGCCCGGACCGTCTCCCTCCCCCTGTCCCCAGCCGTGCCCCCCTCGGGTCGGGTTTTGGTGCCCTGGGGGGGTCCCGGGGGGCTCCGATGGGGAAGGGCCGGGCGCGGGTCCCCGGGTGCGGCTGCGGCGCTGCCGGGCGGGTTTGGGAAATGAATATTTTTTCCAGGAAAGAGGAGATGATCGGCTCATGGGCGGGGTTGGCATCGCGGTGAGCAGGGAGGGTTCGTGTTTGTAAAGCTTTACGGTGAGGGGTAAAGTCCTCCGGAATTTGTAAGTTGGCCTGAAGCTCTGCCCAAACTCCCGGGGTGAGGGAGTTTGTGCCGGGGGGATGCGCTGGTGCCAGGGGCATGCGCTGGTGCTGCTGCTCGTGTCGCTCCGTGCTGCACCGCTGCTGCTCTGCAGGACAGGTTCATCCTTCCCCGGTGTGGGAAGGGGCCCGAGGTGACCCGGCTGGGGCTGTGCAGTGACACCCGCGCCCTGTCCCCGGTGTCACTCCCCGGCCAGGTGTGACCCGTGTTCGCTGTTTTGGGAGGGGAAACGAAGAGCTTTTAGCAAACCTTTCTCACTAATAACTTGTGGGTTTGAGTCCTGCCGGCTGGGAAACGGCTCCTGTCCTGCCCAGTCCCTCAGGCTGGGGGGAAACTCCTTTGGGATGCAGCTGCTGGGGCTTGAGGGACTTGAAAATTCGCCGAGCCTCCTGATTTTTGGCAGGAGGTGTTGATGCTGCTGTGCCATCCCCTGCAGGCCTGCGCCAACAAAATCACCCGTGAGGATGCCCTCGGTGCGGGCGTGGAGGGCAGGGAGGCGGTGCCGGGGGTAATTTGGGGGCTGAGCCGCGTCCCAGCGCGGGCTGGGGCTGGGGGACGCCTCGGAGCTCATTTTTGGGGTTGTTTGGGAGGGCAGTGCCCGCCGCGTGCGGCCTCAGCGGGGCGATTAGTGCCCGGCTCAGCCAGTTCTGCTCCTGACGCTCGGCTCTGCTCGCGGTACGGGCCAATGAAATGTTTCTGGCGGGGATTTGCGGGCCGGGCAGGGCTCCGGCCGGGATGAAGGGCGGCCGGGAGAGGCGGCAGCACCATCTGGCCCCTCTGCGGAGCGTTAAGGCTTTAGCCCTGACTGCTGGTAATTAAATGTCACCCAGCCGCCACCACAACGTGACACCGGGACACGCCGGGGCCGCCGGCGCCTGGGGGACGTAAATCTGATTTTTAGGGTGCGCCTTTGCTTTCTGCCTGGTATTCCTGATTGATTCCCTCAAAAGCTGCTGAGGGCCAGGTGATTTCCCGGGGCTGGGAGCTCCTGGCCTGCAGCAGGGAAGGTGTGACTGAGCGTGCAAAAAAATAATCGGGTTTAGGAGAAATGAGGATTATTTGAGGGGGAAAAAAAAAAAATCTCTGTCGAGGCTCTTTTGCCAGGTCAGGTGCGAGGTGAGATCCTGACTTGTGGGCTTCGAAATCCTGACTGGAAGTAGAAGTTCACAGAATTTCGTGGCGTTGCGAAACGCTGTATAAATAGCTGCTCTGAGGGACTTCTCCTCCGGCAGGATGTTTTCCATACTTATATTGAAACAGATTTTAAATAACTCCATTTCCCTTTTCATTTCGGAGAATTATGCGGACTGTGGGAGTAGTTCTGCCTCCAAAACTCCCCAAACAACCGGGACGGGGGGGAGGGACACTCCAATCCGCATTCCCTGTCGTCCCAATAGTGATTCCCATTAAAAATGCCCGAGAGCTGCAGACGGGGCGTGCTCTCCCCCCTTGCTGAACGTTTATTTTTTTTTTTTCTCTCTGATGTAGAGTTGCTGCTTGTTTGCTTTTGACTCGCAGCCCGAGGATACCCAGGTTTTTGTTTGTACAGTTCTGGCCTATTTTTATTTACGGCAGATCTGGTTGTATTTGGTAAAATGGGAAAGCTGCGCTTACTTACTTCTTTAATATAATTATTTACTAATTTTTTTTTTACTATATACTATATATTATATTATATTATTTTTACTATTTACTATATATTTTTTTTTTTATTTATTGTATTATTTAATTATTCAGTCTGGAGAAAAGGAGGCTCAGGGTGACCTTCTCTGCAGCTTTTCCCGGCAGGCAGGAGGAGCAGGGGGCTGGGTGGGCAGGCTGCAGGGATGCTGAGGGCTGTTTGCTGAGCTCAGGCGGGGCGGGAGCAGCTCCCGGGTGTCCCGGTGACCAAAGCAGCTTCAAAGCCCTCTCTGCGTGTCCTATCGGCCTCTGGGACAGCACAGAAAGCAGGCTGGGCTCGGAGCTGGGGCAGATTCCTGCTGGGAAGGGCTGGGTGGACACCGGGTGGGAACGGCTCAAGGTCTTCCTTGGTGTCTCTGATAACCAAAAAATCAAATATTTTTGATCATAGAATCATATGGATACATAATCATACATCAAACCCGTATATTTTTGATATGTGTGTTAATTAAAAGAGCACATTATTGGCTGAAGGGTTTCTCTGATACCAAACCCCTCCAGCTGCCCTGGAGGGAAACCTCAGAGCGTGTCCAGCACCTCTGCAAACGCCGTCACAGCTTTTGATCTGCAGATCTTGTGACACAGATCCAGCCCAGCCGAGCCACCGCCTCAGCATCCAAACGGGTTTTGTGCCTCTGCTCCGGAGCCGCCCTGATCTCCCGGGGCAGCTCGTTCTGTTCGGGCTCCGCGCTGAGCCAGCCCCTAATTCCTTAAGGGAGGGACCCGGTAAAAACATCATTCCTCTCTCTGATTTATAGAGCAAACTTCAGTTCTAAAGCTGAACTGTTCTGGAGGAGCCGTTTGCTTAAGATAACGCGCCTCAGCATCCAAACGGGTTTTGTGCCTCTGCTCCGGAGCCGCCCTGATCTCCCGGGGCAGCTCGTTCTGTTCGGGCTCCGCGCTGAGCCAGCCCCTAATTCCTTAAGGGAGGGAGTCGGTAAAAACATCATTCCTCTCTCTGATTTATAGAGCAAACTTCAGTTCTAAAGCTGAACTGTTCTGGAGGAGCCGTTTGCTTAAGATAACGAGTTCTTTGGCGGGTTCTTTGCCCAGTTCTTTGGCGGGTTCTTTGCCCAGTTCTTTGCCCAGTTCTTTGCCGAGGCTGTCCGTGCTCACAGCGCTGCTCCTCCCGGGGACACGGCGCCTTTCGTGTCTCTCCTTCCACCGCATCCTCCCACGCTCCGTCTCGCCGCTGTGAACAACAATCGCCGGCAGCTCACAGGACCCGCAGCTCACACTTTGCATTTCTGCCCCGTTGAGCTGATCCAGGCGGATTCCTGGAGCTTTTCCCGCTGCCAGGTGACCCTGGCAGGTGAGGACGGGGTGGGGTCCGGGGGTGCCTCCCGCCCACCGCAGGCTGCCCCGGGCAGGGCGTGCTCCTCCCTGGGAGGAGATGGAGCAGTGGGGAGTGACGGGGACCTGCCCAGAGCCGTGGGACAAGCTCCTGGGGTGGCTCCTGGGGTGGCTCCTGGGGTCTGCCAGGGTCATGTTTCCTGCTGCGTTCCGGCCCAGCGCCTTGGGAAGGGTTTATGGAGAGGGACACCAGCCCAGGCTCCAGCTCTCACCTCGCAGGTTGGTTTTGGGGCCGCTCCCTCTGCTGCATCCCAGTGAGGCTCGGTGGGGTTTGCTGGTGTGGCTGTGGGGAGAAGGGAGGTGCACAGGGGGGGCTGAGAAAGCCCCCTGAGATAACTCATTGCTTCTGCTGCCCGGGGTGGGGTTTGGGCCGGGTAAATCCCGTTTTGATACTCCCTGTGTGGTGCTGGAGGCTGTTTGTGAGAGGGGCCCTGGGCAGAGGGGGCACGGGGGAGTGAGGACAAAAGGGCAGATTCCAGGGGTGTTCTTAGACTGGTGTTTTTGTCCCACCCCATCACCTGACACCTGGGACAGCAGTTCCACCATGGAATGAGAAAGCTGGATAAAGACTCATCCCATCCCATCCCTGCCATGGGCAGGGACATCTTCCACCATCCCAGGCTGCTCCCAGCCCTGTCCAGCCTGGCCTTGGGCACTTCCAGGGATCCAGGGGCAGCCACAGCTTCCCTGGGCACCTGTGCCAGGGCCTCCCCACCTTCACAGGGAAGGATTTATCCCCAATATCTCATCTAAATCTCTCCTCTTTTAATTTAAAACCATCCCCCTCGTCCTATCACTAAAAACTCCCCCTCCCTCCTCTTTAAAATGCCCTGACTTTCCTGGATGCTGCGAAAGGCATTTACGAGCCTCTCTTAACCATGTGCAGAGTTTAAACCAACATTATAAATACAGCTAATCTCAGTGTCTATCCCTTTAACCTCTGATTAAACACTGGGGACTTTTTTCTATCCCTCAAACTTTAAAAGACTGCGGGGAGGGGAAAAGCAGCAAAGAGAGACGGGAGGATGCCGGGAGGAGACCTCCCAGCGCAGAGTCCTGCGCTTTCTCTCCCTCTCTAATCTCTTCCGTTGGGTTATTTTATCTTATCGAGCAAAAAGCCCCAGAAATAGAAAGTTTTCCACGGCTTACAGGAGATGCACGAGCGAGCCCCGAGCTGCTCTCCCCTGCTCAGGAAAAAATAAATAAAGGAGCCCCCGTCAGACGGCAGCAGGTTGTAAATGGACAATGTCAGGGCTTTATCTCCGTGTGTGGGGAGGGGGGGAAAAGGCCTCTGGTGGGAGCAGACACAACTTTTATCCCAGAGCGTTTGGGGTTGGGCCGTGCCTGGAGAGCTCCTCATCCCCAGGATGACGGAGGGGAAGGCGGGAGCGGCCGCTTGCTTCGGGCTCGTAACAAAGAGAATCCGTAAAATCTTCAGGCACTTCCCCAAATCCAAGCCCTGGCCCGCGGGACTGCGCCTGCCCAGGAGGCCCAGCAGGGAGGTGCTGCTGGTCACAGGTAGGTGGTGGGGTTTGGGGTTTGTTTTTTTGGGGTTGGGTTTGCAGGTTTTCTGCTCCTTTTTTTGGGGGGCGCAGGGTTCGTGTTTGCGTCGCTGAGCCCGGGCACGGGGGTCGTGCCTGGCGGGGAGAGGGGTGGGCACGGGGCTGGCACCACACCTGTGCTGGCACCACACCTGTGCTGGCACCACACCTGTGCTGGCTTCACCTTCTCCTCTGGCTCCTGTGCAGGGGCACAGGGACATCTCAGGGCGCTGCCCCACCTGCCACTCCAAAGGAAAATCGGGGTTTTGTGAAATGATGGCTGGGGCTGGGGTTGTGCTGCAGGTGCTGCAGTGACACGGGGACCTCACAGAGGGGTGGCTGTCACCAGGGGGGCCTTGCCTGCCCTGGACACACAGAAACAGCCCCTGGGGTTTGCCAGCGTGTGCAGACAAATGAACCCAAACCGTCTGGTTTAGACCTAAAGCTGCCAGGATGAGACTACAGTGCTGGAGCTGCAGGGCTGGGGCAGGATCAGAGCCCTGGGGGGGCTGCAGGGGGACTGAGAGCCTTCCCTGGGCTGGATCAGAGCCCTGGGGGGGCTGCAGGGGGACTGAGAGCCTTCCCTGGGCTGGATCAGAGCCCTGGGGGGGCTGCAGGGGGACTGAGACCCTGCCCTGGGCTGGTTCTGTGGGTGCTGGTGCCACAGGGCCACATCCTGAGGTCACCCCAGTGACGTCAGGCACGGGAGGAGCACCCCAAGCAGCACAGGTTGCAAAACCCAAGCTGAGGTGCAGCCTGCCCTTGGAGGTGTGTGAGCCCCTGGAGGATTCCAGAGTCTGAACGGAGGAAATCTCCGTTCTGCCACCTTGTCCCAGCTCCCAGACACCCGTGGAGCCTCCTTCTCCTTTTGTCCCCGTTTCCACTGGGCTCAGGTGGAGCTGGGAGGTGCCCTGTGGGGTCTGTGGTGTCCTGGGGGTGGGAATGGGAGGACTGGGGTGGGCAGGATGACTGAGGAGACTGTTCCCTGGGAGGGTGGGGAGGCCGTGGCACAGAGCAGCTGTGGCTGCCCCAGCCCTGAAGTGTCCCAGGCCAGGCTGGAGCCACCTGGGAGAGGTGAAGGTGTCCCTGCCCGTGGCAGAGGAGCTTTAAGGTCCTTCCCACCCAAACCATTCTGTGACTGCAGTGTTTAGACTCTGAGATGGGCATTTATATGGGGCTGGTTTACTCATTTTATCCCCCTGAGAGAATTCATCAGTGGAGAAAGGGAAATTCCCTTCAGCCACCAAAGTTTTTCACAGTATCGTGACCTTTCTCTCTCTCACTCTCTTTTTTTTCATTTTAAAGAAACTCCATTTCCAAGTGCTCCATTGTTTGACTGGAATGGAAATTATCTCAGAGCCTAAGTGGAGGCATCCTGCTCCTCTTGGCAAACTGGTCACGTGGCTGCCTCCTAAAGCCGTGCTGGGTTTCTAAAATTAGTGCTGCCCACCGGCTCCGCGGCGATCAGCTCTGTTCATGGGTGACGGTGACTAAGGAGGTGTCACACTTTAATCCCGCACGGAGATGCCACAACGGGCCTGAATTGGCATTTCTGGGGGCCGAATCACCTGGCTCAGACCTTTGGCTGCCTTTTCCCCACGTGCTGGAGCTGCCCAAATGTGGGAATCTGGGCCCACACGGGAAGAGGGGACATCCTGGTGGTGGTGGCAGATGTTCAGGTGAAGCCACAGCTGGAGCGTTCTCCAGCTGGCAGCTCCAAGCAAAGACTTGGCCACTGTCCCCCGTTAAAGGGCTGTGCCAGTTTGCTGGAAAGGTCATGCATTAAATTACTGTGGAACTGCAGCTTGTCTCTAATTAAAAAAAAAAAAAAAAAGCCAAATCTCCCCTGCTTTTCCCCCAGGCTCACTTGAAACAACCGACTTGGAATGGGAGGATGACAGACAGCTCACGCCAGATGAATGTTAAATGATGAATGATAAATGATTTCCCTGTTTCCCCTGGAGATTGATGTTTCCCCCCTCAGGCACCAGCTCCCAGCAGTGGCTCAGCTCCTCTCGTTCATTCTCAGGTGCTGGAGAATTCCCCAGAGCTGAGCAGAAATCAGTTTCCAGAGCAAATGTGGGATATTCCTTTGCTTTCCTGCAAGCCTCAGACGTTCAAAACCAACAACCCAAATGCTAAAGACAAAAAAAGAAAGGAAGAAAAAGTCAAAAAAAAGAAGAAGTGTATTTAAAATACAAGTTCAGTGGCTCTTAGCAATGTCATGGGGCTGGTGCAGGGACAGGCACCCACATCCCTCAGTGGAGTGAACTCTCCTGCCTTGCTTTTGGGATAGAATTATTTTTTTTTCCAGGTTGGTGACCGCTGTGGAATTTTTGGGCAGTGTAAAAAGCAAATCGAAGGCTGTTTGTGTGGAAGTTAAAAATTAAAAGGCTCAGGTGGGATGTTAAAGTGGAAGGAGGTTGTTCACCGCAGTCAGGAGGGTTTGGAGGAGCTGGGACTTTGAGGGAGGGGCTTTCAGGAGGGAGGGCCATGGATTTGGGATACCTGGAGCTGGCTGTGCCCCACGTGCCCCTGTGCAGCTGGGGCTGAGCAGGGCCCTGTGCCCGAAGGGGTTGAAGCTGCTCTGTGCAGAGCCAGCTGTGCACGAACGGGTTAATGCCTGGCACTGGGTTGGCATCCAAAGAAAACAGCTGCAGAAACGCCTTGCTGCACCTGGGGACAGGAGGTGACAGCCTCTGCTGGGGCTGGGCTGTGTCCCTGCCCTCCCCAGGGCGGGATTTGGGGCTGCTGGTGGCAGATCCACGCCTCTGTCACCGCAGCTGCCCCTTCAGGTTTTCGTGTTCAGGCCCTGGCACAGAGAAGCTGCGGCTGCCCCGTGCCTGGAAGGGTCCAAGGCCAGGCTGGAGGGGACTTGGAGCGACCTGGGATGGTGGAACTGGATGATCTTTTGTGTCCTTTCCAACCCAAACCCTCCTGTGATGTTTAGTGACCTTAAATAGTTTGATGTCTGTCCAGTACAAAGATATTTCCCAATGGTGGGGGAGTGAAGGGACAGGGACATGAGCCTGGACAGGGACATGAACCTGGACAGGGACATGAACCTGGACAGGGACATGAACCTGGACAGGGACATGAACCTGGACAGGGACATGAACCTGGACAGGGACATGAACCTGGACAGGGACATGAACCTGGACAGGGACATGAACCTGGACAGGGACATGAACCTGGACAGGGACATGAACCTGGACAGGGACATGAGCCTGGACAGGGACATGAATCTGAACAGGACCAGGAGCCTGGACAGGGACATGAACCTGGACAGGGACAGGAGCCTGGACAGGGACATGAACCTGGGCAAGGACAGGAGCCTGGACAGGGACATGAACCTGGACAGGGACAGGAGCCTGGACAGGGACATGAACCTGGGCAAGGACAGGAGCCTGGACAGGGACATGAACCTGGACAGGGACAGGAGCCTGGACAGGAACATGAGCCTGAACAGGACCAGGTGCCTGAACAGGACCAGGTGCCTGCTCCAGCTCTCACCGTGCTGGAATCCCTCTGGCTTCAATCCAGTCCCTTCCCGTGGTCCCCGCAGTGTCCCCCAGCCCCAGCAGGAGCTCTGGGGTTGCCTCACGCCGTCCTTTCTGTCTGTCCCTGCAGACTGCAGGTACACGTGCCACCAGGAGTGTCGCAGCCTCATCCAGCTGGATTGTCGCCGGCCGGGCCCGTGCCAGAGCCAGCTGTCCCCAGAGAACACCCTCCTCCTGCCGCCCCGCAGCCAGGTACGCCGGGGACGGGGACCCTGGGGGGACACAGCCAGGCGGTGACACATTCCCAGGCGGAATCGGCACGGAGCCGATTCCCTGCTCCCAGGGGGTTCTCCAGGAGGGGAGGGCTCGTCAGAGTGTCACTGATGTGTCACCCGCAGCCCGGGAGCGTCGTGCCCTGCCCGGGTGGGTTTGTCTGCCGGGGAGGGGAGGTTGGCAGTGTGGCCATCGCCCTCCCTTCCCTGCCGTGTTTAAAACGCCGCTGTCACCTGAGCTGCTGTCACCTGGAGCGGAGCGGTGCCAGGCGGGGACATCAACCCCCAGCGCCCGCAGGGGAGGATCAATACCGGGACGGAATTGTCCCAGCACGGGCAACCGGGGCGAGAGGTGCCTTTTCCAGGGCACGGATTTCCAGGGAGAGCTGGCTGACAGCCTTGGTTTGGGAGCTCCAGCAGTCCCGGGGGATGGAGGGACACTCTCCAATCTGCCTTAGGACGGGCGGTAAACCCGGGGCTGCTCCGGAAGGCTCAGCTTTGCTTTAATCCCTCCTGCGGTGTCTGCGACTCCTGCGGGGGTGGCACGGGGAGGCCCTGATGAGATGTGAGATGTTTTAATGCCGGGAGACCTGCCTGGAGCGGCTTTGGCTGGGATGGAGCCTCGCCAGGCTCCGTGTGCTTTTTGGGAATGTTTGGAACAGCCCCGCAGGGAAGTGCTGGAGTCACCGTGCCTCGAGGTGCTCAAAAAGTGAGTGGATGTGGTGGCACTTCATGGCTTTGGTGGGTGTGGTGGGATCCAGCCAAAGGATGAGCCCGTGGTTTTGTGTTTTCTCATTTCAGCCCCTGTTTATGTCCCTCTTTGTGGAGGGCCTGGATGTGCTGGTGCAGGACTGGAGACGGGAATGTTTTGCACTTTTCCAAAGGCAAACGTGGGGTTTCCCTTTGCTGTGTGGGGTTTGGTTTTCATCCATCCTTGGCTGGGCAGTTGCTGCTCACAATAAAACGATCTGGAGGGATCAGAAGCGGGATGGGATTGATGTTCCTAAATGGTGCATTACAAAAGGGCTCAGAGTGGGTTCTCCACTCCAGGTGTTTCTATAAAGGGCTGAAGCTAAATTTGAGTGTGGTCACGTCTCCTCTGGACGTCACTGGGCTTCCCCCAGCCATGCTGGGCCCTGGGGAAAACGAGAGAGGCTCGTTCCATCTTCAGGGCAATCACCCCAGCCAGGATTATTGATGGGCCTAATAACGAACAGGGAGCCTGTGCTCGGTGGCCATCCATCACCCCGGTGTCACCCTGGGGAGGGCGAGGCCTCCTGTGCCAGGGAAACAAAAAGTGTCTCTCCAATCCCGGCAGCAGACAGAAATCCATCAGAAATCCCATCCCAAAGGCCGGGGATCGCACCTGGGAATGCTCAGCACAGCAGAGCCCTGGCAGGGCTCCCCTGGCCTGTGCTGGGGTTGGATTGAGGGTTAATGAGGGGAAATCGCTGCACTAAAGCTCCATTTATTCTTCACGGATAATGGATAGTCAGGGGGAAATCATTGCCAGGTTTGCTTGATCTGAGCACTCAGCCACGTTCCTGGAGGGTTTCTGTTGGTCAGGCGGGTCTTGCTGCTGGAAAAGAGGAGCGTGGAGGGAAAATTTTATCAATATTCCAGTAGGAGACTAACAGGATGCCTGAGTACAATGGCAGGAGGGGAAGAGGCCTGAAAACACATGGCAAAAATTAATAGCTGGCATAATTGGAAGTCATTAAATCATATTATCAAAATTAGGCAGAGTGGAAGCATCAGAGAAATAACTATTTTAATATCACCTATTTAAGGACTGTTACCATGTAATAGCAGGCATTTATAATTTGGGCTTTGAGCCAGTTAAGTATTTAGGGGTGTTTTACATTTGGGTCCCAGATCAGCCTCCCAGGGTGACACAGAGACTCTGCTGAAGCCGCCAAAAGCCTCCTCTGGTCTCGGCAGCAGCAGGAATTTGGTCCCTGGATCTGGCAGGGCTGGTTTGTGTGCTGGGAACCTGTGAGCTGCTGCAGGGCTCCGGGGTCAGTGGGGTTTTGGGGGGCTGATGTGCAGGTAACCATGATGTGGAGCTGCTGCTGAACAAAGGGGTCAGAGTTCTTGGGTTTATTTGGCTTTGTGGTATTTTTTATGGAGTTGATGTCCCAAACAGGTGGACTGCAAGGAATAAATGAGGGATTCTTGGAGAATCCCACAGAGCACCCAGAGGTGCCACTCTGGGTTTAGTTCCACTGGGAAACTTTTTGGGCTGAGGCTCCATAAAAGACCCTGGTTCTGATGCTCCCAACCCTCACTTTCTGCTGGTGTTGCACATGCTCAATTTAAGATTCTCTCTCTCCTCTAAATTTATCCCTGTGGAGCAGAGGGGGCTGTGCTGCTGCTGCTGCCGTAAGAACGTGGCTTATTTCTTTATTCCCTCTATAAATAAGGCACTTGGATTCTTGCCTTCCTCTCTCTGAGCTGCAGATGTTGCCAGTTTTCCCATCCACGTCCCCGTTTTTGTATTCCCGGGGTGCTGCTGTGGTGGGCACGGAGCTCTCGAAGCCTGGTAGCAATTGAAGCTCTTCAGCAGAGACAGCTGGGAGGGTTTGGAGCAACATCTGCAGTCTGTCGGGAGGAGAGGTTCTGGTGCTGGGCGGTGGCTTGTGGGAAGGTCTTGGAGCAAGTTGAGATGAGATGTTGGGAAGGAATTTTTCCCTGTGAGGGAGAGGAGGCCCTGGGTGCCCAGAGGAGCCTCACCTGGATCACTGGCAGTGCCCAAGGCCGGGTTGGATTGGGCTTGGAGCAGCCTGGGACAATGGAAGGTGCCCCTGCCCTGTGGGGAGCAGAGCCCTTCCCCTGCCCAGCCCCACAAACCCCTGGATCTTCACTTAGGGGGAGCTGCAAAAGCAGCACCCAGGAGCTGAACACCTTTTTCCTGGGCTGCACTCGAACCTGCCTCAGTCTGGGCGCTGGAATTGCTCCTGCTGCTCTGGAATCAGCTGCAGGGCGGAAAGTCACCCACCTGTGACGGCCGGGGGCTGCTGGCACCCCGAGGGGTGTCTGAGCCGCATCCTCACCTGCCTCCCCCTTCCCCACCACATTAATTCCCTCGGGTGACGATGCTCCGGCAGGCTCAGAGCAGCCCCCGGCCCTCCGTGGCGCCGCGTTTGTGTGTCTCCAAGGTGCTGCCAGGGGGTCCCCGGGGGCCAAGCGCAAGCACCTCGGCTGCCGGCGGGGTGAGAAATTTTGCAAGAGGAAGTGGCCGGGCTGCAGCGGCGGTGCGAGGCGAGGGCAGGAAGGGGAGGCGATGCTGCTGCTGCCGCTGCGCGGGCACCCCCGGGGAGCGGCGGACTGGGAGCGGACTGGGAGCTCTGCCCCTTCCATGCCGCCCCAGCGCCGCTGCGCAGGGAGGCGGAGGCGGCTGCGGGAGGCGAGGGGAGGGAGAGGGAAGGGTTAACCCGGCACGGCCGCCCGTTAAGCAGCAGCTCGGCAGGATGAGCACAAGGAGCTATCGCAGATAAGCGGCGAGCCGGGGGTGATGTGAGCGCGGGGACCCCCCGATGGTCGGCGGCCCCCCGAGCCCCCCGGCTCGCCCGCAGCCCCCCGCCGCTGCCCGGCTCCCATGACCATCGGCAGCAGCATGAGCAGCGGCTACTGCAGCTTGGATGAAGACCTCGAGGATTGCTTCTTCACCGCCAAAACCTCCTTCTTCCGCAGCGCTCAGAGCAAGGTCCCCGCCAAGGTAACGCCGCTGGTGCGCAGGGCCGGGGATGGTGCCGCGGCTCCCGCACGTTTGGCTGCGGGCGATGCCGAGAACGAGCCCGGAGCGGGGTCAGGGCCGGGGAGGGGGTTCTGCCCCCTCCTCTGCGGGGTCTGCACCGCTGCGGGTGTTCCTCAGCCGGGGTTCCCCGTTCCCCGGGGGTTCGCGCCGGACGAGGCGGCTCTCGGTGTGTTTTTTTTGGTGTGTTAAGGTGAAATCCTTTAGCCGGCTGTCAGCCGCGGGTCAAGGCTCCCCGGCGGGGACCTGTGCTTTGGGGACACGGCAGACTCTGCGCCCTGGGTGAAAATCGCACCTGTGGGGCGGATGGGAAAGTTCAGGGCAGGATTAATCTGCGAACCGATTAACACGGCGATGACGATGAACGCGGTCCTTTTCTGGGAGCCTGGGGCTGTGTGTGCCTGCCTGGGAGAAGGACGGAGGGTTTGGCTGGACAGTGCTTCACCCAGGATGAGATTTGGGTCTCAACAACATTGACAAGGCTGCTTCACCGTTTTTAAGTGCCTGTTTTTTTAAAAAATAAATTAATTAAAAATCCCTGTCGTGAACTTTGGGGCCCCAAGCGGAGCTGAGCATAAAAGGAGAAGGCGCTGCTGCAGAAGTGGGAGTTTCACAGGGGAACGAGAGCCCTGCAGCAACCAGAGATCAAATCTGACCCAGGGAGCGGCTTTTTCCACTTAAAATCCTCCTGTAAACCCCCAGCGCCGACGTGCTCCCGTTCAGCCTCTGCTGTGTTCGCACCTGAGGCTGCAGAGCTGCAACCCTCAGCGGGTGCTTTGGGGGTTCAGCTCCCTGCAGCAGCTCCTTGGGCAGGGGTGGGCAGCTCTGGAGCTCTTCAATCAGCTGGGAATTTTATTGAATTTCCCTGCAGAAAATGGTTTTAGATGGGATATTCCCCGCTAGGCAGCAGCTCCCTCTCGCTATGATTAACCGACACGTACTGCTGGTTTTTAAATGTCGTTTGATGATTCATTCGTGTAGGAGATGGAGGAGATTGGGGTGCTGGTGCAGCCAGAGCTGCTCTGTTTGAGCCGGGGCACTGCAGATCCTGGAGGACCTCTGGGAATCAGCCCGCTGCCATTGCTGTTTGGGATTTCTCCCACTCAGGAGGGTTCAGGGGTTGCTGCAGCCCCTTTTTCCCCCAGCTCCTCACCTGGACGTGGCCAGCGTGGGTGGCAGAGCTCAGGCTGTCAGAGAAGATGGAGCCTGTCAGGGGTTTGGTGTTGTGGGGAGGAAGTGGTTCCTATGCATGAAAAAAAAAAACCCACAGGCAGTAAACGTGCTGCTGAGCCTGACTGGTGTCGTGTGAGGAGGTGGGTTCTCACAGAGGTGGAAACCACACTCAGACCTTGCTGGAGGAAGGTTTTGGGGGGGTTCATGGCTTGTTTGGGGTTGGTGGTGGTGCAGGTCCTGCAGGAGGAAGAGGAGGGGGGGGACACTGAGGAGGGGGTGGACACTGAGGAGACTGATGGTGGACACTGAGGAGACTGATGGTGGACATTGATGGCTGACATCTCTCTTGAGCTTTGATTCACTCCCCGTCCTCTCTTCTTAACTTGGCACCTCATTTCAGTGGCAATTCTTGAATGTGGAAGGTTTCCACCCCTGCAAGAGCTGTGTGTGACAACAGCTCTGTTTTTCACCACCTGCTCGTGGCCATGGGGTGAAAACACCAACTGAGACCTCAGAGGGAGTTCAGCTGGTGGATGTGTTTGGGGATGGTGATGATTTTCCATCCCAGGATGCCCAGGAGTGATTCCTGAGCCCAGGACAGGGCTGGCAGCGTGGCAGGGCCTGCTCTGGGCAGGAGGAAGCCAAATATGGGTAAGTTTGGGACACAGGTCCTGAAAGACAAAAGGAAACATCTCTGTGGAGGAAAGGAGGGGTGGGTGGGTAGGAAGGGACACACAGGCCATGGCACTTAACGGATTTGCTCTGTAGGATTACAGAAACCATTTCTCTGATTGAAACAACTGTCTTAGCCTGAAGAGCCCCTTTCTAGGAATGCTGCAATTCCTTTTTATTTTCAGAACCATCAGCGAAATCACTCTTCATTAACAAAGAGCTGGTTTAGATCTTGGACGTGACCTCACCCCTGGAGATCCATTACTTTGCGTTTTCGGGGCCTCTCCAGCTGAACGGCTTCGGTGGCTCCTGCCTGAAGCCTGATTGCTTCAAACTCTGCAAAAATTGCTCCTGGAGTCCTGCATCAGTGGCTGATGAGTGAGAGAGCTGGCTCAGAGAGGGGAGGGGGCAAGGGAATGGATGTCCAGGGGTGGGAAGCAGAGGAGGGGCAGGACCCAAGCACGAGGATGAAGGGATCTCCATGATCCCAAAAAGGTTTGCCCCATAATCCCAGAGCTGGCCGGTGCCCAGGGCAGGTTTGTGGGGTGCAGGGAAGCAGCTGGGCACGGCCAGGCTGCTGCAATGCAGAGGAGCTCCAGCCCGGACCCCCCTGAGCTGCAGCTCCCTGCAAGGACCTTGTCAGCTCTCAGTGCTGAGCTGAGATGTGGCAGGAAAATCGGTTTCTAAGTGAAATCTCCATGGCAATCAAAACACTGAGCCCGTCTTCACTTGCTCTAACCTCTCTGAAATGCAGCAGCCATCCCTCTCCCCTGCTCTGGAGCAGCCCAGCTCTCCTGCCTGCTGCCTTTTCCTCTGAACCCCAAAGCAAACCACAGCACTTCATCTGAATTTCTCGAAGGCAGGGAAATGTTGGGGGTATTTAAGGTTTTTTGGGTTTTTTTTCGGTCCAGATCTCTGGTATGATTCTCCCCCCTGCCTGCCTGTGCTGGAGCCTTTCCCAATTTAGTGCTGTGAGCCCTGGGAGTGGGTGTTGAAGGGGAAGTGTTGGGTGTTGTGCAGGGATGGAGAGCTCTGTGAGAGCAGAGATGTCCCAGCTCCGGTGACAGCCCTGTCCCCAGTGTCCCCGAGCTGCCACCACTCCCTGCTGCAGCTGGATTTACAGGTCTGACCTGCTGCTTTCTCACGTTCCTGACTCAAATCCGAAGCGTTCACGTTTATTTCCAGCCCCTTGTGCTGGGCTGTGTTTGTGGTCCCAGGTGACGCTGCTCCGAGCTGCAGCCCCACAGCCAGGGACGCTCAGTTGTGCTTCTCCAGCCTTTGTTTTCTGGTGTTTTAACACAAATCTTCCCTTGATAAGCAGAAAAATTTGAGGCTTGACGCCCCAGCTCAGACAATCCCTTCAGAGGAGGTCTCTGAAATGCTCCTGCAGTCTGAACAAGGAGCCAAAGGGAGAGCCGGGGCCGTGGCTTTGGGAATGTGAGCTGTCACAGCCTGGCTGATGGGGACGGTGGTGGAGCCGTGCCCGAGCACACCAGGGAGGACTTGGCCACTCCTGCCTGGAGATCAGACTGCCAAGAACGTGGTGATGCTGGGCCAGATCCACCCCAGTGCTCTGCTCCTCCAATTCATTAAGGAAAGAGCTGGTGAGGAGAAACTGGCTGGGAGCGAGGGGCAGGGTGGTGGCCCCGGGGCAGGAGGGATGGTGGCCCTGGGGCAGCAGGGATGGTGGCCATGGGGCAGCAGGGGTGGTGGCCCTGGGACTGCAGGGATGGTGGCCCTGGCTCCAGCACACTCAGGCTTTCTGCCCCTGCTGCTTTCCCGTGCCCGGTTTGCTGGTGAAGCCGCAGTTCCCGAGCTGCTCCTCGTCCAGGCTGTGACCACCCAGCAGCTCCTGGAGTGGGGCTGTGCTGGGACAGCTCCTGGGACCCACCTGGGGCTGTTATTCCCAAAACAGGGGCCCAGCGTGGTGCAGAGCTGCTGCCTCGGCTGCTTTTAAATGGTTTTTAAGTTGGGTGTCAACTCCGGAAGGTGAGAGGCTGTAGGGAGGAGGGTGCTCTTTGAACGTGGGGTGTGTTTCTCCCTCGTAAATGGAAATATCCATCACGGGAGGTTTCCTTGTTGCCTCTCTTGGCTTAGAACTCCTCTGAGAGCTGTCACCACCATCTCCATGGCCCCGGGTCGTCCGTAAGAGCCCGGCAGGAGTTCACAGCTCATTAGCTGAGTGCTGGATTGCACAGAGGGGGCCTGGATGGTGAACCCTGCCCAGCCCCGGGCCGTGGGCTTCGTGTGCCACGGTCCTGCCCCTTCCCGGAGCTCATTCCGGGCAGCCTTTGTCCCCTGCAGCATTAACCCAAGCGCCAGCTGCGGCTCCAGTCATTCCTTACAATCGGCATTTCTTACAGCTGAGCAGTGATGTGGGTCGTGGAGGGCAGAGGAGGGTGGATGTCCCAAATCCCCGTGTCCAGGCTGTCCTGGCAGTCTGTGTGTCCCCGTGTCACTGCAGCCGCCACACCTTGTGAGCTGGTTTATGGCAGTGTCCCAGGGCTGGCAAAGCCCTCACCTGCTGAGTGTGGGCGATGCCAGCCAGCTGCCAGCGTGTTTAACTCTGCCTGGGCAGGTTTGAGCAGCAGCTTTTCCACGGAGCAGGCGTGGAGCTCCCCTGGCAGCTCCGGGCTGCCCGGGGTTTTCCTGCTGGTCACACGGGAGGGTGACACAGGGAATGTGCCCGTTCCTCTGGGTGCCACACTGGTGTCCTGTGCTGGTTTCCCTGACTCCCACACTGGTGTCCTGTGCTGAGGCCACTGGCCTGGTGATCCCCAAGGATGGCCGAGCTTCCTCATCCCTGTTTTCCACCCAGGAAAGCTGCAGGCCCCCGGCAGGGCTGAGGCGCAGACGAGAGATGTGGTTTTTGTCACCGGCTCGTTTCATCCTGTCCCGGTTCAACAGGAAATGTGGCAACGGTTTTATGGTTAAAAGCTTCTGTTTTTTCTTCCTTTTAGCCAGAATTGCAGATTCTGCATCAGAAACTTTGCACAACCGGAGGTTGGGGTTGGTTGGTGAGGAGCAAGAAGGGGCTGATGTGATGGTGCACTGCAGGAGGAGCAGCACTGCTCCTCCCAGGGCTCCTGCACCACTGCTGGGCTGGATTGGGGCTGGAAGCAGAAAAGCAGAATATTTGGGTGTGCAGGATTGGGGTGGACGGGTGGTCCCTGCCTGGGGGGGCTCGGGGTGTTGCCTGGGCTGAGCATCTCTTGAGTGGCAAGAAGAGGTGAAGGGTTGAGGCCTCGGATCCCCTCAGGGCTCCCCCCTCCCTGAACAGCTCCTGGGGCTGGGGTGGCCCCACTCTGGGTCCTCTGGGACACCTGGCTGGGCTTGGCCTTAATCCTTCTCCCATGACTTCACTGTGTGTGCCCGGGGTTCATCCTGTGCCCGTGGGGGGATGGAGGCAGGAAAGAAAATCCCAAAACTCTCTTTCCCTGCAGGGGGAGGGAACAGGAGGGAGGGGAGCTGGCAGGGGCCGAGCAGGCTGCAGGTGCCCTGAGGCTGCCCAGTGCGGGGAGGGCAGGACACCACAGCTTTGTTACTGCGGTGACACCGTGTGACACCGGTGACACCCGAGCTCCTGAGCCAGGCCCCCTCCTGCCGGGAGTGCTTTGGGTTTCTCGGGAGCCAAAACCCCCCTCATCTGCTGCGAGGCCCTGGGGCACGGCTCCAGGCTCCTGCTGTGCCCTGTCCCTCCATGGAAACAGAGCTGCTCCCGGGCTCTGAATGCTGGCACAGCTGTGTCCCTGCTGTCCCCGGGCTGGGGACATCACACCAGGGGAGGGACCTGCTCTGCTGGGGAGAGCAGACTGCAGGGACAGGGACAGGGACAGGCAGAGCTGCTGGGTTTGCTTTTGCTGTGTGTGTCTGGGTGTCTGGATGGATCCATGGATGGATGGATAGATCCCNGGAGGGACCTGCTCTGCTGGGGAGAGCAGACTGCAGGGACAGGGACAGGGACAGGCAGAGCTGCTGGGTTTGCTTTTGCTGTGTGTGTCTGGGTGTCGATGGATCCATGGATGGATGGATAGATCCCTGGNTGTGTCTGGGTGTCTGGATGGATCCATGGATGGATGGATAGATCCCTGGAGGGATGGATCAATGGATGGATGGATGGATGGATGGATCCATGGAGGGATGGATGGATCCATGGAGGGATGGATGGATCCATGGAGGGATGGATGGATCCATGGAGGGACGGATGGATCCATGGAGGGATGGATGGATCCATGGATGGATGAATGGATGGATCCATGGATGGATGGATGGATGGATCCCTGGATGTCTGGATGGACCCATGGATGGATCGATGGATGGATGGATGGATCCATGGAGGGATGGATCCATGGAGGGATGGATCCATGGATGGATGGATCCATGGATGGATGGATCCATGGATCCCTGGATGTCTGGATGGACCCATGGATGGATCCATGGATGGATGGATGCTCTCTATGCTGGGCTGTGTTTGTGCCATGGATGATGTTGTGGTGCCCTCAGCTCCGCAGCTACAACTCTCTGTGTGCAGGAGGGGACAGTCCTGGGGGTCCCTGCCCTGGGGGTCCCTGCCCTGGGGGTCCCCTGCCCTCCCTCACTGCGTGCTGGGGGTGGGGGGCAGCCCTGCTGAGGGGCAGCACAGCTGTGCCTGTCTCAGTGCTGTGACACGGGTGACAGGAGGAAGTGCAGGGTTTCTGAGAGTTCATCTTCTGCTAACTTACAGGGAAGGGGTGTGGTTTTCTGTTGTTGTTTTTATTTTTTTTTTTTTTTCCTTTTCCATCATGCTCCTTTCAACATCTCAACCCCTCTCCCTCTCTTGGGGTGACCAAGGAGGTGGCACCCCAGCGTCACTGCTGTCCCCCGGGTGTCAGAGAGGCCTGGAGCTGTTGGCAGCTCTGGGATGGTGGAACCCTGAGCTGTCACTGGGGAACGGCCTCCCTGAACCCCGGGCTCCCCAGCCCCGGCACTGCCGCTGCACCAGATTGCAGCCAGGCTTTCAGTCTGTCCTCGCCTTCATTCTCCTCCTGAAAGAAATACCACGGCTGGCCTTGGGCAAAATTGGCTTATTTACAGCTTGCTGCGTCCTTGTCCTGCGAGCTCTGGGGCTGTCAGGGAAGAGACGAGCTTTGCTTCCCCCAAGCTGCTTTTTTTTTCCCCTTTTTTTTTTTTTCCCTCCTTCTCAGAGGTTACAGTTTTCATTCTGAGCCTTCCCAGCCTCGATGGCACATCCCTTCACGCTTCCCGCTCCCTGCTAACTCCAGCTTCCGAGCAAGCCCACAGAAAATCTGGGCAAAACGTTGCCAGGGCAGGTGGTGAGCTCAGGGAAGGCGGCAGAGCTCTGAGCAGGGAGATGCACCCGCTGAGCATTGCCCAAGACACACACGGAGCTTTGATAAAGAGAGCAGATAAAGCTCAGTGCTGCAGAGGGGACCTGCCCTCCTGGCTGGAGGGGGGCCAGGGGAGGTTTGGGGTGGAGAGCAGTGAAAATCTCTCCATGGAAGGGTGGGCAGGAGTTGGAAAAGGCTGCCCAGGGAAAGTGGTGGGATCCCCGTCCCTGCAAGTGCTCAAAAGGCTGCGGATGTGACACTTGGGGACGTGGTTTAACGGTGCTGGGCTCCACCTCGGAGGTCTTTTCTGACCTTAATGGTTCTGTGATTATTCATTAGTGACATTTCCATGGCCGGCCTTCAGGCAGAGCCCACCTGCAGGTCAGCTCCGTTGGTTTTGGAGGAAATTCCCCCAAACCTGGGGGGGCAGCAGCCTCTGTCCCCCTGTGGGTGAGCCCATGCAGACACTGAGCAGTTTTTGACACGGGCTGGGATGCCTGGACTGGCCCTGCAGTGCCTGATTTATTATCAGCCACACAGCCAGCCTGCTGCTCGTGTGCTTTTATTGCTCTGAGCTACAATTCCCCAAGCTTTGGGCAAGAGCAGTGAGAGATTTAACTCCAGGCTCTGCCTGGGTGAACCCACTGGAAGCTGCTTGAGTTTTGGGGAGTCAGAGCCGTGAATACTGGAAATAGGATGGGAATTTTATTTTTTTTTTGCGTGGCAAGAAGGAAATAAATGCTCACAGGTGCAGGTGGCTTTGCTTTGGAAGTGGGATTTAAAGGCTGGATTTTTTCCCCCTGGTTTGTACTGGGATGTTTTACTGCCCCGTGCCACCAACTGGTGCACTTTGTGTTGCCCTCCAGTGCCTGTCACTGGTGTCTGAGGTGCTTTGGGGTTGGGATGTGACATCCTGCACAATCTGGGGCCGTCCCCACCCGCGTCATCACTGCCCAGGATCTGCACAGGATCCGTTCCTGCCTTCCCAGGGAAACGTGGAGCCGAACAGATGGAGCTTCACCCAACACACAGAGCAGCTAAAGCCCCTCTCCTCTGATTGCAGAATGCGACGCAAACGGTAGAGGAAGAAAAACCCGAGCCCCCGACCGTCCAGGAGATCAAACAGAGGATTGAAAAGTACAATGCAAAGGTCACCAACTGCCTGCTGATGAAACTGGTACGTGCTGGGCTGGTTTCCCCTCACACACACAGACTGCTGCTGGTTTCTGTGGGCTCTGAGTGGGGCCAGCCCGTGGGGAAGGTGTCACTGGGGTGAGAGTAGCTCTCAAGCTGCTTTTCCTCCTGCTGGGCTGTCCAGTGTCACTGGCACTGCAGGTAACCCCTCCCTGCCTCCATCCCTTCCTCTGGCAAGGAGCTGCCACAAAGTCTTGACCCAGATGGATGAGCCCCAGTGGGGATGAGTGAAGGTAGAACCAGAGCTGCTGGAAGTGGGTTTAGGAACACAAAACCTTTCTAGAGAGAGATGCTCTGCCCTCAGCACTGCCAGGCTTCCTGGGTGGACTGTGCAGAACCAGGTCTTTTCTCCTAATTCTTGCATTTTTGTAGAGCTGAGGGTGGGGTCAGAGACCTGTGGTGGGGATCAGCTGATGTCCAGGGGTGATTTGTTCCACGGAGACGTGAGAATCCCTTAAAATGGGGACTCAAACACAAGGAGTAAGTCTGGGAGATCCTGCTGAACCAGGGGTTTCAAATCCACATCGAGTGCAACTCCAAATCCCATGCAGCAGAATTTCCATAACTGCCTCGCAGCAGGGCTGGTTTGAAACAAAACAAGATCCCACAGGCGAGAGGAAGGGATGAGTCACTGCCAAGAGAAAACCAGCAGTGACTGTCCTGAAATTACTGGGTGTTTTTGACACGACCAGTGAGAAAACGCTGGAACTCCCGGAGCGGGGAGCAGCTCCTGCCGTCACCCCAGCCCCTTGTGGGGTGGAAAAGGGGGCTGGAAAATCTGCCTGGAGCCTGATCTTTGTGTGCTTTGCCCCAGAACGACGATGGCACCTACACGGGGTTCATCAAGGTGCACCTGAAGCTGCGGCGCCCGGTGACGGTGCCGGCCGGGATCCGGCCCCAGTCCATCTACGACGCCCTCAAGGAGGTGAACCTGGCGGAGATGACGGACAAGAGGACCTCCTTCTACCTGCCCCTGGACGCCATCAAGCAGCTGCACATCAGCAGCACCACCACGGTGAGCGAGGTGATCCAGGGGCTGCTGAAGAAGTTCATGGTGGTGGATAACCCCCAGAAGTTTGCACTTTTCAAGGAGATGAGGAAAGACGGGCAAGGTGAGTTCGGGGTGGGTGAGTTTGGGGTCCTGTAGGGCTCACTGGGGTGGTGAATCAACGGGAGGGGATGCTGCTTAGGTTAATGGGGAATTATGTTTTTAGAAGGGGCTGAAACCAGCTGAGACCTTACAGGGGGATCCTTATGGATCTGTGACACTCAACCCCGTGATCCTGAGCATCCTTTTCCCTGCCGACCTCCCGAGCTCCCCTGTGCCCTGGCAGCCCTGACCTCACCGGGGCTGTGTGCTGTCCTTGCAGTGCTCTTCCAGAAGCTGCCTCTGACCGAGTACCCCCTGTACCTGCGGCTGCTGGCGGGCCCTGACACGGACGTGCTGAGCTTTGTGCTGAAGGAAAACGAAACGGGAGAAGTTGAGGTACGTTGGTGACTCCTTCCCTTGGTTTTCACATGTGGAGCACACAGCAGAGCTCGGAGATGCATGGCAGAGGCAGCACAAAAAAAGGGCTGTTTCCCTCTAAGAGGGCTGGGGTTGGTCTTTTGTTGCTCCTAAACGATCTGGGGTTTTTAAAACGATTCGAATTTGAGCTGTGGAAATGCTGAGGGCCCGTTTTGATGGCCGCTCCATAATCTGTTTGTGGAACCTGGCAGCGCCGCCCCAGGGTTAATCCTCACTAATTAGATTAGCTGAGCACTGCTGTCAGTAATCCACTAATTTCACTAAAAGCCAGGCACACTCAGGTAATAAATTCACAGCCAGTTTTTGGTTGAAATCTTGCTCCCCACCGCAGTGAAGCAAATGCTGGGAGCTGCTCCATGCTGCAGGATTCTGCTTCCTATTTTGTGGGTATCCCTTAAATCCTGGGAAAATTGAGATGATCCTCCATGCTGTAGCCCCTTATCCCGTCTCTCTCACAACAGGAGGCTAAAATCCCTGGAGATCAGATACATTGAAATGCATTTTATTGCTCCTCCTCACAGATTCAGAGGTAGGAGCCCACAGATCCCAGCAGGCGTGTGCTCACTCTGTGCTGCTTTTTGCAGTGGGACGCCTTCTCCATCCCGGAGCTGCAGAACTTCCTGATGATCCTGGACAAGGAGGAGAAGGACAAAATCCAGCAGGTGCACAGGAAGTACGAGAGGTTCAAACAGAGACTGCAACAGACCCTGAAAGAAGCCAGAGGCAAACCTGGATAACCTTCAGGAGGCGCTGGGCATTCAGACTAAGCTAGAGACTGTTTTTAAGTGAAAAGACTTCTCAGGACACCTTAGTAGTCATTCTCCCTCTTCCACCTTCCATAAGGACCGGCTCCCAGCATCCCTAAAATGATCCTATTGCGTCTTCTTCTTCCGAAACCTCTTCTCCAAGGACCAGAGCCAGTCCCAAGGATGGGAAGGCTGTTTTCAAAACAGCTTCAACAAAGCAAACACAGCTGCTGCTGCTGCTTGGCTCTGCAGCCCTGCCATCCAGCCCTGCCATCCGCCGGAGAGGCTGCGTGGAAAATCCTCGGTGTGACACCCAACTGCTGGCTGAGGTTTGTGAGCAGGGCAGCTCCTGCTGTCCCTGCTCCTCCCAGCGAGCTGCTTGTTCCTGTTTGGAGGTGCTGAGGCGCCCTCGTGGCCCAGTTCTGGTTTCGTAAGGAGAGCACGGGGGAGCAGCAGGGAAAGGGGAGGAGGTTGTTGCACCAAACCACGTGGGTGTTGCAGCTCTGACCCAGCCCTGGGCTGGTTCAGCCAGGGAAACGCCAGGTTTATGTCACCGAGGCAGCTGCAACACCCCAACAGCCTGTTAGTAAATATTATTGTGATTTGGGAATAGTAATCCCCAGGAAAATCCTTCATTTTGGTTCTATTTGACTTCTGATTTTGGAGAGAGCTGAATTACAGTAACTGTCCCTGATGCTTAAGTTATCCAGTGTTTCACCAGTTCCCTGTGGGAATTGGGACCTGTGTTTCCAGAAAATCTGTTTGAAAAGTGTAAAGGTGATGGTTGGGGCACAGGCTGAGGGTTCAGTGTCGAAGGTTTAGCAATAAGTGTCCATCAGAGGAGCCCAGGAAAGCTCAAAACCCCTTCACAAATCAGGTTTTGAGCTGTGAACGTGCCTGGCCCCGAGGGAGAGGAGCCCCGTCCAGGGCTGGGGTGTGGAGGTGGCACCAAGTAAGGGAATTACTGTCCTTGGATGCTTTCTGCTCACCTCACCTGTGCTTCCTCCTGCTCCCGCTCCCTGCTGTCCCTGTCACACCCTCCCTGTGCCCTGTTCTCCCTCCCCACTCTCAACTGGTGCTGTCCTGCACGTCCAGGAAGCTTCCCAGGATTTGTTCTCTCCGTGCAGTCAGGAGAGGACAGCAGATCTCTCTCTCTGCGCCTGTCTCGGGGCTCCCAGCACACCGAGCATCCCTCAGCACAGCCCTGGAGCTGCAGGCGGGGTCCTGCCCTCGCTGCCGGGCTGGGAACGCTCCGGGGATCCCAGGGAGGGGACAGGTCCCGTGTTTACCCTCCGTGCTGCACACACCCAGGGCCAGCCGTGCCTCTGCTCACCCCACGGCAGAGCGCAGGGCACGGGGAATGTCAGGGCTGGAGCAGGGACAGGGGTTTGTGGGGACTCCACGAGCAGCTCGTCCCTTTGAGCTCGCTGCGGCTGCTGCGATCCCATCCAGGCAGCACGTTGTTGGGGAACTGGGAGGAGTCTAAAATTTACCTCAGTGCCTTTTTTTTCTTTTTTCCCTCAAGTGTGAAAACTTTGAATTTGGGCTGAGGAGGAAGCCGTGCAGAGACCTCATCCCTCCTGTCCCCACAGCCCTGCTGTGACAAGGCCCTTGTGTCCGGGGAGGGACGAGGACCTGCTCTGTTTCCTTCTGGAAGGTGACTGCTTGGGATTTATTATTTTTTTTTTTTTTCCAGATTTTGAATATATTTGTTTCTAAACCGTATGAAAGTAACCGCATCACTTGGAGCCCTCGGTGGGTGTGCAAGGCACTTTCTGCCAAGCTCAGTGGCAGCTCCTGCTGTGGCCAGCAGTGAGGGTTTGCTCGCAGGGCTCTGTGCACAGGAGCCTCCAGCCGTACTGTACTCTACACCCAACGACCTTTAACAACTGCTGGCAGCCACAGAGCAGCTCCTGCCACGCTCTGGGGCCGTTTGTCCGGCTACAAGCAGGCTTAGCACTTCACTGTTCACTCGTGGAGTCGTTTAAATACCTTCAATGTGGTGCTTTGAGCCTTGACAGCACCGTATAAATACTTCAGTTCCACCGCGGGGAAGAAACGCTGTAAAAAAAAAAAACTGCCAGTGGTTCCCGAGAGGGAAGAGCCACACGCTTGGTTTGAAATCCCTTTTCTTTCTGGCTGAAAGTTGTGCAGGTTTCCTTTTCTTTTCTTTTATTATTTTGGTGAGTGTCCCCCTGTCCCTTCCCGGCCCCCAGCATGTCTTTGACAGTTCGTAGAAGGCATGGCTTCGTATGCAATCACTGTGGATGCTGCTGAAAACCTCCTGCCACCCGCAGGGCTCGCTCTTTTTGGGTTATTTTGGGTTTTTTTTCAACACGAGGGGGGTCCGAAGAGTCGGTGGGTGCTGAAACTCCCAATTCTCATGGGTCAGTTGAGCTGTTTTTAGAAGCATTTGCCCCTCCTTTAAGCGCAAAATCCCGTTGGCAGTGCCTTTGGTTAGCAATCGTCTCGCCTAGGTCGTGTGAGTTTATTTTCCATGGCTACTGGAAAACCTTGTAAAATAATGTGTATAGGATGGACTAGTAGAGCTTCTATGGCAAAGTGAAATGCATTTTTGCAATGCTGTAATTTATTTTTACTACTCCCTAGTGACTCTATGGCATTTTTACAAAATGTCTCACTCTCGGCTTTTTTTGAAGGTTCTGGAAACTATTTGTCCACATGCAGACAGTGTAAAGAGACAATGATAATAAAACTGTCAGTGATTAAGGAAATCTCTCGACCTTCTTTTTTTCTGGTGCCCTCCTGTGGAACTTCAGTGGATTAAACCTAAAGGGAAATACAGGAATCCTTCCTGGAAGGGAATTTAAATGTTAAAGAGCTAAAGACCTGACCAAAGGGTTCCATTAATTTAGTATTTTAGCTGGGGCTCACAGAACTGGTACCTGTGATAAATTACAGCTCATGTCATACATTAAAATGTATTTTTATATAGAAAAATAATATAAATTGCAGAAGTCCAGCTAATGCAGTTAATTCTCAGTGCTGAAATGTCTGGTTTCAATACCTGTAAATGTTTAAAAGGATAAAATCTAAACCTAAGCAGGTTTTACTCAATGGCAGAACACCCCGCACTGTCCCAGGATTGTGCTGGAATGCATTTTTCTCATATTTCAGTGCAGGTTTATTCCACATCCTTGATCAAAGATGCAAAGCAGGAATGTTAAACTACCCCAAAGCCACTGTAGCATCCAGTTCTTCAGCATCAATTTCCAGGGGGAATAAAAAAAAAAAAAGTCACAAAAGGATCACGCCAAGGGATTGATTCAGCTTTTTTATTTTTATGAAAAATGAACACCTGGAGCAATATTATTAGTTGGGTGAATTCCAGACCTTGTAAACATCCAGGGCTCATTTGGAATGAGCAGGGCCTGCACATGATCCTCGATTTGCTGGCAGCAGACACTTGTATAAATAACGAGAGCTGAGCAACCCTTGCAGGCGATTTCTCTCCTACTTCTTGCGGCCGAGCTTCGGAGCCTTCTCCAGGCCCTGGATGTATTTCCGAGGTAGCTGATACTCGTCTGCAACACAACCCAGAGCTCCCTTCAGCTAAGGAAGAACTAAGAATTAAAATCTCAAGTTTTTCTGCAGTTCCAGAATGTTCTTACCGAGCAGCATCTTGGCCAGATGGTGGATTTGGTTGCCCTGGATCTGGACCTGGACTCTGTCCTTGGCTCCTGGTGCTGGGCTGATGGTGGCGCTGGCTTGGACCTTCTGCTGGAGAGTGTTGGCCACACACTGAGGGTCCAGACCATACAGCTCCAGGTTCTTGATAATTGTCACCTGGGAGGGTTAATAATGATTTAATTAAACCCTGTGGGGTTTAATAATGAAACATCACTGCTGAGGGGTTGATAATTATTACAAACATCACTGCTGAGGGGTTAATAATAATGATTGCAAACATTACTGCTGAGGGGCTACTAATGATTGGAAATATCAGTCCTCAGGGGCTGATAATGATGAGAAATATCACTGCTGAGGGGTTAATAATGATTGGATGTATCACTGCTGAGGGTTTAATGATGGGAAACATCCCTGCTGAGGGGTTAATAATTATTAGAAACATCCCTGCTGAGGGGTCAGTAATGATTGCCAAAGCTGCCCTGATCTCCTCTGCTCAGCCCCCCTCATCTAATTGTCTTTTTTCACCTTCTTGTTCGATGATCTCTGTGCTATGCTGATGTCGATGGGCTCAATGTTTCCTTTTCTCACCACGGGCTCTTGGCCAGAAAATGTCACCTGGTGTAAGGGCTGCAGTCGCTCAAGGCACCTGGACAAGGCAATAATCTGTGTCACTGTGGGCAGGGATATCGAGGACAAGCACCTGCTCAAAAGCTCGGCCCATTTAAGGTGTGAGATCTCATCTTGCTCCCCATTTATCTCCAGGAAATTACAGATCAGGCAGCTCCCAGCACGGGGTTTGAGTCGCAGGCAATAAATCTGAGCAGTTCTGGGAAGGGATATTGAGAGAACAATCAATCACCTGCTCAGGAGCTCATCCCATTTGAGGTGTGAGATGTCGTCCTGCTCTGATTTATCCAGCAGGCAGTCACACAGAACGGCGTTCACCTTTACAAAGCTACAAAACAAAAAAAGCACGCAGAAAGAGCAAACCAGGTCAAGTTTTTCACTCTAATTTCAGCCTCTCCTGTGGAGGCAGGGGAGGGGAAACTTCCACCTGTACTCACTTTTTGTTTGTTTCATCAACCAACTCATTATTCTTCACGTAGTTAATGATGATGTTTCTCACCTCACCGCTGGAGAGGACGCTGCCTTTTCTGGCGACAAAAGAGGATTTTTAACTCAAGTAATTTGGGTGTTGGGTTCTGGCACTAAGAGAGAAACAACAACTGCAGGTTTTTTGGTCTCTCCCTTCCTGTTTTTTTGTGCTTACCTGTGTCCAGATTCCTGAAAGAGTGGCATCATTTTTGTGGAGACCCCATAGAGTGGAATGATTTCAGGAGCATGGTACACTTGTTCTCTGTCTTCACCCTTGCTGTCCTGGGCAGCAGAGGCTGAGGAAAATCCTTCAGGCACTGCAAATGCTCTAATGCTGCCACGAGAATTGTTTGGTGTGAGTAAAAGGAACGGGAACAGAGCTGGAAGCAGCAGATTCCACTCCCCTCTTTCAGAGACTCCCAACTCCTTTAAAGGTTGTGATATTCTACGTACTCTGGGTGTTTCCAGTCCACGTCCACGATGCTCTCCACACCTTTGCTCAGCTCCTTCACCTGTAAGATCCTCTGCTGCTGCATGCATTGCAGGAATTTAGAGAACTGAAGGAAGCAACAATCAGAAACGTGGAGTCAAGCATTTGAAACTCCTGCTCTTGTGTTTTAAACTTTTTCTCTTCTTCTGTTTCTTATTAAAATTAATTAAAAAAACCCACCCAAACCAACAGAAAGATCTCACCTTCTTATAGCTTGATTTCTTGATGTCCAGTTGTTTTCCAGCAGGGCTATAAATGGATTTTTAAGAAGTTCTTTAGTTATAAGTCACCCTCCATTTCTTCTAAAATCTTGCTACTTATGCTAGAAGTTTCTTAACAGCAGGAATACAAATCACACAGAGAAAGAATTACTCCAAAGAAGCTGATAAATGGAGTGTGATGAGTGAAATTAGTGCTGGTGTTCCTGTGGGCAGGCAAGCAGCCACTCAGGTGACTAAACCATGGTGAAACCAATGGCAGCCAAGTCAGGTTGGCTCCCAAGTGCAAATCCAGGTCTGGACAATCCTTACATCCCAGTATTTAATAAAAGGATTGTATCTGATCCAAGTACTTGATGGCAGAAGTGAGCATAACCTTAGGTAAGAACTGGATTTTATTTTTTACTCAAAACCTTCTCCCTAAATATCCCACACAATCTCCACGTTCTAAAGCCCAAATCCCAATTCCATCTCCTTCCCACGTACCAGCAGGAGACCATGTGGCTGCCTAGGAATGTGCTGGTGAGCAGAGGGAGATCTGACTTCTTCACTTTGCATTTTAAGGCGTGGAAAAAGCACTGATTGAACAATGCATCCATTTGCTCTGCAGGGAGAGAGAAGGACAGGCAGGCAGTGAGGTGTCTGTGGCCTTCAGCAAACCAAAGGGGCTTGGTTTGGGTTCACTGGGACCCAAAAATACCTTGTGGGGTCCTGCTGTCCTCAGCCTCGTGCTGGTGCTCTGTGCTGGCATCCTCAGCTGGCTCTGCAGCTCTGTTCTCATGGGGCTCCTCCTTCCCCAGCAGCTCTGCACAAGTGTCCCTGTCCTTCAGGCTCAAGTCCCTGATGTCCAGGAGCTGCTGTGGCTCAGGGGAGCAGCTGCTGCCAGGCTCCTTCCCCTGCAGCTCCTGCTCGTCCCCAGCACTCTCCTCTGCAGCAGAATCCGTTACCAGGGGAGCTAAGGTAGGAGGAGAAGATTTGTCACCGTATTCCCTACGAGAGGAAGAGAAAGCAGAACACAGCTTTCCTTTTGCTGCTTTGAACCACAGCACAGTGAGCAGATGTCACCCTGAATAAAGGCACTGCCACCTGCACGGGGCTTTTCCTGCAATCTCTGACCTGTAAAATTGACTGTGAACTCATCTTCCTCCAGAAATTCTAAATCAAGGTCCTATCTAAGCTGAACCCAAATAATTCAGTAATCTGGCCTGACAGTTTAATCCTAGTGGGGCAGGGACTGGGATTTCAGTAAGAACATGAGTCCTGTTGCACATTTTCCCCCAGGGGCTGGCAGTTACCCACCAGAGGTGATCCAGGTGAGTGTGCAGCACAGCAAAGCCCTTCCCTTTCATGCCAGCAGCCAGCATCTCCTCCGTGGACATGGTGGCAACTCCAACTGCCACGGGAGCTCTGGGAAAAGAAGGGAATGTTGGAGCAGGACAGCACAAACACTCTGTGCTACAGCACACAGGCTGTGCTGCTGTGTTAGATTGAATTTATTTTACAGAGCCCTTGTTCTTTACAAATTGGGGATTTTTCTTTTCAAGGATCTACGTATTTTCTGGTTATCCCTCTGGTATGTAAGGTTTTCCAAAGAATCTCGGGGATAAATGTAGCCTGGATGAAGTGAAGGTTGTGCAGTGACACGTTCTTGCTCTTAATAAATTACCAGAAGCACTGCCAGAGGAGACCAGCAGTGAGAGAAAACCCATGGCTTCAGCACTCCCTCCCTCAGGATTTCCACAGACACAAAGATATTGTGCAGAATACAATCTTCTGCTAAAAACATTGGTCCAAATTGATCCAAAAGAACCAATTCACAAAGCTTCCCACCTCAGCTCAAACACATCCTAACCCAGAAAATTGAGGGGGTTTTTTTCCTGCTGTATTTTCCACTGCTGAGGTTCCCAGCGCATCAAATGCACGGCAACACTTCTGCTTTCATCTCCTGGAAACCCTTCACTTCCTTTTCAGTTTGTGGACAGGCTGTGGGCTGGAGAATCCCCTGTACCTGTTTCCCAGGAGGGTGACAGCGCACAGCGTGCCCCGCTGCACTCGCGGGAGGCCGGAAGGTGGCACCACAACTCCTGGCAGCATCAGGTCTGCGGGGAGAACGAAGCGCATCCGTTTCTCAATGAAAGGCTCAGGCGCCGCCTCCTCCTCCGCCCCCCTCCCTCCCTCCCTCCCGTTACTCAGCAAAAACACGAGCTGAGCACACGCCAGGAGAACAGGATTCTCTATTTCCCCTCCTAAGGCAGCGCTTTTCCCCCGTGGAGTGCGGGATCCCGCCCATGAGGGGCGGGGCACATCCCAAAAATCTGCTGCTGTGTGAAGCTTGCTCAGCCCCGTCAGACCTGAGGGACTGTTTTGAACCAGCTCCCAATATCACTCTTCAATAAGGGCATGGAAAGGGAAAGGAGCAAGGAGAAGTATCAGGAATTACCCATTTACTCTCCCCCTTCCCAAGGGAAGGTTGTCTCCCAGCAGCTTTTTCCCTGGAGAGAGAATTGCCTCCAAGTTACCACTGCTGCTCCATCCCTCTGGAATCTGCCACATCAGCTGGAGCCAGCTGGGAATTGTCAGGGAGCTGCCTCCTTGCTCTTCTGGACAGAATCTGCATCCCTGTTTCCCTCTGCTTCCCACACGTGGGATGTGAGCAAAGCAGAGTTTTCCATCAGAGTGTCACCACCAAAGGATGGAACAGCAGCTCTCTGCACTCCCCTGGGCTGAGCTGCTCCATGCCTTGCTTTTGCAGGCATCTCACATTTTTTCCTCAGCATCCCTGATTTAATGTGGAGGCTGAAGAAGCCAAGATTCTTCCCCATATTCATTGTCACAACGATTTCTATCAAGTCTAGAATGAAATCTGCAGCTGCCAGCAGAGCTCCACGTGGCTGGGGACAGAAATCCCATCAAGGCCTCAATGTGAGCACGTAAGCAGCATTAAATTATGGAAATTACCGGGCAGACAGCAGGTATTTGAATTTATGGAAGAGATGTCCCAGAAGATGCTGCTTTTAGGAACTGAATCTCCAGTCTGCAGCACTGGAGAGCCTCGTGCCTTTCCTCTCCCTCCTGAGAAGTGGCTCTACCTCTCCCCCAGCCTTTGTGGCCATTGTGTCCTGGCCAGCTCCTTATCTCTGCATCCTGCATGGAGGTAGCCTGGTTGCCAGGGGTGATGAATGACCCACAGGCCCCTTTCATCCACGTCCCTCCGCATTAGCAAGTCTTTTTTTTTTTTCCCTAGAAACTGGGTCATTACAAGTCAGCAGCCAGGCTCCCTCAGATGTCCATCACAGCTACACACTGAGCACTTTATTCTCCCCAAAAGCAAACAAAGCAGGGAAATCTAAAGGGAGATATCACTTTAGGTGCTGTGTCATGGAAAAAAGACATCCCTCCCTACGTGAGCACTTCCAGGTACAGACCAAGGCTGCTGCAGCTGCAATTTAATCTTTTTTTTTTTTTTTTTTCTGCTTGAGCAGTTCAGCAATTTAAAGTTTATAATGAGCTGATTCTCCTGGGTCTGAACTGCATCCAAAGCAGGTTCCAGAAAACAGACTCCTTTCCTGTCAGTCCTGATCCATAATGAGGTGGTAGAGCCAGGAACTCAGCTCCAACCTCACCGGCACAAGCCACAGTTTGGCTGACTCTGATTGCACTTCAGCTTCCAAAATACATTTCCTTCTTATCCACAGGAGGAGTTTGCTCACCTGGGCACTGACAGGAAGCAGGGAGGCAGCAAAAGAACTTTCAAAGGGGACAGAGAATGGCAGGGACAGTCCTGTGTCCCAGTTCAGGGCTGCTCATCACCCTGAGAAGGGATTTCCAAATCTGAGCCTCCCACACGGAGCAGGTTACTGCACCTAAACAGCTTCACCCACTTTCCTTCATTCACAAACTCTTTTTACAGCTGATTTATTTCCATCTTAGGACACCACCACGAATTACTTTTGAGTACTCATTCCTTTTACTTGTACATTTTGGCCACTGTGAAGGAAAACACCTAAAAAGCCCTAAAAAAAGCAACTCCTTTCTGCAGTGCAAAGTGACAAAGTTCTGCTCTTACCTGCTCCTCCTGCAAGTTTCTGTAGCACTGGGGGCCATGTTGCAAAGGCAGGGAGAAGATCTGGGTAGACCCACAGAGTGCACACCGTCCCAAAACAGAAGGAAAATTAAAAAATCCATCATTAGGAACATTTCTAGGTGTTGCTTCTTTTCATCTTTAAGACTAAACTCTCCTTGGGTAATCACGGAGATTAAACTTAACTGGACAATAAAACACTTAATTGGATAATAAAGAAATATGAAATCAAAACAATGGCACAATAATTAATTGGGAAGAAGGATTACACCAGTCCCTTCCCCCTTTACCTGTTGGATACAGAACTTTCTCAACTTCAAACAGGATTGGGTTCCTGTGGTTCACGTAAACAGTGATGGGCTCCCCTTTGTGAGAGTGTATTTTGATGACATTGAGCTCCTCCTTGTTTGGGACCAACTCAGCCACTTGTTCAGGGCTCAGGGTGGGGAAAGCTGCTGCCACCTCACTGCGGAGCTTCCTCCTGCAACGATAAAATCCCAAAGGTGTCACAAAGCTGTCCAGGCCATCCCTCACACCGATTCCTGCATCTGTCACGGTTTTGTTGGCTGTCCCTGAATTTCCCACCTTTTCACAGGACAAAATTTGAAGCATTTGTGTCTGGGTTTACAAATGATGCAAGAACACCAGGAAAAGGCCGGATACACTTGCCCTGCTCCTATCTTCCCCAAACATCTGCCTTCAGCTCCTCTTTGCTGCCCGTGCCTCTGTTTCGTGCTGTGATTTCAGCCTGGGAGTGCCACACTCGCTCTGCCCAGCCTGTCACCCACAGCTGGAGCAGGGGACAGCCAGATTTCCCTGTCCCTGGGTTTTAATTGACATTTAAGTGAGCAGCACAGGGTGGGGGTTTGTGGTCAATCACAGCAGTGTCCAGTGAACCCGAACAATCAGGAGGTCAGCCCAGCATCGCTGCTTAGGAACACGAAGAATTAGAGAATCACAGATGGTTCAGGTTTAAAGGGACTTTAAATCCCATCCAGTCTCACCCCTGCCATGGCAGGGACACCTTCCACTGTCCCAGGCGGCTCCAAGTGTCCAACCTGGCCTTGGGCACTGCCGGAGATGGGGCAGCCACAGCTTCTCTGGGCACCCTGTGCCAGGGCCTCCCCACCCTCACAGGGAATAATTTCTTCCCGATATCCAATATAAACCTACCCTCCTCTAGTTTAAAGCCATTCCCCTTAGTCCTGTCACTCCACGTCCTTATCCAAAACCCCTCTACAGCTCACTTACAGTTAGGCACAGAACCCTGCTATAAATAAACACGGAAGGCTCATCCAGGCCTCGGCATAACATTTCCATTAAACCTGCCTTAATTTCGGCGGCACCTTCCAGCGGATCGCACTCCGTTCCGTGCTCAAGCCGAGAGTGTATCACAAGCAAGGGGGTGAAAGCAGCGACTCGCGGGGGCACCGCCGCCAGCGGCCGCGACCCCGGGGCCGAGCCCCGCGCGTCCCCCCGGCCCGGCGGCGCTCCCTGCGGGGTCCCGGCGCGGCACTCACCGGTCCGAGCCCTTGATGCTGGTGTTGGCCCTGACGCGGAACGCCCTGGCGAACATGGCGGGCCCGCGCCGTCCCCTCAGCCCGCGGCGGCCGCCATGGCGCCGTCCGTGCCCATAAACCGTCCGACTGGAAACGGCGCC
>VXBN01004796.1:0-17137 GCA_013397395.1 Sinosuthora webbiana | reverse complement strand
TGTGTAGTTATTTTGGTTTTCAGGGATTCGGGGTTTGGCATGTGTCTGAGGTCTTTATTTTTAGATTAAAGGACGAAATGGAAAACAGATGTTGCTGCTTCAGTCAGGGCTTCTTCAGTTCTGCCTGGGATGGGACAACACCTCTGTGCTGCCTCTCAGCAAGGAGTGCCAGCGAGCAGGAAAGGGAATAACTGCTGTGCCGCTGGGAAACTGACCTCCAGGGTGCTCAGCGTTTACTGAATAGTAAAATTGACAAGCCTGGAGAATTTCACAGTGTTTTTCTCACCTCGTATGGGTTTTGTTTCAGATGTAAATATTTTAGCACATGGTGGTAAGGGGGAGTGCTTGCAGACGAGTTGGAGTGGGAGGTGTTCTCGGTTATCCAAGTCTGTGTTAACAGAGTTGTGCAGCTCTCTCTTCCCTCTGTGACAGTGACAGGACCCAAGAGAATGGCCCGAGATGTGTCAAGGAGCTTTGGGTTGGATAAAAGTTCTTCCCCCAGAGGGTGCTGGGGCACAGAACAGGCTGCCCAGGGCATGGGCATGGCCCCAAGGCTGCCAGAGCTCCAGATCAGCGCTCTCAGGGGCTGGGAGGGGTTTGGGGGTGTTTTGTGCAGGGCCAGCAGTTGGACTTGATGATTTTTGTGGGTCCCCTCCAGCTCAGGGTATCCTATAATTCCACCATGATTTCAAAGGGAGGTGTGGAGGTGATGACGTGTTTTCCCCTTGAAATTAAAACCCCACAATGAATTTCTTTTAAAGGCTGGTTTACCTCGCCTTGCCCTGTCCTCCTCCTGCTCCTGGTGCAGCTGCCTCACAGCAGCCACATGTCACCTGCCTGTGTTGCTTTGTCTTCCTCTGGCAGCCTGGCTGAGCAATCTTCCTGCCACTTCTCAGCATGTCCACGTTCCATTCCGTGCTCCAGACAGGTGCAAGTTGCATCTGTTGATGGTTGTGCTGCTGCCCCCACGTTTGGAGCTAAACATAGCTGTTCCCTGGCCCTTTGCAGACTGCAGAGAGGTATTTTGTGGTTGTTTCAGGCTTTGCCTGGCTAGGGTTTCCCTTTCTGGATCTAAAAGCACAAGTGCTGTTGTGCAGGGAGTTGCTTTCTCTTTGTGTACCCTTCTATAACTACGCTTGTAACTTAATTTAGTCCAGCATTTTATATCTGTTCCTAATAAATGTCAAACTCCTCCGTGTTACCCTGTTTTCCGTTGGTGGCGATTTTATTTTTAACCCGCGCTTTAAAAGATAAACTAAACTTCTTTCTCCCTTCTAGGTTTCTATCAACAAACTCACGATGAAGGATCACTGTCTGGCTGGAAATCAGGTCAAAGTGGAGCAGTTATTTGAGGACTCTGGCAACAGAAGGAGCAGTGCTCTTCACTCGGCAGGCCTTACCCCGGAACGATCTCTCCCTTCCCTGACAAAGGAGAAAAGCCTGGAGAACCTGGGTGCTAGAGGCAATGGGAGCTCCTTGAAGTCACATAAAGCCGTGTCCCAAGCTCCAGAGCAGGCTGTCAAACAGTACAAACATCAGCTCTCAGCTTACGAGCAGCAGGAGATCTTCAGTTTCTCCGAGATTTACTTTGTGGGGCCGTCGGCCAAGAAGAGGCAGGGGGTGATCGGCGGCCCCAACAACAGTGGCTACGACGACGACCAAGGCAGCTACATCCACGTGCCCCACGACCACCTGGCCTACAGGTATGAGGTGCTCAAGATCATTGGCAAGGGCAGTTTTGGACAAGTTGCTAAAGTCTACGACCACAAACTCCACCAGCACCTGGCCTTAAAGATGGTTCGCAACGAGAAGAGGTTCCACCGCCAGGCCGCCGAGGAGATCAGGATCCTGGAGCACCTGAAGAAGCAGGACAAAACGGGCAGCATGAATGTGATCCACATGCTGGAGAGCTTCACCTTTCGGAACCACATCTGCATGACCTTCGAACTGTTGAGTATGAACCTGTATGAGCTGATTAAGAGGAATAAATTTCAGGGCTTCAGCCTCCAGCTGGTTCGGAAGTTCGCTCACTCCATCCTGCAGTGCTTGGACGCCCTGTATCGAAACAAAATCATCCACTGTGACTTGAAGCCAGAAAACATCCTCCTTAAACAGCAAGGGAGGAGCGGAATCAAGGTTATAGATTTTGGGTCCAGCTGTTTTGAGCACCAAAGAGTCTACACCTACATCCAGTCCCGGTTTTATCGGGCCCCGGAGGTGATCCTGGGCAGCCGCTACGGGATGCCCATAGACATGTGGAGTTTTGGCTGTATCCTGGTGGAGCTTTTGACTGGCTACCCTCTTTTCCCCGGGGAGGACGAGGCGGACCAGCTGGCCTGCATCATGGAACTCCTTGGAATGCCACCTCAGAAGCTCTTGGATCAATCCAAGCGAGCCAAGAACTTCATCAACTCCAAGGGCCAGCCGCGGTACTGCACGGTGCTGACGCAGCCGGACGGGAAGGTGACCCTGAGCGGGAGCCGCACGCGCCGCGGCAAGGTGAGGGGTGCCCCGGGCAACAAGGACTGGGTGACAGCTCTCAAGGGCTGTGACGACCCCTTGTTCACCGGGTTCCTGAAGGAGTGCCTCAGCTGGGACCCCTCCGCACGCATGATCCCCAGCCAGGCCCTGCGGCACCCCTGGATCTGCAAACGCGTGCCCAAAGCGGCCGCCTTGGAGAAAAGCTCCGGCAGGAGGATTTCCAGCTATTCAGGTTCCTTCCAAGGGATTTCCAACAAGCTGCCTCCCGTGGCTGCGGTGCCCGGCAAGCTGAGGGGCAGCCTGGCCCCCGAGGCCAGCGGCAGCATCCCCCTGTGTACTGTGCTCCCCAAACTGGTCAGCTAGTGGGGAGCGCTGGGTTCCCGGGACACGCCCCACGTGTGGGTGGTCGCCGTCTGTCCGTGCCGTGGGAGGAGATCAGATGCAGAGGGGTTTTAAATGGATTTCATTTTCCTTAGGGGCTCAGCCTGGAATATTGGAAGATCAGTCAAAAAGGTGCACATTTTAAAGGGCTGATTTTATCCAGTTTTATTCAACTCACACCTGGTGCATATCCCGCTGCTGAGGGTTCAGCTCAGCTGGGGGAGTACAGGGACAGTTGGGCTGATGTGCTGTTTAAAAATACTGGTTTAGAAATCAAACCATTTCTTATCATGGCTCAACAGGTTCGTTTGCTCAGAGGCAGGAAAGGAGCTTGATTTCAACTCCCATGTTTTCAGTTATCTCCAGCTGAACTCCTCCTGTTCCAGGGGAAAGTTTTTAAATCTCTTGTCAAAAGCACAAATGCATTAATGCAATGCGTTAGGAACTTACTTGCCAATTGCTTAAGTTTGAAGGATTTTATTTCTCTGCATTGCTTTTCCCCATATCTATCCTGGGATTTTTAAAAAAAATGTGATGGGATGTAGACACCAAAGGAATTTGTTGTTGGAGAGGAAAATACTCAGATGGTAAAATTTCAAAGCAGCCTAGAAATGCCACGAAACACAGGATATATCTAAATAAAACTACTAATTTCTGTAACACTTGCTGTTTCCCCCCTAAAAAATCTATGGAAAGCTTCTAGGGGAATTTGGGATCAGGCCTGGTCCATCACAAGTGTGAGCCACTTTGTTCAGGTCGTGACTGAATTATCTGTTTCTTTGGAGCTCAGATTCCCATCATCAGTTCTGCCAGGTGTGTGTCTTTGTTTTTTCCTGTGTTTCTAAAAAAAAAAACAAACAAAAATGTTGAACTTCAAGAGCTGGTTTATATCCATGTTTGAGATTCTGGTATTTGCAAAAAACAAACCAACAAACCTCTTTGTGTAGAGTGAATTCCATTGAATTATATGAAGCTCTTTTAATAAAAATGCAGACATGCCACCCCTGTCAGACAAGTAGAACTTTTTCAGGCCCAGGGCTGTGACTGGAAAATGAGGGAGGGGGGAAACACACATTAATAAATGGGAGTGTGCTCTGAAATCTCAACAAAATCTCTGGAAACGTAACCAGGAAGGACTGATAAGGTGCGAGAAGTGGCGGATCCAAATGGAAATATTTCATGGGAAGAGCTGCTTTGTTTCTCTTTGCCTTCCTCCAGGCCTTTGGGTGCCTACATTTTCTCCTTCTTGAACTCCGTGAGCTTGTATTTCCTCTTCCTTTATCTCCCCAGAGCACGCCAGGGTGGTGTGACCTGTCCCAGGCACAGCACAGCTCCTTGGGGTTGTTCCCCAAAACCATCTGATCCCTTGCCAGGGGCCTGAGCAGGACTTCAGATGCAATTCAGAGCTTTCATGAGCAGGAGGTTTGAAATGTAATGACTCTTCTCTGCAGCAGGTTTGGAATGCTGAAGGAAGGAGGCTCTCTGTATGTGAACAAAGGAGTCACCAGGGTGATTTTAAATACAAATATTCAGTAGGAGACCCTTTCCCTGAGGAGATGGGGCTGCTCTGGCCCCTCTGGGTCACTGCAGCACTGGGTGGAGGCCTGCAGGAAACCTCGAAAACACTCAGCCAGAGCTCCAGAGGACTTTAAACCGAGTTTCCCAGGAGCTGCAATGGAAGTTCTCGCGTGTGGAGCTTTCCTGGGTTGTTTTGTTTCCCGAGTGTCAATTCAATGAGCTTAGAAATGATATTACAATAACAGTCTGGCCCTTATCCGTGCTGCAGCCAGCCTGGATGGGCTGTTCATGGGTCACTGGCTGCAGCACAGGGCTGGCATTTTTTATTTTGCTTGGCTGGGTGAAGTTTGATTTGAATGAAGAACCAGGGAAGTGGGTTCTGGAGGGAAGTGGCATCAGTTTTAGGAGAATCTCTAATAGGTCTGGCACATTTTCAGAAGCCAGAAAACTTCCTTTTCTGCCCTTTACATTTCTTTTTAACAAAATACACCAGGTGAGAGGGGAGAAGGGAACTTTTCAGGAGCAGTAGCTTGGTAGGAAAAACTCATGGAAAAGGGTCCTATAGAATCCTTAAGATTATATATCTTAAGGAGGATATATATTTATATCTTAAGGAGAATATAAGGTGGTGGTGGTGCTGGAGCCTGGCAGAAGGAGCAGTGGCACAAACAGGGCTCAGGAACACACAGCAAGGTGCTGGTTCAAAACCCTTTTATCTATAAAAAGTGTAGAATAACAATGATAATTTGACTTGTGGGAAGAAGTGGCTGTGAGGGAACTCCTCCTGTGGCAGCCTGTGGTGCACAGTCAGTCGTTTTGCTTAAGGCTTGGGTTCTGAAGCTGCAGATAAAGGAATTAACTGGCAAAACTTGTGGCTTTTCATCTAGAAAATGTGTTTGGCATGTCCCAACTGCATGAGGTGTTTGTTTAAGACTGGCTCTTATGGTGCTGCCGTATTTGAAAATCAAACGTGTAGTTAAGTGAATTGTTAATTTGGGTGAGAAGGAAGAGCAGCCTCAGCAGGTATTTACTGGGCTGGAAACTTCTTCCTAACCCAGGAAACACAGCTGGGAATGTTGGGGGTCTTGTTCCCAATCACAAATCCCCAATTTCCTCATAAATCATTTGATTTTGGTGAATTCGATGGAGAATTCCCAAACTGGGGAATTCCCAAACTGGGGAATTCCCAGCTCTGGGTGAGCCAGTAAATATCCTCTGAGGAATGATCCCTGCAGACCCTGGAGTTGTTGGGCTCCCTGTGGGCTGGAGCAGGAGTTGTCACACGTGGGGGCCCTGGGCTGTGTCACTGTCATTATCAGGGCCGGCCTCGGTGTCTGTGCCGGCCAGATACGGCCAGAGCTCAAGGTCACACTTGTTTTTGGGGAAAGCCAAACCCTGGGGAGGTCTGAAATCACCAGAGGCCATCACATCATTTACCTGTGCTCCTGCTGAGAGTGTTGGAAGGAGCCTAAAATGAAAAACGTCTGAAAATAAAGAGGAATTTTTATTTTTGTGGTGGCTTTGCTTTGTTGAGCCGCCAGCACTGGCACCTCAAGTCGTGTTCTCCTGAGGAGTCACCACAGAGCACGTGCAAATAAACCCCAGAGCAAATCAGGCACTTCCAAAAGTCACCCAGACCTGTTTGGAAATGCTCCTTGGAGTGTTTTACCGCCCTGTGAGAGGTGCACATCACACCTGGGCATCGGCTGCGCTTTCAGCTCTTTGGCTCAGCAACATTTTTATATAAACCAATGACAAGGCACGAGCCCAAACCTAAACCTGGAGGTTTTCTGGGTACCACAGACACTCCTCACCGGTGCTTTTTATGCTCCCAGGCTTCCCAGGGGGGGAATCCTGCTTGGCCAGTGACCTAAGAGTCCACAGCAGATTAACTGGACACGTTTAATACAACTTTTGTGGAAGAGTGGGTGGTTGCTTACAATCTTTTTTACCTGTTTGGGTTTTTGTGCAGTTGAAAAGTTCTTAAGCAGTTGCAGAATTTCTTCATCATCATCTTCAAAACTACCTCTCAAACAAACACAGGGTCCTTTTTAAAGGGCTGCAGCTCTCCTGGGTTTTGGGATTTTTTTTCTTGTTTAATACCAAAAGCTGTCCTGGCTGTGGAACGTATATATGATGATCTCAGCAATGTCTTGCTAATCCCAGGCACACAAGCAAAAGGCTGATGCTGCACCCAGAGATCTCTGCTGAAATGATACAAATCCCCTGCCTGCCAAAGTTTAATTCCCTTGTGGAAGTGGGGAGGCGAAATAATATGGAAAGATCTGTGGGACTTGTGTGCAGCACCAGCTGGGACTGGAAACAAACCGTGCTCAGAGACTTGGATGAAAAATCCTGGGGGGTTGTGCACGTGCTGGGTGCTCGGAGCTGTGGGGACCTTGGACAGTGGGATTTTAGATTTGGTGCTCTCGGAACCCTGGAATCGCTGAGGCTGGAGAAGCCCTCCAGGATCACCAGTTCCAACCCGTGCCTGATCCCCACCCTCACCCAGACCAGTGTCCAGTCACTGGGCACCTCCAGGGATGGGCACTCCAAACCTCCCTGGGCGCTTCCACCCGCCCTTTCCATGAGGAAATTCCTGCTGATGTCCAACCTGAGCCTCCCCTGGCCCAGCCTGAGGCCGTTCCCTCTCCTCCTGTCCCCGTTCCCTGGGATAATCCCAAATCCTCTCTCCTGTCAGGGGGTTGTGCAGAGTCAGAAGCTCACTGACACCACCTGATTTTTATTTTTTTTATTAATTTAACAGCAGTTTGTGGAAATAATTACACCTCCTACATCCCATTAGAGAGCCCTGATGAACACCACCGATGCCTCCGTAACTCCCCCTGAGCCAGGTAAAATCTGTGGCTCCAAAATTTGGATTTTTTTATTCCAAATCAGAGGGTCAGGCAGCCTTTGCTGCCCCAGAGCCCCCCCCAACACACACAGCACTCAGGGTTTCTCCAGCCTCCATCTGCCCCCTGCTCAGGGGCTCTTACACGCTGTAGATGTTCCAGCGAAATATCAGCGTCAGAATCTGCACTTTTGCCTTTTTGTTATGAATATCATGATGAGGTGTGATAGGGCGGGGAACACGGGAAACACTGGAGGTGCATGACTGCAACTGTGGGGGAACATTCTGGAAATCAGTCAAACTCTGTGTCCAAACGTGACGAGCGGATTTCTCGGCGTTGTCATTTCGGGTCGTTTTTAAAAGAAAACAAAACGTGTCGTTCTCTCCAGCCGTGGAGCGTGCAGATTCCTACAAGCCCTTGATTAAAACGAAAAGAGCAAAAAAGTATGAATTATTTCCAGCTTGGTGGGACTTACCTTGTGCTGGCAGACGCCACCTCCTGTGGCATCTTGCCCGGAGAGGGGAGAAAATTGTCACCGGGTGAGTGGGAGGTTTCTGTGTCTGTGCTGAACGTGACGAAGCTCTGCTCTGACAAATGTTCCTCTCCTTAACAGCGCCGCAATTAGAACACGCCAGAGTTTTTGCCGTGACATTCTTGGGTTGTCACTTTCTTATTCAGCCCACTAGGGAGCTTTTTAAAGCCCAGAATCCTGCTTATCCCCAGGCTGAAAGGAGAAATCCAGTAATAGCCACTTAGGGAAGATTTGCTTTTATTAGAAACCTCTAAACGGGGGCCTTACTGTACACACAAGTGGATATTGGGATGGTTCGAAGATGAAATCACGCTCCAATAAAAGGTCTCCAGCTACAACCTGGGTGATTAAACCCCGTGTGTTGCACACACACAGCGTGTGCGGACGACACAGTGAATTTTTACCTTGTTTTAACGTGGGTGAACGGCAAATAACGGATTATTTTTGAAGTTTGCAAGCTGAAAACAGTAAAAAAAAAATAGATTTAGATGTCTTTATTTGTGGTATTTGTATATAAATATGTGTTTATAGATGTGTTCAGCCTGCCATGGGGCACTCTCTGAGTGATATTTTCTCAAGCACAGCACCGCAGATTAAAAAAAATCAGTTTATCTGCCCTGCTGTAATGCTTGTTGATAGAACATGGTAAGGGGTTGCCTCCCAAATTCTGCTGTCTGAGCTGCCCCGGGTGCTGTGGGGGGAAATAATGTTTGGTGCCAATGAGGGGCTGGGGAATCCAACAGCAAAGCCGAGCCCGTGTCTTCCTGCCTGGCAAAATCGTGCTGAGGGATGTTGGTAAAACCTTGAATCTGCACAAAAACGGGGAGCAGAAGCCTGGAGTTTGTTATTCCTGTGCTGTATTCCGATTATTGTTAATTATTGTAGTGACAGGACAGGAGGGAAGAGCTTCAGACTGGGAGGGAGAAGGGTTAGATTGGATATTGGGCTTTGCAAACACCTTTTTTGGGGGGGACAGCACAGATGCTCAGGAACGCCTTTCCCTCTGAAAGGGAAACCCAACCTTCACTGGGGTTTTGGGTGTAAAACCCAGGAATGAACGCATATTCTTGACCCGATTTTTTTCCCTGTCTCCCCAGAGCTTACAGGGGAATGATAAATGTGATTTTCCCGGGTGCAGATGTGGACAGCCGTGCCCAGAGACATCTGGGGAAAGCTGCACTTATAAGGAATGGCACAGGAGAGTTTGGGATGTGGCCGGGGGGAGAGGGGATGGTTGGCACCAGCAGCTTTCCCCCCCCCCTCCAGCCTCCTGCAGACGGGGGGATTTAAATAATTGCTCCTGAAGTGTGCTCCGGCTTGTTTCCTTTGTCTGCGGGCACGGAATAGCTGCCCGAATTAAGTCTGGCCATTCTTAAACGCTGAGAGGAGCTTTCTAAAGGCGAGGGAGAGGCGGCCCCTGGCAGCGCGGCGGAGCCATGTAAGGGTTTGCATTCCCGCTGGGAGCTCTGGAATTCGGCTCCACGAGCACCGCAGCATCGCCCGGGATTGTTCTGCTGGGCTGCTGGGTGCCACGCTCAGCAGGAGCCTCAGAGCTCGTTCAAAGTGGGTGAAAAACGAGGAGAAGACAAAAGGATTTTACTCCGTCCCATGCCAGGTCCTTGGCCGTGTCCTGCCCTGGCCGGGGCAGTGTCACCTCCCTGCGTCCCCACCCTGTGCCCTGCCACCGCCACAGCCCCCGGGGACAGCAGCAGCAGCCCCAGGAGCTGCCAGCCTCTCCAGCAGGTGCCGATGATGGATGGCATAGATGGAATCATAGCGGGGGTGTGAGCAGCCAGCTGTAAAGTCATCGAACAGGAAAGGTCGTGCAAGTAATTCACACCAGAACTCCTCTGCTCCCAGCGCCACGAGCAGGAATGAACACAGGCAGGCAGAGAGGGGGAGGATTTTATCTGTCTGAGGCTGACTCCGTGAGACAGGAGCTGTGGATCCCCCGTGGATCCCCTGCGCAATTCCCTTCAGTGCTGTTCTCCTGCGGGGAGCTCAGCCCCTGGCGTGGTTTGGTGTGGATGCTGTCGGCTCCTGTGTGACCCAGGAGAGAAAGAGGCTGGAGCTGGGCAGCTCCTGCAGCTCCTGCAGCTCCTCGGACTTCTGAAGGAGCCCGGAGAAATGTGCTGCCCACCTTTTTACGCTCTGTTTACTTCTTTAGATGAGATAGAAGTGGAAACAATGAGGGTGGTTTAAGATGATTTTCCTCCTTGCTGGATGTGCCCAGAGGCACCTCACAACCTCCACATGGTACCCTGGGCACTGGGAGGGGGGAACTTTGTTCTCCAACACTTTTCAGACATTTGCAGCTTGGTGACCTTCAAAACAATGCCCATTTAACGTGGTCACCTGTGGGGCACAGGGAGCAGGAGGCTGGACACGGGGGGAGCTGGGGGCGTGTGTGCTCACAGGGGGCGAGGAGAGGGAAGCTGCTGGTTATTTTGGGAGGTGCAAGAGGGGAGCAAAGGGCCCAGCTTTCATTTTCCAGCCAGCTGGTGCTGATTCAGGAGGTTTCGGCGGTGCCAGTTGCGTGGAGCTGAGCTGGCGAGGCCTCGGCGACACGGCAGCGTTTTCACCTCCCTCGTCATCTCATTCCTCACTCTGGGGGCCCTGGCTGAGCTCTCAGGAGGAGCAATAAAGGTGACAGGAGAGGTAAGAGAGAGCCACAATCCCCCAGCTGCATTTTCTTCCTCTTTTCCCCCATCTAACGGGTCACATGCTTTGCTGTAACTATTTCCAGGCCCCTCTTCAGCACTTGCAGGACTAAGTGTGGTCCTTTGACACATCCCCATGTGATGGGAGCGACACAAACCTTCCTAAATATTCTTTGATGATTTTTCCTCCTCCCCCCCAATTAAACTAAACCCAGAGCTTCGTGCATCACCCACACTGCTGGGTCTGGTTACACACCGTGGAGGAATTGGCCTTTATGAGCAGCTTGCTCAGGTTTTGTTCTTGTCCCATGACCCTTCCTGGCAGCCTCACAGAAAGATGTTTTACTTCCCACAGGGCCACAGCAAAGGCTGCTTTTGGTGGGCCCAATTTCGGTCCTTCCCCTGTCTCCAGCCTCCCCGATGCCATTTGCAGAGCTCTTCCCACATGGCATTGCCAGGGGATTAAGCAGCAGCAGCAGCAGCAGCAGGGCTGGCAGGGGTGGGAGGTGGGAGCTTTGTCACTTTGTCCCAGCCTCGGGGTGACCTTGTGCTGTGCCCTGTGCTTGCAGGAAGGTTATTTTATATAGAACTGCCTTGGACACTTTAATCAGCCTGTCTTCCCTGTTTTCTGTCTGCTGGCCTTGGAGCTTGCCCTGTCCTCCTGGATCCTGCAGGGGTTTGTGGGCTAATCCTGGCTCCTGAGGAGTCCTCCTGAGCAAACCCAAATCATTCCTGGCTCCCTTTTCCCATCCACGAGGTGCAGGGACAGCTGGAAAGGGACTAGAACAGAGCAGGGTCAGTGATGCCTCCCAAATATTGGGATGCACCTGGTTCCAGCCTGTCCCTGCATCCTGCTGGGACATCTGTGCTGCATCCAGCATTTCTCCCTGCACCCCAAAGCCTGTGGCACACGGAAGGGCAATGAAGATGCTGCTGGGAGTCCCCAGACCTCCACGGAGACCTCCTGCTGCCACTTGCAGCCTTTGGGTGCTCCGGGGAGCTCAAAAACCTCTTTACAACAAATCTCTCCCACCCGAAGAAACAAATATTTCCGGCCTCCCAAAACAAAAACAAAAACCTGAAAAAAAAGAGGGAAAAAAACCCTGAACAAACACCCCCAAAAAAAAGCGAGTCCCATCTCACCTCGGCGCCGTTGCTGTGTTCGCAGTTGCTACACAAACAGGTTTATTTCTGGCCGCCCGGCATGCCGGCCCCGGGCCGTGCAACGCGACCGCGGCCGCTGGGGCCGAGCGCGCCCGGGCGGCCCCGGCCCCTCCAGCGCGGCCCCGGCAGCTGCTCGCCCTGACCCGGCCGCTTTCGGCCTCCGCAGCGGTGGCCGCAGCGACTTTCCACCCTGCAGAGAAACCCCGAGAGAGCCCGGCCAGCCCCGCCGCCGGCAGCACCTGCGCGGGAGGGGTGGGGACATTGTCACCCTGGGATTGTCCCCAAATCCTAACCCAGGGCTGTGCTGGAGGGGTGGGGGCATTGTCACCCTGGGATTGTCCCCAAATCCTAACCCAGGGCTGTGCTGGAGGGGTGGGGGCATTGTCACCTCTTGGATTGTCCCCAAACCCTAACCCAGGGCTGTGCTGGTGGGGTGGGGGCATTGTCACCTTGGGATTGTCCCCACACCCTAACCCAGGGCTGTGCTGGTGGGGTGGGGTCGCTGCCACCCCTCGGACTGTCCCCAAGCCCTGACCAGGGCTGTGCTGGTGGGGTGGGGTCACTGCCACCACACAGATTGTCCCCAAAGCCCTGCCCCAGCGTGGCCAGCCCATTGCAGGGGCTGAGCTGGGAGGATCTGTGGGTCCCTGCTGACACGGGGATGGGTGACAATCATGTCCCCAGCTGCCACAGGCCCCTGGGGACAGCCAGGGCAGCAGCAGCAGCAGCGCAGGGGCTGCATATGTCCCTCTGGATTAGGGCCAGCCCAGGAGCTGCTTATGGTAATGGGGCTAATCTCCATAATCTTGTCACACAAATGCCTCCTCTGTGCTGGCAGAGCGGGGACCGGGCTGTGTGAGGATGCCAGCAGACAGAAGGGCTCTGCGAGGTGGCACACGCAGGGCTCAGGGGGCCCTGCCAGGCTGGCTCCACCTGGGGCAGGTGGGAACATCCTCCTCCTGCTCAGGGCCTCACCTTGTCACCCCTGTGCCATGCGGGGACAATGGTGCTGGCCTTAAAACCAGCTCCCTTTGCCTGTGCCTGAGGTTTTTCCTGGTTTTTCCCGGTGTGGGATCTGTGGTTTCACCTCTCAGCAGGGCTCCATCCCTTTAAAAGCCAATTATTTCGGGGCCTGTACATTTCTGTACGTTCTGGGTGGTGGTTTTTGTGACTGTCACTTGGGGAAGTCCCTCTGGCATCATCCGGTGGGGCAATGAATCAGGATCCGGTTTCCAGGCGGAAAATTCCTTGTGCTGGGAAAAGCAGAGTAAGGGCTCAGTGCTGGGGGATTTTGTGTGTTTTTAGTGTTCTCCTTGCTTGTGCTGAGCCCTCCTTGGATGGGGGGTCACTGCTGGGGGTGGACACTTGTAGGATGCACCCGGGACACGCTGGTTTGTCCCTTAGGCCGTGCTGTGTCCCCCGCCCCGTGCCCTGTGCCCGGCACCCACCCGGCCGGGAAAGGGGCAGGGAAATCCTCCCCCCCAGCAGGCAGACAGCTCTAATCCCGAGCAGCATTTCCTGACATGTCTCGCAGGCACGGGCTCTGTGTGTCAGCTCGGGAATGCCCAGCGGGAAGGGTCCGGGGAGCCGGGAATGTGAACAACGCCGGGGCCCGCGGGTGATAATCCCCGCCGGGAATCCCGGCCCTGGAGCCGCTGCCTCTCCCCACCCTGTGCCAAGGGGGCATCGCTGCACCTCCCGCTGCCGCGGGAAGGTGATGCCCGCGGTAAATAGCCCCGGCCAGGAGCTGGTGCTGCCGGCCAGACCCGTCCCCTGCCCCGAGAGGATCTCCACAAAAACGCGATTGCTCAGGGCTCGTCCTGAGCGGAGCAGTGTGAGACAGTCTGTGGTCGCGTTTTTTGGGAAATAAACCCGAGTCAGAATAGCTCCTTTCATCCCGAAGGATCCCACAGCGCTTTATAAATAGATTTGCGGGCCGTGCACAAGGATCACTTCCAGGCACCGGGATGGAGCCGCTTCCTGGGAGAGCCGGAGCAGCTGCCGGGAGCTGAGCTGGAGCTCCGGGAACGGAGGAAAAAAACCCTCGGTGCAGCTTCCAGGGCTGCCTCCTGTGCCCATTTCAACCCTTCCGCTGCTTTACCAGTGGCACTGAGAGTTGTAATGGTGATTAACAACATCTTTTCGTCTCTATTACTCCACTCCTAAAAGCACGTGGGGTTATTTCGAGGAATTATCATTTTTTAGGTGGGATGGCTTTTCAGCAGCCTCCTGCTCCCACAGATCCACCCAGGGAGAGGAACAGGATGCACGGAGCCTTAATGATCATTGCCCTCATCTTCGTGGTCTGTTTTTTCCTGGCAACTCCGCTGTAATCAAATGATTTATCGGGTTTGTTACTGGCCATGGGGAGCACGTTCATGGATCAGCCACTTGTGTCACGTCAAGGCTGAGCCTGCTGCCAGCCGGGGATTGTTCCCGGGTGGAAATGGGAGTGGAAGGAGGGAAAAATCAGTTTTCATTCTCATCGGGGTGATTTTTCTCCTGGCTGAGGACTGGAGGTCACTGCTGCTGGGCTTGGTGTTCACAGAGGGTTTTATGAGTTGGTTTGTTTGGAGGGGTTTTTTTTTATCTTTTGATAAAAACGGAGCAAAATCTGGTGGGTTGTTCCCATGCTGGGCCCCATATGATGATGCTTTGGGGTGATTAAGGGCAGCCCCTCTGCTGTGTGAAGCTGTGGGGTGTTTGGGAAGGGGAGAGGGCGGGTGTGAGCCCCCACCACCCTCTGGGGGAAGAACCTCCTCCTGCCATCCAGCCCAACCCTCCTCTGGCCCAGCTCCCCGGGGGATGCGCGGTGTGGAGGGCTCCCTTTGGGGCGAGGGCAGAGGTGGCACATGGGGGTCACACCCTGAGCGGGGCGGGGGATCCCGGAGCCTCCGCCCCAGTCCCGAGCCGCGGCCGCGGGCGGAGCGGGGCTCGGCGGGGCCCGGGGGCCACCTCGTGGCGGGTCTGGCGAGGAGCTGCGAGCCGGGCCAGGAGTCCCCGACACCCCGGGACAGAGATACGGCACCCCTCTGTCCCCTCTTTAGGACAAATTGGGTCATTCTGGGGGGAATCCCTCTAATCCTGCCTCACCCACTTCACCGCCACTTTGGCTTCTCAGGTTTGCTGTGAGGGGCACAGAAGTGCAAATCAAATATTTCTGGTCACACTGGGCCATCTCCTGCCTGCCCCTCCACGGTTATTTCTTTAATAAATTCTTGGTTTCTTAATAAATTCACACCGAAGGGCTCACTGCTTCCCACTGGCTCCAGCAGAAGATTGGCATTGCAATTACCTGGGAAAAGGTGTAAGGATGGGAAGAAACATCTGTCCCCACGACATGAAACAAGTACGGCTTGAAACAGAGCAAGGACAAACACCCTGCAAGAATGAGATCTACCTTAGAAATAGTTAAAAAGTGATGAACAGGCTTGGTGACAGGACAAGGGGGATGGTTTTAAATTAAAAGATGGGGTGTTTAGGTTGAGTATTGGGAAGAAATTCTTCCCGTGAGGGTGGGGAGGCCCTGGCACAGAGAAGCTGTGGCTGCCCCATCCCTGGAAGTGCCCAAGGCCAGGCTGGAGCCACCTGGGACAGTGGGAGGTGTCCCTGCCATGGCAGGGGTGGAACTGGATGAGCTTTAAAGTCCCCTCCAACCCATCCAACCCAAACCATTCCACTGTTCTCTGATGAATTGCTGTGGTTTCCTGACCCCCCCAAGGCTGAAGGCAGAGGGGAGTGGGGCTGTCCCAGCTCCCGGGGCCCCAGCACAGCCCTGGCCTCGGGTGAGTAACTGAGGAGGATTCCATGGGAAACCCAGGACCCGAGGCTCCCAAACCGTGCCTCCTCTGCGCTCGTGTTTATCTTTGAAATAGCTGGAGGCTCGGGTTACAAAGCAAATATGAATGAAACTAAAGGAAACGGGAGCAACGAAACGGGTCAATCATTTTCCTTTGACCGGATTCCTCCGTGGAGAAAAAAAAACCTTGGCTTGAAAGGCTCCTTTCCCCCAGACGTGCTGGGACGAGCCCAAGCGAGGGGACGCCAAAGCTGGGAAAGCCCCACGGAGCAGCAGCTTTGAACAGCTTTGATCTGTGGTCACAGGCTCTGCTGGATTCAACTCCCACCCCCCAAAGCCCCCCGTTGGCTGGGGTGAGGGATGCAGAGTCAGATCGTTCTGGGAGATGCTCCAAGGCCCAGAATGAATCCATTTTCCAAAGGGGGGAAATTTCCTTGCGGGAGCGGGAGCAGGAGCGGGCAGAGGCCTCTGCTGCTCTCCAGGTTTCTCAGGGAAACTCAGGACTCAGTGAGGGAGGCACGGGGAGCTCGACAAGAGTTTTATTTATAAAGCTGCCAGCGCCTGGTGTAGGTTTACTCACTCTCCCATCTGGTGACTGTCACTGCCACCTCCCGACAGACGCTCAGTCTCTTGCTGCTCATGACGTATTTTGATTAGCTGGATCCGCTGCTTCGCCCAGCCATTGATCGGCCACGGCGTAAGAACCGCCTGTGTAAAACTGGGAGCAGTTTTATTGGCTTGATTAAAAAGGCCTGAGAGGATTTTATTGATCTCAGGAGGTGCTGAGGTGGCAGAGGTGGAGCAGATGCCTCCCGCTCCGGGGTGGCCTTGCCCCGTGGAGGGGACAGAGCGTGCCCTTCCCTGTCCTGTCCTTCACTGTCCCTTTTTGGGGCCTGGGTTCTTCTTTGTTGTGGTGGCAGCTGCTCGTGGAGGACGTGGTGTAGGTCCTGTGTACCCTGATGCTCCTTCACCCCTTCCCCAGGGCACACTCCCTGCCTTTTGTGGGACAGCTGGGAAAGAGGGATGGATGTCAAAAACACGTTCTTTACTTAGAAAACGGGGATTATCAGTGTCCCTTTTATATCCATAAATGAAATATCTGGATTTCCTGTGGCGCTCCAGCAGAAGGAATGCTCACTGGTTTTACTGGATGTCAGGCAGCTGAAGGGCAGGTCGCACCTCTTTGTCACCTTTGTCACCTCAGGATGCTCTCGGGACAGCGAGGAGACGCCGGGCACGGGTGGGACTCCGTCAATGGGTGAATCGTACAATCACAGAAAGGGGACAATGGGTTTGTGTTGAAGATCATCTCATCCCACCCCTGCCACGGGCAGGGACAGCTCCCACCATCCCAGGCTGCTCCAACCCGGCCTTGGACGCTTCCAGGGATCCAGGGGCAGCCAGAGCTCCACCAGGGCCTCCCCACGCTCACAGGGAACAATTTATTTCTTAATATCCAACCTAAACCTCCTCTCTCTGGACCTCAGCCCCTTTCCCCTTGTCCTGCCAACACTCTTTCCTGTTGTCACCGGAGGGTCACCGGGAACGCCGCGACCTGTTGCCCACCGCACCGCCGGCTCCAGGGGACCCGGGGACACGGGCGGTGGCGGGGCCGGGGGCGGCCCGTACCCCCGGGGCATCAGCTCCCCCCGGCGCCCCTCGGGCAGCGGCGGGGCCGGTCGGGCGGGCGCAGGCTCAGCCCCGGGGCCGCTCCGCCCCGTCCCTCCCCCGGCGGCCGGGGCGCTGA
>VXBN01004795.1:141460-159592 GCA_013397395.1 Sinosuthora webbiana | reverse complement strand
GACAATTGCTCACAAACTAATGACCTCTGTTCATGTGAAGCATCACCTCTGCTTCAATCTGAAGATAATTTATGTTAGTCTTACAGAAACAATTTAAAGAGAAAGGCAGCTTAAACTGCTTCTGTACTATCAATTTAATTGTCAGAGACTTTGCCCTTTTTAAAAATAAAAAGCTGTACTAGTGTTAAGTTCATAACTGGGCAGAAACACCAAAAAATGTAGTGGTTTCACGTTCACTGAATTCTGTTTGCCAAATTTAGTGTAGTGGTTTGAGTGTCTACTCTCTTTTCCCTCTGGAAGATAGGATTGGGAGGAAAAGGCAAAACAGGCCCAACTTAAGGTAAACAGATAGATTTTATTAACACACAAACTAAAAGAAGAGAAAAAAATGAAACCTTCAAAACACTCTTCCTTCCCCCCACAAGTGTTCACTTTCCCACAAACAACATAAAGAGACAAACCCAGTGATTTTCAGTCAGTTTCACCATTTAAAAATAATCTTTCGTAAGTTCTTTAGGGAGAGAAGTCTCTCTTAGTTTACCATGGAATTTTCCCCCACTGACAACCTAAAACAGTTCTCTTGTGTGTTTTAACTGTCACAGAAACAGTTGGCCAGGGAAAACCTGTTTCACGTGTGAAATCTCCTCCCATTAGCAGCTTCCCAAGCTGCTTATGGGTGATGTGAACTTGGGCATATTGGGATGTCACCTTTTAAAGATTAACAACTCCAAAGGCAAAGGTTTCTTCTTCTCAGGGAATGGAGATATCTTCTCACTTCTTCACTGGTGCAGGGGGCTTCTCATCTCTCTCTGTTCAAGCATCTCACGGGACCACAAGAATCACAGAATCTAATGCAGTATTACTCAGTCTATCACAAACACCTTTGCTAAAAAATCCACAAATAAACAATCATCTCCCCAAATGCATTTTTTCCCCCATGATTTAAAGGATAATCTACATATCGAGTTCATTACCATGGCTTGATAAGAGAAATTCAGCTCAAAATAGCAAACTCCTCAAATCCCTCATCCCAAAAAAGTCTTTTCATTCTCTCATCCACTGACTTCATGCTCTGTCTCCTCCATGTCCCTTTTTTTCTTACGCAAAAGCAGCATTGGAGTTTAAAAAAGGCTCAGTTTGTACCAGGAAAGAGGTAAATCTGCCCAGAGTCTTTCTCGCTGCAGCACATAGTGTTAAATTTCAAGGCTGTGCTGGTGATACGGGGGGTGGGGGGAAGAACTCACGTCAAAGAGATCAGAGCACCCAGGCTAGAATCAAAAACAGGCAGGATCATAAATGCCATTTTTGCCCACCCTTCAGTCTAAAGCGGGGCAGGCCCTGGCCCAGCCGGGCCCATGGCTGGTATCAGGGGCCCAGCCAGCGGGGCCTGCCCGGCCCCTGCCGGCAGCTGATGGGGCCTGGAGGCACGACCTGGCCAGGGCCTCTCCTCACAGCCCAGGCGGGCCTGGCCCCAGCTGCCCGGCCCCCGACTGCCACACGATGTTACCTGCCCCTCCAGCCAAAAGGAAAAGGAAAAACTCGGACCAAGTCTCAGCTTTATATGGGTGTTACCAAAAGTCATTCAGCTTTCTCAATGGTGAAACCATACGCCAGTAGTTAAGAATTGGCTTCTGATAGGTCCCTGTCCTTTCCAAAACAATTCCAAGGTCCTGACAGGGCAATATTCCATATTCCTTTTTGACTAAAACCTGAACTGTGTTAACCCATAACAAAAGCAAACACAGAAAGGGTTGTCTGTTCCCTCTATACACAGAATGTAGACATTTTCCCTATCTGAGAAGTAAAAAATATTTACTTTTCTCTTCACAGATTTTTGAGAAGTGAAAATAAAGTATTAATATGTCATAATTTGAGAGACCAACTTTGTTGGGACAAGAAGAAGTTTGCTTGAAGGAAAAGAGCATGTCCTAAACATTTCATACATCTGTATGCTCTCAGCTTGGGCTCACCTCTTGAAAATGTGATTTCAGCTTTCACTGTGTTGGTCACAAGACTTAATGTCACTGTTCTGGAATGGATATTCTTGTTCTGAGCAGGGAGATAAGGCTCATATTATTCAAAATAATCATAAACCCAGCTATTAAAATGTACCTTCTACAAAGCATATATCCTTTAAAAATTTCTGTTGATACCTGAGCTAAACAGAAACTATGCAATGAAAATAAAAAATCCCCAACCCTACGGTTTGCACACAATCCAGTAATTATATAATGTAATCATTAATAAGGTGATTACAGGAAGACCATCATTTTCACTGGCACCATTAAAATGGCAAAGCACAAATTCTGTGAGACACTTTGGTCAGGACATGGATGTCCTCCAGCAAGCACTGAGCTAGATTTTGAATTTAATGATTCTGTAGTGACTTGTACCAGCTGAGTTTCTAGCTCATTGTCTTTTGTAATTTAGTTGTGTCTGCAATTTCCATTGTAATTAATTCCATCTTATAGTTTCCTAGATTTGCCTTTGTGAAAAAATCAGCTGCTAATCAGCATTAATGCAAAGTTATCATTCTCCATTGGGTTTCTGGGAATCCTGTATAGTTCTAATGTTTAAATACTCTGAAGTTTAAATACCTAATGTTCTAATATTCAAATATTCACTCCAGACCTTTCAACAACCTGCTTTCTTTAAAGGAAGAACCAAGAACCCTGAACAAGTACTAATAACTATTCTGGAAAGTCTGTTAATGAACAGATATGCTCTGCGTGGGCTTGATGATGACCCTTATCCTATCTTTTGTGAGACAGAATAATGCCAATTCTTTGCCAATTTCCTATGTCTTTTCAAATGCAAATAATGTGAATATTCTTCCCTTTCATCACAACTGCAGGGTAAGAAGAGAGAGCAAACAACTCAAAGATTTTACTCTGATAAAAACATCAAACAGAAAAGGCCAGATTCAAATTCTCTTATTAATTTCTAAATTGTAACAGAATCCAAAGATCAGAGAAGGTTTAAAATATGTGGCCATTGCTACAGGATGGAGGTTTGTTTATCTCTGTGCACCCTGCCTTGCATTCTGTGCTTAAACTTGGTTTTCTGGGACATATTCATTTAGCAGTCTTGCAATCCAGAGTCGCACTCAGATTTGTGTGTTTTTTAGTAGTTTTGTAAATCTCAGCCTGATAACTTGCAGATTGTGATTTCATCTCCTCAGGGCATTCAGTTAGGGACATGCACAGTGCACAGCACGAGAATAAATCCACTGAAACTTACAAAAGTGCCAACAAACTTGCACCTACAAATCTGTGGTACCAGGCTGAACTGGGCCCCTGAAATCACTCATCCTGTCTGGTTTTGCCATTCTCTTTCTGCCACAGAGTAAAGCCAAAGTAAAATATGACTTTTAGGCTGATTCCTGTGACAGACATGTGCAGCACTTGAACCACCAGAGATCCCCCACTCTCTCTGGCAACACCTTGGGTGCTGAGGAAGAAAAGACACAAATGTTTGTCTGGCTCATTTGTTATTTGCTTCTCCTCTTGTATGGTTCATGGCTGTCTGGTTGCATTGTACCCCATATGCCAGAACTTACATTAGAAATAAAGAGAGTAAATATTTATTTCTGCAAGTTAAGGACCATAAAAACCCAAAAAACCAAAACCAAAACAAAACAACCCCCCCAAACAAACAAACAAACAAAACAAAACCAAAAACAAAAAACAAAACCCAAACCTCTATAAAAATGTTCTGTCCTGTTGGGCCATTATGTCTAATGATTGTGGCAGGTAGAAGTTGATGGAAGATATGTCAGACATGGGTTTGAGAATGGTGTGCAACCTTTCTAGCTAAAAAATGATAATTTATAAAACTGAAGGACATTATAATTCTTTTGGTGTATTGTCATTTGGCAGACCTTCTTATTTTTATTTACACCATGCTCAAGAAAGTATCTCTTGATACTTGAGCTTGATAAATAGAGAAATTACTGATAAGAAAGAGACATTCAGTCTCAGTTTGTGTAGATATGCTCCTATAACTCCTGGCAGAGCTGGAAACACCAGCTGTCCTCAGCCTTGCTCAAGCCAAACCTCTTTTTAGTGAAGGACAGCTTGACAGCTTTTTCTAACACTCCTCCCACCCTGCTGACATTACCTCAGACAGCAGGCTGCTCCAAAAAGCAAGTATAGCATTCTAAAGAGTAGGAGTGACTCTGAGAGTGGTGATGGATGGAGTCTATGGTGTCCATACATTACCATCCGTTAAAAAAATTGCATCTTTTGCATGCTTTACCAGCCCAGAGAGAATGTTGAGGTGTTTCAGGGATAGAGGTGTGAGGCACAGTTAGCTCCTGCTGAGATGATGATCCCCAAAAGACTGAAATAACTGTGAAAAAAACAGATTTTGCAGCCTAATAACATTGCTGACATCCCTGTATCTGACCAATAGAAGGTCAGTCAACAAAACCCATGCAGTGACAGCAGAGAAGGGAGGAAGTGCAGAAAGTTTAGATGTTCCAGGTCATCTTGAGATGTTCATTCTTAACAGCTGTTTGAAGCTCACTGTGACAAATAACTCTGGGAGAGACTCATGTGGAGAAGCTTTCATCTCCATGGAACTCAAAGTGGCAAGCTGGGTAGATGATTTTGACACTGGGACAAAATCCTACTTTATCCAGTCATGGATGAAGTCCTTTATTCTGCCATGGATACACATGCTGCATTTCTCAGAAAAGCCAAATTGTTCTCCAGTTCCTGCAGCCTTCCAAAGGGGAATTGCATTAAAGGGGAATGTTCTCTGTCTCTGTTTGCTATGGATTTATAATTTTATTGAAAAGATTTCATTACTATTAGGGCTTCATGCCCAAGCAGTGCTAGAGCTAAGTCTTATATTGCTGTGAAGTACTACAGTCTGTGATGGTGGGACACTTAATGCTGACAGAATAAGATCCCACACTTGCAAGGTTCAGCAGACTCCAGCTAAAGGAAGTATTTATAAAGATGCTGCCACATCAACTGCTATTTTCATGGTATAGCTTTGCCTCAATTGCTTTACCTCAGTTCGTCCTTTTGAATGCCACAGAAAAAGTGTTTCCTTGTTCTCCTTTTGACATCTAGAGGTAATTTTTTCTCCTTTACACAGATGCAAATCCAGACTAAAGGTACCAGCTTCTCTTAATTTCCTGTGTTTCTGGCAAGAGTTCTGTAAAATTATGCTAGATGTTTGCACTTATAAAAATGGTTGATAAAACATTTCCTTTCTTTGTGTGTATCTGTGTATGAGTGCTGATCCTAGGATTAAAGTGACCTGTGCAGAGGGAATGAGCCAGAAAAGCTGAAAAATCACAAGTAAGAGTAGATTTCTCTGAGCACAGAATATGAAATATTAAACAACATAATTAATGCCAGAACATTCACCATTTTCAGTCCATCAGAGACAAGGGAAAGAATCATAAATTGGATTTAATGCTCTATATATCAAATTGTCCAGAGCAAGACATGGTGTGTGTGTGTGTATGCAGTGGCCTGGAGCTGAGACTGGGGGGAAGGAAGTTTCTTAAAAGGCACAAGAATGAAGGTGACACAGACAAAGAATTAAATATTGGACCCTCATCTGCCACAGATATCAAGGCAAGGAATTTTTGGTCCTAAATTCTGTCTCTAATGGGAAAACACAGGAAAGATGCAAAATGAGCCAGAAAGATTTTCTCAGCAAGGCTTCTGGAAGCTCTCTAAAACAAAAATCTAAAAGGTCAGCTCATGTTTCTTATTGCTACAGCTACATGTAGACAGTTCCTTGTTGATTTAAGTGATTGACTCTAGGATATATGCCCTCAATCAGCAGGATCTCAGAAAATTCAAGACATCTTCCATATTTCATCTTTACCTGATTTACCCAAGGACAGCATCTTCCACAAAGTCGAAGAGGCACAGGAAATAGATCCACTTGAAACAATGACAGTCATCAGTTTTACTCAAGCAGAGAAGATTTTTCTTTTTCTCCACTCAAGTAGAGAAGATTTTTTTCTCCCCAGACCTTTTACATTGAAAGGGCCTGGTTTACTCAAACAGCTTAGGGAGGCTAGAAGCAGGAACACAGTCAACAAAATTACTTGCAAGTATGTAGAGGGTAGCTAAAAGAAAGAGAGGGATTTTTTTTTTTGCCACATCTATAGTGAAAAGGGTAGGACATAAAATTCAGCTGATGAGTTTTAGGTATACCATGATGAAGCATTTGCTAACATTCATAATAACAAAGTCCTCAGAGAGATTTTCATGGAGATTCATTGGTTCCAGGTGTGACTTGTCCAAAGTGACTGATGATAACTGAATTTTTTACTGTTATTCTACAGCATCTCGTACTTTGCTTTTCTAGCTCTTCCTCTACTCTTTCTCCTAATCACCCTCATTCTAATATCTATACCCACTAACTCTTTGCCAGTCAAAAATACAGAGCATGGCTGTAATGTCCTAAATTGAATCTGCATTGGACAGACAACACCATCATTGGCATTAGGTGTCCCTAAGATGAGTTTTCTAACACTGAATGCACTTCACTCAGTACAAGAGATTAGATTGACTTTTTAATTTAAAATGGACCTACAAAGACCATCTGATGCAACTGCCTGACTCCTTCAGGGCCGAACAGAAGTGAAAACAAGTTATTAAGGATTATGTCAAATGCCTCTGAAAGAGTGATGGTTTGGGGCATTGACCACTTCTTAAGAAAACCTGCTGCAGTGTTTGGCCACTCTCTCCCTAAAGAAATCCTTCCTTGTGTTAAATCTGGCCTCTCCTGGTGCAGCTTTGAATCTCTAACTCCTGTCCCGTCACTGGATCCCAAGGAAACCTTTGAAGGTGCCTTCCAACCCTGACTACTCTGTGATTCTAGGAGATGAGATCAGCACCTCCCTCTCCACAGCCCCTCCTTAGGAAGACGCAGAGAGCAGTGGTCTCTCAGGCTCTTCTTCTCCCAACCAGAGAACCCAGAGAGCTCAGCTGCCCCCCGAGGACAGGCATTCCTTGTCCCCAGCTGCACTGCCCTCCTCCACACCCATTTTGTTCCCAATGTTTCCTAGTGATACCTCTACAAGGCCTCTTGTCCCTCAAGAGAGCCACAGCATCTCCCTGTTTGGCATGAGCAGCAGCCTCGGAATGGGACATTCAGCTCTGGCATCCTGATCATGGGTGGAAATATTGAACAGAGCCAGACCTAGGACTGAGCCATGTGGTCACATCACTGGTGACCTGTCACCATGCAGACATAGCCCCATTCACCGCAAATCTAAGTGCAGCTGGTTCTTTATGAGAGAATCAATGAGAGACAAAGCAGGAAGCACAGTGGATTTTACACACTGAGATGTACTAGCATTGGTGGTATACAAGCCCTGGCATAAACAATCACAGATATGAAAAAGAACTGGGAAAAGAACATACATATCATATATATATCATACATAACTATCAGTCTTTGAAACAATGTAGTTTTGTAAGGCTGCCAAGTAATGCAAATTACTAAGGCTATCCGTAGTTTGTGGGAAAATTTTGCTAAAAACTGTGCCCTATTTGAGCTGTAACAAGTGTATAACACTGTACTGTTAGAATAAGTGTAATCTAGACTTCAATAGACTTTATTAGACTTCAGTAAACTAACTTTAACTCAGACGCCAACATATTTTTGCTTGAACTTTGGCTTAAGACTTCCTGCTTGCACAAATTTTGCACCCCCTCTTTTGAAGTCCTGTCTCTAAGTTGCATGGCAGTTCTTCACCCAGAATGATATTCTTCACCCAGAATACCATGAACCCACTCATCCTACAGCTGGGCTACTTGTCCAGAAGGATGCTGTGAGACACAGTATCAAAAGCCTCATTAAATATAGAAAATTATATCCACCACTTTCCCTCCATCCACTGGGTGGGTAACTCTGTCTTAGAATGAGATCACGTAAGTTAAAAAGGACTTTCCCTCTGTACACCCGTGCTGACTGTCCTGCCTTTCACCAGTGCCCCATATAATCTTTTCCACATAAGCTCCCTGAATCAGAGGACAGAGACGTTCTTCCAGGGACCAGTTCTTCCTGCACTCTGTTAGTATGAGATTGCTTTTGGAGATGCATGATTCTCTCTGATTAACATAAAGGCATTTTAAATGGCTTTCTTGGGTGGAATATCTAACTTTCATCTACAAAGAGGGCAAAGATTGTAATTATCACCTAATGCAGGATTTTACCAAAGTGGGGCTTCAGCCACCCTGGCCTTTGATGTGGCTGGAAGTTGTCATTTTACAGTTACAGTCTGATTTGGGCTTCACAGTGTTCAAGGAAGAAATAGTGAGGCAAGTGAGGCAGGTCTTAGCTGCAAGCCCTTTTCCACCTGACCAGTCTATGCCAACAATATAGTAACCTGCCCTGTGCTGTATTATGAATAAGGGCAAGGTTTAACCATGAAACTAACACTTTAAGTGAACTGCTTTTTAAAGTCCTACTCTGAACTAAAAGGAACAATAGAAACAAAGCAGTCAGAGGGTGTCTGGAGGCCACTTTCCAAACCAAGAGCACAAAATTCTCAGTGATGTGGGGCAGGACAGGTGCTCATAATCTCAGGACTGATGTAATCCTACACGGATGTCACCATAGGTGATTTTGGTTTTAAGAATATGACATGGAATAATTTGATCTGTGGGCCTTTTGTCTGTCTTTTGGTGTTCCTAAGGTAAGTATCATGGTCAGACCTGAAACAAGAGAAGACTAATTCCTAACTAACTTGCCATTGATCTCTAGATTGCACTTTAGATATAACCTCCATTCATCTCCAGGAAAGCTGAATGATATATCGATCACTGTGTCCCCATGGCAAAGTCCCATCTGCAGCCACTGACTTCCTGTGCAAGCAGAAAAACACACATCAGCACTCAGGAGCTGAGAACTGAAATGGAAAACATTTAGAATTGAAGAAATGGACTTTATGCAAGAAAGCTATCAACTGTTAAAATGTATTATCTGCAGAAATGCAGAGGGTTTTCTTCACTTGGAAGTAGTGCATGTGTACTGCCTATCATCCAACTGGTTGTACTAGGTGATGCTAATAATTCCAGTTCTGCAATGTGGGAGATTTTCTAATATGGGGAAGGATAAGTTAGGTCTCTGTGGTACTACAAGCCCTATCATGAAGAACCAGCTCTACCTGTTTATGCTGTAAATTGTCATGAGCAGAGACTGTGCTTTTGCTGTGCTGCTTTACAGCCCAATCGGTCCCAGCAGGTTGCTTCCCAGTGCTTCAGCTGCTAGAAAATAAAAACTGTTGTAATTTATACTTAACTGTTTTTATTCCCACAAGTAGTGTCGGTAAAAATAAAATAAAATAAAGCTACAGGTATAAGAAGTCAAAACAGTATTAAGAGGAATGGCAGGACTGAAACAGCAATGAAAACTGATGGGAAGGCCATTCAGCGCCTCCCTCTCTCTCTCTTAAGCCCCCTGTCTCTGATGGCCTCTTTCAGCTACATCAGCCTCTACTCTGCCCCACAGTTACCCAGATTCCATTTCTTCTAGTGATCTAGGGCTGGAGCTCCCCTTCTCTGCTCAGAGTCAGGATGCTCCCCTGCATGCTCCCTCAACTGGCAACATGAGGACAAGTCCCTCTAGAGGGAGGGCAGATTGATAAGCACAGTGAAACTGGACAGTTCCCCTTCCTGGCACTTCCAGCTCGCTGCCACAGCTGCAAAGAAAGCACTGCATAAATACACTCCACTGCCTCAGCCTGCAGATCCTTCTCCAAGTTAAACAGAGATTTTATTATCAATATAGATGCATAAAGATTTGGGCCAGTGGTGAGGGCTTTGACAATGGAAAGATAGGTGAGGGTAAAATCAGAGGAAACGGAGAAGTTATATCCTAACAGAAGTTATAACAGTACAGAAATTATAGGGAAAAATGCAGCTGCTGTCCCTGGATGGAATGTGGCTGGAATGCTTGAGACCCATCCCACAATGATTGCCACACCCAAAATCTGCTTTCACAGCACCTGCTAAGGGGGATGGAATGGAGGCTGGGTGGCCAGGCTCTGTTGGAATCATTGCAGGGAGGGGAATTTGATGGTTCTCTGCAGCTGATAAACCCCACAGCACCTGTCAGCCAGGGCAGAGAGGAGATGTCCTGTTGCTGAGTCAGCAGCTGGGGTGGAATCCCTCTCCTTGGAAGAACTGGGTTCATTTTAACCTAATTGTGATGTTAACACACCCCTCCATCCATTACCTGCCCCAGGGCCCAACCACCCCTCACTTGGCAGCTGCTCTACGGTTCATTAACTGTGCCAGGTGAGCAACAAGGGTATGGATGATCTGAGCCACTCAAACTCCACCTAAATATGAATACATAGTATAAAAATAAGTCAAGAATGGGAAAAAGTTAGGGAAGATTGCATTGTAACAATTACATTGTAACCTGCCTTTTCCCCTATAGGGACCTGTTGGGTGAGAACTCTGTGGGTGCTGATTATCTTTATTGGGGTTTACAGCTTGTCTGTGCTTTGAACATGTTTTTGGAGTCAGATACTGTCAGTGATGCTCCTCAAACCTTAGGCTGTCACAATTTTATATTAATAGACAGTGTTGTTCCATGAACTGTCTAGGGGATCCTTCTGGACCTTGGCAGCACCAGCAGTGGGGAGCAAACTTGAATAAAGTGGTCTCCTTTGTGCTGTTGGGATGTGTTCCTGAAAAAATCAGTCAAAACCCCTCCAATCCAGCAGGGCTGTTCAGTGAAGGGTCCCTTTAATGAGACACTGACAGACTGGTGGGGCACAAGGGTCTCGGCTTTCCTGGGGTGCTGACAGACAAATCCGACACCAAGAACCAAGGAAATCTCTGCATTTCACGTGACACAGTCCCATCTGTCTTTTGTACGTGAGTCCTGGTAGGTTTCTCTTCAAGATCTTTTAGAGAGCTCAATGCCACCATTTAGAGTGTTTCCCTTCAGCAGGGTAATTTTTATACTGCCAGAGTGCAGAAGGGAGAGACACCTTGGCATTCATCCTGAAGGTGATACTGCTGACTGCTGCCCAGTATCAAACAGCCAGTGAATATTCAGTGCCCTGGCTTGCACTGAACTTTTACTGCATTCACACAAATTTTTCAAAAATAATCTGTGCATCATGTCCAGATTATTTTACTCACTTGAATATGCAAAAGGGATACAACATTGAGAAATGTAAATTAAGTATTACTCAATATAATTAACAATATTTTGCTGACTGGCTGTGATGAAATATCCCATTACTTTACAAACCTGCCACCTCACACACATACTCCCTCTCTAACAAGTTCCCGCTTATCCTACTGGCCTTTGGAATGGTGAGCCCTTTGGAATGAGGACTTCACATTATTTTTGTACATCTCCATTATTTCTAGTGCCATAGACATGGTTCTGGCAATTCATCCATGCTACCATTGTACATACAGTACTAAATAAAATGTTTTTGTGTAATATGGTTCATTTCTAAATTGCTGTAACACAGCCGCTATCAAGAACCAAGATGTGCCAGGGATTGACATAGCCCAGATTTTTAAGTTCCTCTTGCTCATCTGGTAGTTTCCCCACACTCACAAATTGTTGGTGCTGCAAAGGCAGAAAATATAGGTAAATATACTGTAATATTAAATAAATTGTAACTGTAAATATTAGTATAGCAAAAATCCATAAAGCCATTAATCATCTGGAATGCTTTAACTCCTAGATAATATTTGGCCACAATTAATACATGAAAACCTGCTGGTGCAGATATAGTCTTAGAAGACTATTGCCCCAGAAGATCAAAAAATGGTTTTTGCATTTAGCCCTGGATCTAAACTCCTCTGATATCTAGAGGAAATGAGGTGAATAGTGGATTTCAAGTCAACCTGGATTTTTTTGTATTGATAGTTAGAAAACCTGCCCAGAAATATGCTTCAAAGTATCTCCCAACAGTCTGTGCTGAAGCTTCTGTACTGTGAACAAGAAATCTGATATTGGAAATCAGTGATTAGTTTACAAAAATCTTTTACTAGGCACTATGCTGATGAGATGACACAGGAAAGAAATAACTTTTAATGACAATAAAACCACAATGTGAGCAAGTTTAAGGGTTTAGCAAAGCTACCCATTGCTTTGATTTCCTGCAGGTGATTATAATTCTGCTGATGCCAGCCTGTAACTAGGACAGGTTACACATCAGCAGAAGCATGAGCACTCAAAACGCTGCTGACGTGTGTGATGGGATGCAACCAATCCATTACCACAGGAGCAGTGCTCTAACATTACAAGGCAGACAGAGAACTGGCAGGGCATGCAAACAGAGTTTTTATTAGGCTACAGTCATCCTCTATCCACTTTCCTTTTGCATTACTCACCAGGTTGTGCACAAACCACAGAGGGAATTAGTCAAAATTCCTCCACAGCAACCTTAAAGTAGCTGCATTTATGCACTGAATCTTGATTATCCTTATTTTATGGCTCATTTCTCACCAGAATAAAACAGCGGTTTTGCAGAAGTAAAATGCAACCATCATTGTATTGCAATAATGTGCAAATTGTATGTCTGAAGTATGCAAATCACGTAGGTGAGAGCCTGACAACCAAGAAGTCCTCCTACATCTTTAGCATTGAAAATGCAGAAAATACCTTAGAAGAAATTCATGCATTAAAAAAAAAGGGGATGGGTTATTACAATTCGTGTCTCTCACAATCTTGAAATGTGATGTCACAAATGCTGTCAGAAAATGCAGAGAACAAAGTGACAGCCTAAAAATATTAATACGCAAATGTAGCTGTGACTATAGCTGCAAACTGTTGTTCTTGTTCTCATTGACTGAAATGGGAGAATAGTATGGCCAGTCTATGTTGCAACTATCTGTGAATTAATACTAGTCAGCAAGCTGATCTTGTGGGTTAATCTCCCCAAGATTTTTGTCCATTAAAAACTATGGAATCAGTGAACCTAAAAGTTTTTGCAGGGAAGCATTTAAATGAGTAGGTTTTCCCATTTCAACAAAGTTTAACAATCTATACCAATACTTTCTAAGTGATAATCATTTGTGGTTCAAAATTACAATGCCTAAATTGTAGGGTTTACATTTTCATGAATAGATCAAATTTGATTGTAAGAGATGGCATGTTCAAAGGATAAGAAAATTGTCCAGTGAAACCATTTTACATTTTACTGGAAGTTGTTGAAATTTTGCCTTCAGGGGAGTGGAAATAAAACTTATCAAAATATCTGAGATTTGCATATTTTTTTTCCCATGTCTCTTACCAGTCCCTCCAAGCTGACAGCCTGGACAGGAGGATTTGCTTTGTGTTACCTATAAATAATCCAAAATTAGGAGCAGCACTTGAATGCTGTATTAAACTCATCAGGTCATCTCTGAATGCACTGTAACACATCTCTCCATGCCATGGAACACCCAAGGTTGGATGGGATGGAGTATTTTTGGGGATGGTAGGCTAACAATACACACAGGATTGATCAGGGAAAAAGAAATCCTGGTTAGTCACACAGCACAAGAATTCTTTTGCTGCAGGCAAAAAACTTTCTTCTTCAGTGTGTCTGCAGAGCTTCACCTCCTGCTCTTCCCTTCACCTCTACATCAGCTAATGGCAATTGCAATTCTTGATTCAGCCCCCTCTCTCCCCTATCACCCCCACTCATACAGTGAAGGGACAGAGAAACACAGCAAAAAAGACACAAGCGTTCAGTATCAAGCCCAGACCCTTACATTTATTGCCAGATCCTGGCAGCAATCAGCACAGGAAACACTTTTAGCAAGTAATTTGCAGTGTTCCTTATACTGTTTTCTCTGTTAGCCAAGTTGCAGAACAATAATTTCCACTATATGCACAAGTGATTTATTTCATTATTTCCATACTGGTTTTATATTTGTATATTACATACATATTTCGGAATAGGTTCTGCTGCTTTTATAAGAAATAAATACATTCAACAGACAAGGGAGAGTGTGGTCATTGCAGCTCCTTGGCTTGGTGTACTTTCAACCTGTGGACTAAAGGGAATCATGAACAGCCACATCTTGGTGTCTGCAACATTTTTATTTGCAGTTGGCAAACACAGCTCGTGATTAGAACACTACTATTAGGAAATATTAACCAACCACCACAAACACGCACAGACAGGTTTTTTTTGTTGTTGTTGTTGTTTTGGTTTTTTTGTTTGTTTGTTTGTTTGTTTTTTTTTTTTTGACTGCAATAGATCATAGTGCTGCATGACGTTGAAAGATGTGCCCAAGTTTTGAATAGTCTGAACTCCAGTTTTTGGCTTACCTGTTCAGAACAATCCGGCTCCTTAATGCAGTCGTTGGCCGTGGGGTGCTGCTGATAGAACCTGCCACACTCAGTGCTGTTACAGGCATTCCTCAGACTTTTTCCATTGTCTCATCTCATTGCAGTTTATGCTTCAAAGTAAAGATGAGGGGGATGAGTACCAGAAACTATGAAGTTACAATGTCTCGATCCCTCCCCCCACCCCAAGCTTTCCGTCAGACTCTGACAATCCTTTTCTAAGTATTTCAAACTGTCAGTCTTTAAAAGCTCACTGCTCCAGTGTGAAACTGGGTAATTATATCCATATTAACAGAACTAAATATTCCAACACATTGTTGAATAATGCATTATTCATAAATCTTTTAATAAATACTAATTGGCCTCAAAGGAATTTATTTTGTTTATCACCAAAACCACACCTTCTGAGGCACCTCATTGTACTTGTACTATGCTTTTGTGCAGCTTCTTTAACCTGTTGTCTGAGCATATGGAAGTCAGTAGGTGTTTTAATTTTTTTATTTTCTTTTAAAATGTATAAAGCAGTAGTGCTGTCTATAGGCACTGGCTATATCCAATATGTTCTTTCTGTTCACATTCTCACAAACCCTTCTGCCTGCTTCTGAAAATACATATCTGAATCTGAATACAGAAATGACCTGCTGGCTCTTGCAGATTATTTTTAAAGAATTATACTAGGCAGGGAGAGAAACTGAACCATTTCTATCACTAGGTGTAAATGTCCAGACAGGCTGGTGAATCATGATAAGTCACAATAAACTGCCTTGATTCTCTGTAGTGAGATATGATTTTTTAACAGAGCAGCTGGTTTCAAATAATGTATCTTTAAAAAAGAAATGCTATTTTTTCCTAAACCTAGAATTCCTTCCTGGAAACAACACGTTGTCCATTGTCCACTACGGAATGACTGCTTGGAGAGACTTATTTTTCTCCATTAGCTGTAGAGGAAATTCAGGAAAAATAATTTTATTTAGGATGAAAGTAGGGTTTTTTTAAGTTTTTTCTTTTTCCTAATATACCTATATAAAATACAAAAGGGCTGAATATTACAAGTTGAATTAGTACAGAGAAATAATGAACAAGACACACAAGCACAGAACAGTCCTGCAAAGAGCATAGGGAAAAAGCACACAGATACTTATTTCTTCTGGATTAAAGAAGGGATTAAACTTGCAAGTAAAATAAATAGTAAGATTTTTACTACCTTAGCATTCCTGCTCAAAATTTCCTCTCATATCAAAGGGATGTATTTCTGATCAGAAAAGACTTTTTACTAAGGAAGGGTCAATTGAATCTCTTTAGTGGAAAGACTGACAGAATGATGATATTCAGAAAATCTTCCTTCCACACCCTATCCTTTGAGTTTCCTACTATAAATTCTTAGCCTTGCACACAGCGTGGGAGCTTTTATTGCTTGTGATTTCCTGCAGGCACCACACCAGCAGCATCAGGAAATGTTCTCCCTTCCACAGAACAATTCCCTGAATCCAAGGTAGCCACGTACCCGAAGGCAACACTGAGCTGAGCAACAGCAGATCTTGTGGTACCTCTTAAAATCAGTGCAGACTGAGAAAATTTGTTCACTCCAGCAGTTTCATGGACTAGCTTTTCTGTTGTACAAAGCAAATGGATTGAAATATTCCCAACTTTTGCTTGGACAAGAGTCCATTCCCCCATCCTCTGCATGGAAAAAAGGTTAAGGAAAGAATAACATGCAATATCCTGCAGAAAGAGGAGAGAACCATCCTTCTGTGGTTTCCCATGTCCCCATGACATCAATTTAGCCCATGCTCAAACACTGCCTTCTTTAGAGTCATCTATCAGACAAAAGCAAACCCTTCTCTCAGCACTGCTGGGTCCAGTTCAGTGCTCTAAAACAGACCAGCTACTCCTTAGGGAACACCCTGTTTTACTCTGAAAAGTATTGTCTTTCCTAGTCTCCACATTTACACTGGGTAGTTTTAAACCGCAGAATTAGAGAATTATGAAGTCATCTAATTCCAACCTATCCCGCGATGGGCAGGGACACCTTCCATTGTCCCAGGTTGCTCCAATCCCTGTCCAGCCTGATCCTAGACACTTGCAGGGATGAGGCAGTCACAGCTTCTCTGGGCAATCTCTGCCAGGGCCTCACCACCCTCACAGGGAAGAATTTCTCCCTAATACCCCATCTAAACCTAGTATCTTTCAGTGTAAAACCATTGCCCCTTGTTCTGTCACTCCATGCTCTTGTCAAAACTCCCTCTGCAGCTCTCATGTAGCCCCTTCAGGTACTGAAAGGCCCCAGTAAGTTCACCCTGTGAGTGAATTCACCCTGTGAGTTCACCCAGTAAGTTCTCTCCTCCAGGCTGAACAACCCCAACTCTCTCAGCCTTTTCTCACAGCAAGGTGGTTCCATTCCTCTGATAATCTTCAGAGCCCTCTTTTTGGACTCACTCCAGCAGCTCCAGGTCCCTCCTATGCTGGGTCCCCAGGCTGCAGGCATCACTGCAGGTGGGGTTTCACCTGAGCTTGGCAGTGAGGAAGAATCCCCCTGTCTTCTGTTGCCCATGGGATTTTTGATGCTGCCCATGTCTGGCTTTCTGGGCTGGCAGCACATATTGCTTGATCATGTCCAGCCTCTCATCCACCAGCACCCCAAAGTCCTTCTCGGCAGCGTTGCTCTCCATCTGTTTATCCCCAGCCTGGGTTGATACCAGGGGTTGCTCTGATCAGCACTTGGTCCTGCTAAATCTCATGACATTCCCATGAGCCACTTTTGGAGCTTGCCCAGATCTCCCAGGATATCCCCATCCTTCATGTGTGCCAACTGCACCACTCATGTGGTGTGTGGAACGTCCAGTCTAGAAGTCTCACATAAGGATATCATGCCCTTCTGGCAAGTTGAACCTTGAGACAAGAAAACAAGATCATGAGAGATCACGCATCTCTTTCTTCCATGGCTCAGAAACTCAACACACCCACAAGAAAAGAAACCACACAATGAATTGTCAAAGCAATTAACAGTGCGAAGACCGCTATATACAAGGGATATAGCAGAATTGTCTCATTTCCTGAGGAGCCTGTCTTTTTTTGTACAGATCAATAGGGCCAGTTGAATGTGAAAAGGCGTATTAAGGGTATGGTGACATAATCTCTAAGCCCTCAATGCGTAAGAGGCTGCCCTGACACTGCCCCCCACTGCCTGTGGGCTGCAGCTCAGGGCACCTCTTGCTGCTGTGAGGCAAAATTACAGGGCACACTCTTGCATAAGTACAGCAGATAGAATTTGCCTTGATATGTCTCTTTCTCAGGCTATCAATTTCATCACAGCCAGGGAACATAGGAGGATGCAAAATACTCCAAACTAATTTCATCTTACTTCCTGTTTTGTTGCTGCCAATGTCCTTAAATCCAGTTTGAAGAGCTGAGATGATCCAGGGGAGAGAGTAATAAAAAGAAACAACAATTAAGTTCATGAGGAAAAGGCTAAGGGCAGTGATAATTATCCATTGGATTGGAACCAGACGGGTTGCAAAGGCTCCCAAACCTGAAATTTGCCATCACCAAACTGAGGCTTCAGCACTGCCTACAATAGTAAGAAAGCAATGGCAGGATCAGTGGATATTCAGAAACAAGACAGTGAAAAGCATTTTTTTAATGTTGGTAAGGTCTTTAAAATATTAGGGTCAGAAGACATCACTTCATTACAAAATCAGTGAGTAAATAAGTACAGGAAATTATTCTATTTAAATGAATCCACTCCAGAGTGCATATATCAATACTATCAAAAGTACTACTAAACAAGACAAATTTCTGTGGCAAAACTCTTTCCTTTCTCTCTCTCTCTCTCTTTTT
>VXBN01004795.1:127607-141428 GCA_013397395.1 Sinosuthora webbiana | reverse complement strand
TTTTTTTTTTTTTTTTTTTTGTAGACAGGAAGGTGTGATGAATGCAGGTGTATATTTAAAATTTCTTAAGACATGAAAGTGAAAAAAATTTTCAGAGTAGATATCTACTTTTTTTGCAAGTCCTGTGTAGCCCAAGATTATTCCCTAAATCCATAGCTAATATGTGGTTTTTAAGGTTTTATGATATTTCCATCTTAAAAAGGAAAAAAAAAAAAAACAAACCAAAAAACCCAAACAAAACCCCCCAAAAGAACACCTCACCAAAAAAACCCCCCACAAATTAGGAAAGAAATCTGAGCAACCTCAATTTGGATTACAAAGTTTTAAGGAAAAGTGATGCTATTCTTAAAATGAAAGATAGCCAAACAGCTAATCAAAGAGGTTTGGTGAAACTAGATTTAGTTACCACAAGTTAAGTGCCTGTGTTCCCTGTGTGACTTTAATGCAAGGTGTGACTGAGAATGTTCAATTCTGTAAGTGGAAACTTCTTGAAGCATCAGACTTTTTGGTTTCCAGAGATTTTGTTGGTGAAGGGGGCGGTTAGTATGGAAATATTTTAAGTCATTGAACTTCCTTATTAAATATGATCCTTCATGATTTTTTTAAAGTTAAAAAAGAGAGAAAGGCAGGTGTTGCACAGAAAAATTATAGTGAAATCAATGAAAAAGCTAAAGTTGATAACTATAGAGACATTAGTACTACCTGAATCTGTCAGAAACCTGCACTCTAAAAAATTCCAAAAAGACAGGTTTTACTACAGATTCTGGGCACTTAAAATTTGTTCCTATCTTTTATTTATGTTAAAAAAAAAAAAAAAAAAAAAAATTCTTGAATGAAATCCTTAAAAAACACTTTGAAAAAGTAATTGCATGTCTGGTTTTCAGCGTCCAGTGGACTTTTGGAAATGAGCCCAGTAAAATCCTGGTGGGATTTGAATTTGAAGTCAACCTTTGCTATACCTTTTCCACAATGATTTAAATCTACTGAAAAAGAATTTAAATCTATTGAAAAAGAATTCCTGTTAGGCAGTTGTTTAGGTTCTGGTGGCACAGGTAGGGGTGTGGCACAATGTCTGCAGATGTTTTTGCTGTTGCAGTCCTGATGAAGGAGGCAACATTTCTGAGCTAAGGCACAGCTTCAAGCTGATTATCAAACCTGAGGGTCAGTATCATTGAATAATATGACATGTCTCCTAACCGAAATTTCTTCATTCCGTCCATTTAAATGCACATTATCTAGACGCTGATATAAAAAATGTAACTTCCCAGGCCTGGTGATAAACAAAATACCATCTCGAATCTGGAAACTATTTTACAACAGAATCAAGCTCAAGTACGCTTAAAATATCAGTTGAGGATTAAAAGAATAAAAGAAACAGACCAAAAGAAGTCACAAAAGAGCACAGGAACAGTATTCCCTTTCAGCCTGAGAGTATTAAAAAAATAATGTAATATTCGTGGCAAAACAGCAACCTTATGTATACATGTTATATAATGATATTGACATCAAATTGATGGATATCTAGATATTTGACTCTATATATACATGTGTATATAAATACATATAATTCTATATGCATGAAACATATTTAGTAATGTAGTAATGAATGCAACTCTGTATTTAGACACATGTAGGGACATAAATGTACATTTAAACTGTTATTCATACCTAGATATTTATATACTTGGACAATTAAGACATATAATTACCTTTTATTATTTCTTACCAAGGTTTTTCACAACTCTGGGTGTGAGTTTATGCTCCCAGTTTTCAGCTGAGCGTGAGAGTGGTTCTCTGTGATAGATGAGAATATCCATTGCATTACATCCAAAAGGACACAATATCCACACATATGGATTGAAATAAACCTGTGCAAAAACAGCTGAAAGAAAATGCCATTGGGTCCCACATTTAGAGGGTTTATTTTATGATGTGCTGGCAGTTCCAAGCCATTTGAAATCTAACTGCTGTATCCTTGAGTGGCTTCTTGAGCAGAAAAAACTGCTGAACCTGGCAAAGCTGGGCAAGGGATGATGTGAAGGGAACATCTGACAATTTTAATTCATCAGAAGGCAATTACCAGCTTGTTTTGTGTATGAACTGAGCATGCAGAACATAAGTACCAGTGAACTGTGCATCACTCTAGCAAAGGCACCACCCAGGAATGGCACTTCCACTGAGGAGAAACACAGGTGAGGAGCAGGGATGTTTGTCAGTAGCACTGGGAGAAGATTTAGCATTTATTTTCAGCACAGAGCTCCTGGCCTTGAGTGCTATCCACAGCTTATATTTCCTTCTACCATTCATCATTGGCTGTCTCATTTTAGTGTATATTATGCCGCCCTGAATTTACCAATGCTGAATTACTCTGGTGCTGGAGTTTTCCAGTGACCATTCTATGAACTCAGTCTTGGATTTGTCTTGTCTTGGACAACATAAAGAATGTGGAGAAGTTCCCATCTTATTGATTCCTGGGGGTTTTGGGGTGGGGGAAGTCTTAATGTATTCAGGATGAAAAGCCAGACCTGACACAGCCTTCAGCAGTGGCTGCTGCTCAACTTTACCCAAGCTAAAAACAGCCATCTATCTTCTTGTTTTGTTTCATGTCTCTCAACTTTGAATCTATAAAAGCACTTTACATTTCATCTATACATCTTGTTAAACAGCCTTCTGTGGCACACTCTGACAGGAGCTTTGGAAACTGCTAATGCAAGTGCCCGCTTGTTTACCTTCACCCTCCTTGTTCTGACTGCAGCAGTGAGCTGCAAGGGAATTCCTGCTGGAAAACACACAAGTCCACGTGGTTTAAATGACAAATTTTTGAATGAGATGAGGAATCGGTAGATTATTTCAGAGAAAGTTTTATTCAGGGAAAGGTTTTAGTTTCAGCCAGTCTTGAAGATCTCCCAAATTTCATTCAAATGTTCTTGATAGTTTCAGCTGGAAAAAAAGAGGGGGGAAAAAAAAGGAAAAAAAAAAGGNAGGGAATAGGTATTTTTTCCCTCTGAATTATCAGGTGGAATTACAAAAGATCCTTTAAGATTTTGTCTGCACAGACCACAGCTAGATATCTTCACCTACAACTGCACATAAAACACATATCTAGTCAAGTCATTTCTCTAATTCCTCCTTACTGGATGCCTGGATTGCAGCATCATCATTTCTTCCTTCTATTAAACAGGAGAAATAAAAATATTATTCAGAACACAGGGGAAACACTCATCTTTTGCTTTCTAAATTAATCAACCAAAATTCTGAAAAATCATGTGGTAGTTATTTCATTATGTACATGATAAGGTCTACTTTTTCATGTAGTGCTTCTTCAAAATTCAGGATTGTTTTTCAAATATGTGATTGTAGCAAGCCGTAAACAAATATATTTCACCATGATACTTCAGAACATTGTATTAAAGTATGTATTTGTTAATTTCTAACATTTGCCAGGTATCACAGAGGTTGTGGTCTAACCCCAGCTAGCAACTTGGCCCCTCACAGTTGCTTACTCATTCCCCTGCCAGTGGGATTGGAGAGAGAATCAGAAGGGTAAAATGCTGGAAAACTTGTGGGTTGGTGTCCCAGTTTTGGAGACCAGAATGTAACAAGAACACACCGAGGTTCATGCGACAACAACCAACATTTATTGATAAGCACCTCCTTTTATAGGGGGTTCGAATTTTCCTCACTTACACACATGATTGGTTAGAGTCTTAGCACCGCCCAGCTCACTGGCCAATGATATGTCTGCATTCATGGTTCAAAGTCACTGGCTTGAAGCCCCCTGTTTGAACTTGAATCCAACCATCATTATTGTGTCTGGGGACTTACTTACTTCAATTCTGTAACAAGCTAGGCTGGTCAAATTGGTATCTGTTATGGCTAATTTATCTGTGCAGCTTACAGACCAGCTGTAGCTGTCACAGGTTGGGATAAATACAGTTTAGTAGAGAAAGCAAAGGCCACACACTGAAGCAAAACATGGAATTAATTCCCTGCTTCCCCTGGTTGGGCAGGTGTTCAGTCATTCCCAGCAGAGCAGGGTCCCATCACACATTACAGTGACTTGAGAGGACAAATGAAATCACTCAGGATGTCCATCCTTCCTTTTCCTTCCCACTTGATACACTGAACATGTCACATGATCTGGACCATCCCTGGGCTCAGCTGGGATCACCTGTCCTGGCTGGGTCTCCTCAGCATGAGGAGCAGCAAAGGTCTTGGCTCTGTTCAATCCCTGCTCAGCAAGAACAAAAGCATCTCTGTATCATCACCCCTGAGTTCGGCACAAATCCAAAACACACCAGCCCTGGAAAGGAAATTAACTTTACCCCAGAAAAACCAGCACACACATCTAAATAAATTGAATTTGCTGTAGTAAATATGAACTAGGGAGTGAACTTGCCTGCAAACTGTCAATTGACAGGCTATTTTACTTTCGATTTCAAACACTGGGTGAAACTGAAAAAAACCCTTTCTCAAATAGCCAAGTTTGAAGAAAATGTGAAAATACTATCCAGTTACAAAATTGTTACAAATGTTCAGCTTCCAATTTCCTCTTTTTGAGGGAAAATATGTTTCTTTGTAACTCCCAGTTCAAAAAGTCAGTTTCATTCCAAATCTTGAAATAGAAAAAATTAAGAGGATAAATACTAAATGACACATTATTGTTGTATAAGTACGTCACCTGAGTTATCGCTTCAAGAACGATGCTATTTAAAAAAAATAGAAATGCAAGTGTATTTGAGATAAAAACGTAATAAAAACGAATGAATACCAGTTTTTCATAATAAAACACACCAGTGAATCTTGACATCAGAGAAGCTTGCAGGGAGAAAGTACAAACACAGTTAGATCTAGAAAAGAGGGATATGTCAGACTAAATGCAGGAAAGATCAAAGTTCAGAAAGAGCTGCTAGTTTAGGAGAGTGTAAATGGGATGGGGAGAGTCATTAGGAGTTGAGAGGCAAGACCCTGCAGAATGACTCACTCTTACAGGAACATGCACATCAAAGTTGGATGAATGAAAAGAGAAAATTAAAATCTTTCAGCACAGTAAAATGCCTGGACTTCACATGGGCTGGGCTGAACTTGTGGAGTGGGGGCCGAAAAGGACACTGAAAGGCAAAGGAGCTCAGGAAAGCTACCAGACCTTTAAGGAAGAGCATCAACCATAAGAACAGCCCACTCTTTTCTTATGACAGACAAGTCAGTCTGTCAGGAGTTGATAAAAAGGACATCATGGCAGAATGCCAACATAAAAATGAAGTAAACAGGACTGGGAGCAAGGACAGAGTGCAAAGGAGGAATTAGTAGAGTTGCCTGGGCATGTAGGCCTGGTGTCATTCAAGCCAGAACTCAGCTCAAGGACAGGAGAAGGGACAGGACACTAATCACACACATCTGCAAAAAAGGACACAGAGGATGATCTATTACTCAGTCAACCTCATCCTGGTAAAATCACAAATAAGAGTCCTCTTGTAACACATTTCTGGGCATACAAAAAAGAAGAAGTGGACTGCATACAGTCAGCACGGACTTACCACAGGTGGAGCGTGCCTGACCCAGCTTACCTTTTGTGCCAAAAATAAAAATGGATTAGTGGGACAGGGGAGCAATGGACTTAACTAGATTTGGCCAAGGCTGGTCAACACCTGATGCCTCAATCGGATTGTGTCCAAGTTTGGACAGTACAGCCTGGCAAGAAGTGGGCTGCTGTGGTTTTATTGTGGGAAAAGTCATTTAACATCTCTCAGTGACCTACAGGACACACTGGAGGGCACGTTCATCAGCTTTGAAGGTGACAGAAAATTTGAGTGACACTTGAGGATTCTCATCCAGATGGACAGGACAGGGCAGGGGAAATAGGGCCAACAGAGTCTCCATAAAATTCAGGGAATGCAGACCCAGCGAAGACAGCAACAGCCAACCATGCAAATGCTTTTTGAATGGCATAATCTGGAGGTAATAATAGATTTTTACTCATGAAAATAGGTGGTGGAGCAAGTTGCTCAGAGATGTTGTATCATCTCCTTGTTTGGGAGATTCTCAAGAATCAGTTGGAAAAAGCCCTAAGCATCTTGGTCTGATCTCCATTCTGACATTTCTTTGTACATAAATCATACTTGACATCTCTTGAGATCCCTTCCAGCCTGAATTATCCCTGTGACATTAATACAAAATACTCTTCCTATGCATATGAGGGAAATGCAAGGATACATAAGAATGAACATAATTGAGTTAGCATATGAGCACTGGTGTTCCTCATATTTCATTTGTTCTATAGACCAGTTAAGAATAAAAGTAACTGCAAATATTTACACCTATTTCCTATCTCCTAGCAGAAGGGGTCAGTTCTGATGAGCTGAACAAGAAAATAGATACCTGAAATCCATAGACAAAAGGAGTGGCCCTCCGAAAAATAGACGTTCTCTTGGGTTTTGTAACAAAAACAAACAAACAAACAAACAAACAAAACAAAACAAAACAAAAAACAAAAAACAAAAACCAAAAAACAAAACAAAAAAAACCCAACAAAACAAAACAAAAAAGTTTATTCTATTCCTTCTGTTGAAACCCGGTTGGGGAGATTTTCTTTATCTGTTGTAACTCCAGAAAGGAGGGGGTAACTGCCTTCTCTGATAACAAGCCAGCTGTTAAAACCGGGGGGGCATTGATTCTTATCTCTGTTCAGTCTTCCACTACCCCCATGGGAATATCTTCTGTTAATGGGCCATTAAAGCTCACCAATGACAGGACACATTACATCATCCCATTGTGAGATGCTCTACCCAGAGAGGAAGAGCCAAACCATTTTCATCTAGATAAAAAAGGAGCCACAAGTGTCACCAGACATCCAGTGTTCCCACAGGACTCCCAAAGGAAGACCGGACCCATCTCTGGACCTTTGGCTCCACAGGACCATCTCTGCTTCCACAGAGTCTTCCACCACATCTGCCACTCCAGGAGGGGGTACTTTTGGACTGTTTCCAACAACCTGACCAACAGGGTATCAGGTTGTATTTCTGACTCTGTCAGGGTTTTCTAGGATTTCTTGTTTTTTTGCTTGCTTATTATTCTGTACTACAACATTTGTATTTTTTTCTATATATCCCTAGTAAAGAACTGCTATACCTATTCCCAAAATCTTTGCCTGACAGCCTTTATTTGCAAATTTATAATGTGGAAAAGGGGAGGGGGGGGCTTACATTCCAAGGGAGACTCCAATCTTCCCTGGCAGACACCTGTCTTATCTAAACCAAGACAGATGTTCAATTATTTATAAAGTTAATAAGAATAATCTGAAGCAAACGCAAAACACATTACACATAAAGGAAAGCTGGGTTCTAGGATAGGCTGGGATGTTTTGGGAGAAATGTCTACTTCACCAATGGAAATGCATCTACACCAGAACAGTAATTGGGGCAATGTAGATGATACTGAACTACAAATTACACTTTTTCAAATGAAATCCCAGTAATTTGCTATTTTAAACAAAATCTTTTGAAAATTTTCAATATGAGAGTGTGGTTTTGTTTTTTTTTAGCATTATTTTCATTACAATATATCTACAGTGAAAGTTATAGCCTTCTTTTGAAATTGAACAGATTATTTTGCTCAAATCATGACAGGTAATTGAACACTGAATTTTTTTTTCTTTACTAATTCTTTCAGCACAAGCAAGAATTGGAGAGACTGAAAATTGTACTCTAGTGTGATGCCCATCTTGAAACATTTTATGCTTTCCTAATGTGTCAGGGCTTATTTCCTAAAAACTGATTTAAACCTTCCATGTCAAAGAACAGGGGTGAGCAGCAGTATCATGGAGTAATACAAAACTAGTAGCAGGAGTATGTAACTTCATAATTACTCAGGTTTTCTTTCTGCTAATTACTCCATTAGAATGGCATGAAAAAATATCTCCTACTGATGAAAACATGTTCCAGCCAGAACAATAAAATACTGTCTACAGAGCAAGCTGGTCGATCAGGCATACTCTGAATTGTCCTAGCCCTAATGCACCATCTCAGAACACATTATATTAATTTAAAAACACACTTTTGTGATATTGGTGCTTTATTTTATTCTATAAAATGCATTATAGTTCCAATGCAACTTTTCATGAGAAACTCCGGCAATTTAGGCATGTAATCTCATTTCAAAAATTACTATGCCTGATTCTACCCCACAGAGTATCTTATTTTAATTGGATTTGGTGCCTTTAGCTATCTAGCTAGCCTAAACACATGGATCTGAGCTTTACACTGTTACATACAAATTAAGTCTGAGCTCTCACTCAAAGCTCTTTTGACAGTTTGTCAAAACTATTTCAACTTTACAGGACCTTGTGATTCATAAATGAAAATAATTATTTCAAAGAGACTTATTTTGAGTAAGTGTTACTTCAATTTTTCAAGTACATCTCATAACTGAGAAGTGTTAAAAGATGCATCATGTTTCACAGTTGAACACCTCGATGTTTTCAAGACTTCAAGTCGGTTTTCAAAATACTTTCAAAAAGTTCTGGCTGGTTTATATGGTGACATTTTTTTGAAAGGTAGTACAAGCGCACAACACCTTGAGTAAAACTTACGTGAGATCACAATGAATGTTATAATATCACAATAAACAAAAAACAAAAGACAGGAATCAAGAAAACAAGAATGGGGTTGTTCAAGCTAAAGCATGTCCACTTCAGGATGCTAAAGGTTTCCCAGTACTTCTTCGCATGTTCTCAAACACTGCTGATTACCAGTATTTAAATGGTTTAAATACAATTACATTTTATTTATGGCCACACTAAAACATTTTTATAAGGCTTCTCAGAGGTATTTATTTAAAGAAACTTCTCCTCCTGTCAATATTATTTCAGGTCATAATCTCAAACCTGTTTTGATTAGGCATGTGTTTTTCATAGTCATTGCAAATAACAGATAACAGCTTTGAAATGTGTTCCTATCCTATATATCCACAAAGCCAGACACCTCTGTGTTTGACTCACAAAATCATGCTGTTTAAAATGACAACTCATTAAAATACTACCGTCTTTCATTTATTATTTCCTGCCCTCCTCCGCTTAACCCCTTTCTTGTGCTCCATCTCACCTTTCTGTCTCTGCACACACCAGCTGAATTGGTAGCTATGGAGCCAAAACTGACTCTTCAACCTGGCAGGAGTTTTGTTCCTGCCCTGGTGGAAACATTTCAAAAGAAATGTGCTTTAGCTTGAGAAATTTATTGGAGTTTTTTAACCTGTCCTGAATATGGAAGAGAGTACTCCCTTTTGCTGGCTTGCTTTCATCTTCCCAGAATAATAGCTCTGCTGAATATTCTTCCTCTTTCCATTATCATGGTACACCTGAGAAACCAAAGGCAAGAAAGAAAATAGAACATAATGGCTTTAAGGCAAAGCTGTTGCGGTGCATGTTGCAGTCGAAATTCATCTCAACCTTGTATCATGTATCAGATTCCGTGTATTGTCCTTCTGTCTTGGTCACTCCCTCCTTACCTGGTATTGGTTATGGCTTACCCTTGCCCCTCCCCATGCTCCTGATACAAAACCTGAAACCTGAACCCCGGGAGCACTCTCCGGTGCTCTCGCTTGAGCAATAAACATCTACCATGAACCCACGTGAGAGTCACTCTTTCTTCTTCCACGCCGAGCTACGCTTCAGCCTGAGGTTCAGACCCTCAAACCCAAGGATATAAACTTTCTATTTGGGCTGATGATTCCGGACATCACCATACAAAGCAGCTTCACATCCTGTTTCTTCAATACTGCCCACATTTTAGAAGTTAACTTTTTAGAGCTTTTGCTGTATATCACACATGAAACAATAATTGCTCTATGAATTAAACCATAATGAGAATCCATCTCTTCTGGGAAAAGCAATATCGCTCTGGTGTTTAGTGCAAGGGAATCACAAATGGGACTGAAAACTGCATCTGTTCTCACAGGGTGGTCCTTTTGATTTCCAAGAGACTGCTTTGTGCAGAATGCATTACACAGTGCACGCAAAAATTTAAGTACTTAGGCATTCATCAGTGTGAGAGCATTGGATGTTTTATGTCCAAACCAGCCACAGCACATGTCACATATCCTAAGGAGCACAGCTTGTAGATTTAGTAGTTCTGAAACTCTTTTTCTTTTTAATTCTTTGGATTTCCTCCCAGTGGCAGCTCAAAACTGTCCTTGCCACCAATTACATCATCACCAAGGAAGATGGGGAGAGGTAGACAAGGGCAAGGGCACTTGAACTCCAGAATTTCCCCTTTATCCTCAAATTCACTATTTATCTTTGTTTCAGTTACAAAGGAATCTGTAGCTGTAAGAAACACTCATCCAGATAAGCAGACAGCTTCCCCTTTTAGTTATCAAGGTCATTCCTTCCCTTTGGTAGGGGAAAAAAGGGTCCTTTGGATATCTTACTGCTGGACATGGCCCAGAATTATTTCAACCTAATAACATATTAGGTATTTTTTAACATTTCACCTGCAAATTTTCTCATTCCTGTTCCCCCTGCAACTAGTCCTCACAAGTACAGTGTGCTGCAGGGACAACACTTTGAACATCCTGCAAGTATTTATGAAGGACCACCTTTATTCCACTCTCTTTATATCACCATTGTCTTGGTTTGAAAGACAGGTGTCTGCTAAGGAAGGCAGGAGCTTCCCTTGGAATGGAGAATGTAAACCCCTTCCCTCCAAATTATTATAATTTTGAAATTAAGGGGCTCTCAGGGAAAGATATAGGAATAGGAATAACAGTTCTTTAATCAGAAAATTAAAATGAAAATGCAGAAACACAAAAAGCCCCCCCTGACAGAGTCAGAATACAACCTGACACCTTGTTTGTCACGGTGTTTGGTAGCAGTCCAATTAAATCATGGCTGCAGAACTCCTGGAATGAGGGATGTGGTTCTGATGAAGCAATGATCCTGTGGAAGGGTGTAGTTTTCCTCTGAAGACCTAGTGGTGATGTAGATAGGTCCAGTCTTCCTCTGGGAATCCAGTGGAAAAGAGTCTCCTCTGGTGTTCTAAAGCTCAGATTTTTATCCAGGAATGCTTATCTCCTTCCCCTGGGTGAGGCATCTCAAAATGGGATGATGTATTTTTATCAGTCATACAGTGAGCCTTAACAGCCCATTAACAGAAGATATCTCTCTGGAAGAAGGATGGGTCATGGAAGTGATAAAGAACACTGCCCCACCTGGTTTGTACCGATGGTAATAGAATACACACTTTTCGTTACATCTTGCACTGCAACCAAAAACAAGAAGCCAGGCTAGGAAAATGCTGCTGCTAAAAACTGCCAGGGGAAACAAGCACACAGGCATCTCACAGGTTCACTTGCAAAAAGATGTTGTACTGATATTAAGGTTATTTCAGTGCTAGGGGGAATTCCAGACTCTTGGACTTAGTCTAACTATTTCATGGAGAGAAAGAGAATCCCTGTGGAGGCCCCTGAGGGCAATGTAGAAGGAGCCGTGCTCCCGGCACTTCCATGGAGGGATTCCAGACCCTAATGCAGTTGGCCAACCCCCACTGTTGCTCAGGGCCAGCAGTTTAGTTACCAAATCACCTGAGCTACTTCCTGGTATGCAAATGATTTCATCTATGATTGGTTGTTGTGATACCCCTTGGTTCTTCATTTTAATTGGTCCAACTTCTCTCCCCTGATTGGTCCTTTCTGGAGCCTTCCCCCGATTGGCTAACTTTTCAATCCACATCCCTATTGGTTGTTTTGTTAAACCCACCCCCTTTGTTGTCCATAAAACCCCAGCTCTCAGGAGTTTCAGGGTCTTCAAGAGTCGTTGGTTTGAATTAAAGTTGAATAAAGAAGACTCCTGGAGACGATCTTGACTCCTGTGTTCTCTCCTGTGCTGCCTGGGAAAAGCCCCGCTTAGGAGACGCTGCTAAGGCAGCAAGATCCAAGGAAAGAGCTGACAGGCTCGGTTGCTTCGGCAACCATCACAAAAGAGCTAATCACTCTGCTGGAGTGCCTGTACCACTGGGATCGAGGCCGTCCCCCTCAGGGTGACTCACCTGGGAAGGTCGCAGCACCCAGAAGACCCCGGCCAGGGCCCTGGGCAGTCGGTGACAACTCCCCTTTCAAGGAAGTGCCATGAAGATAATAATTAGAGGACAGGAACACATTTCTTTTATGAAGACACATGACAGGCTGTTTAGCCTGGAGAAGACAATGCTCTGGGGAGACCTTAGAGCTCCTTCCAGAACCTAAAGGAGGTCCAGGTGAGGTGGAGATGAACTTCTGACAAGGGCCTGGAGTGTCAGGACAAGAGACATTGTTTTTGTACTGAAAGAGGGCAGTGTTTAGACCAGCTATTAGAAGAAATTCTTCTCTGTTAGTGTGGTTAGGCCCTGGCACAGGGCCAAGAAAAGCTGTGGCTGCCCCACCTCTGGAAGTGTCCAAGGCCAGGCTGGACAGGCCTTGGAGCAACCTGGGACAGTGGAAGGTGTCCCTGCCTATGGCAGGGGGCTGCAACAAAATGGTTATGTTTCCTTCTAATCTAAACCACTCTATGATTCTATGATTCAAGATCTGCCAAAAAAAGCATAAGCATCACTAGATGGATGTTGCATCATATAACAGCATGTCCCTGAGAGTGACCTGTGCCTCCAGGGACTGGTGCACTCTACTAATAAAGAGCTGACAATAAAGGAGAGGAGACAGGGTTCCATTTGGAAATCCAAGCGCTGTTTATTATCGGTGCATGCATTGTGGGTACAGCCTCAAATATGTTCCAGGGATGAGAGCCAAAAATGGGCCAAGGATGCAGGGTTATATAGCAGATAAAGGGGTGGTCCTTGAGGATCAGGGTCCAACAGGGATGGGAAAAAATGGTGCAGAGGGGTGGCTAGGAACTTGGGGGACTAGTAAGACTGCAGGGGTGGAACACTGCGGCAAAATTAACCCAATGGGGTTCAAGAGAAGGAAGAACATTCTAGGATGGGTGCATATATGGTGAACAGAGGGCTGAACAGAATGACATAAACTTAACAAACCAACGAACAATGAAACTTAAGAAATATTAACAGGTGGCTGCAAAGGCCCATGGGAGGAAGGTTCTTCTCACCCTAATCCAAAAGCGTATCTCTCCTGGTAGCAGGCCCCTGGGCTCCACAAATGGAGTTCCTCTATTTTGGATACCTCCATGCTCAATTAACTCATTGTTACTGACCCACCTGGGCCTTACCTGGGCCCATTCACAATTTACAGTTGGGCTGCAGGTGCAGATGTTTTGAAAATCTTTTATCACAATAACTCCCTCACTGGTGTAATTATTTCCTGACACAGAAAGTCTCTATGAAAAAAGGGTTCCTGACAATCTATCCCAGAAGACAAGGCCACAGGAAGCCAACCCAGGCTCAGAGCACAGAAGCTTCTATGTTCAGAGAAAGCAGTGCTCTTCTCATGGCCCCACCAGGGCTCAGTTGTAGGGGGGCACTTGCAACACCGCAAGTGCAGCAGTACTTGTGACAGGTTTCAGGCCTAATGTTAAAGGTTTAAGGCAGATTTGGGAGGAAACCTCCTAAGGGGCCTTCCTTCCCCTCCCCCAACCAGTTCGGAAAAAAGACTTCTAAGAGAGAAGTGGAAAGAACCCTGTTTATTAAACAGGCAAAGCACTCCCCAGCACAATAAACTGGACAATACCCAATGACAAGAACTTCGTGCCGCTCTGGAGAGATGACAGATTTGAAAATAAGTCCTTCCTGGAGGTGTTTGCTCTGTCTCAGTCCCTCTGGTGCTGGGAAACGTTGCTGCGCAGGATGGATCTTGGTGGGTTCCAGGTGTGAGCCCCCACGG
>VXBN01004795.1:97830-127503 GCA_013397395.1 Sinosuthora webbiana | reverse complement strand
CTCCGTCCCTTGCCGTGTGTTGCTGAATCCGACTCTCAAGGCCAACCGGTGGAGGAAAGTTTCTGAAAACAAACAGCGCACCTCTCTCTTCCCCCTGCTCCCAGACCCAACAGATGACTGGGGATACAAATCTCACAATGTCACCCCAGGACACCTGACCTAGAAAAGCACCTCCAAATTCCAGCTCCTTCTTTCAAATTTTCTTACAGTTTATCATCCAGGCTCCAAAGCAGGTTGATTAAACATACATAAAAGGGTGTCCTTTATCCTGTTTTTCATAATGACCTCTTCTACTGCATCCAATTTTCTACAGGCACACAAGACCCTATATTGAAAAAACCCACTGGCTATCAACAGGAAATGGAAGAAAATGAAGCATAAGCAACCTTATGATTATTCTAAGAAGAAGGTTATTCTCAAAATCTTCCACCATGTGGCATACTGGTATTATTTGCAATGAATACAGTAGTGCATTACCACCACTGCATTTTGGCAGTGCCAATTAGATCAACTTCAATATTTGTGTCTAACTTGTCAAACTGGCTGTATAACTAGTAATAGTTAATAGGGGCTCTCTATTAGCCCAGGCAGCCAAGCAGTGATTCATCAGAAGACAAACTTGCAATAAGTTCCATTAACACCCTGTGCCTCAAGGTTAGAGGATGTGCACAGTGCCTGTGGTATAAACAAGAAGGGTGTTAAAGTAAGAATGGAAAAGTGTTTCTCCTTTGCATTTACAACAGACTGTTGAAAAAAGGGAATGAAAACATCTTCGCTATTCTGCAAGAGTTCTTGACATTTTTACTGGCTTGAATCAAGTTTCAAACCTTAAAAACGACTTGAAAAGCAAAACTCTCATTCAAATCAAATAAAAGGGAGTCAATCAAATTCTTTGTTTCAATAATTTTGAAGACTTGTTATATTTCATCCATAGTACATACTATAGATCATGTTTAGTGTCCACATAAGCAGATTCTCAAAGCTGTTCTTTAAATTGGAATGTTTGCTATCACACTTTTTTTTTTTTTTTTCTGGTAATGATAATCTCATTGAAAGGGACCTTTATGCTCAACTAGTTTGTGTTTTAATGACTCAAGTATTTTCCTCTGAAAAAGTAATTTGAAAACTATTCAGCCAGCTGTGCTTCTATTGATGTGACTGAAGGGTACCTTTTTGCAAGGCTGATCTTCTGAAACAGTCATCCCACAATCAAAGGATATTGAAGGAGATGTCACATATCATGTAAAGTGGAAGGAAATTGAAGTACCTTCTTTGTGGCACAGGCATAACAATTACTTTACGGTATCCTGACTTCACTAGAGTTTAAAATCATAGTACTATCAGATAACTCAAAAAATATTGATTTACAGAGGTACATGTTTGCACTGGTCTTTGCATGTCTTTGCATTCTTAGCAGTTGGTAGGGCACAGCTTCATTTACTGAACTGTGGACATAGCACATTGAGTGAGTGCCACAAAGGTTCTGAAACTGAATGCCGTTCACAACAAAAATTGCCCAATCATATCTTTCAAGAGCTGATTGTGTTTGAAAAATGTGCATTGTGCTTGAAAATAGGAATAGGATGAACACAATGAGGATTATCACATTATTGTTGAGCCGGTTTTGCTATAAAGGGCAGAGTCAGGCAACTCAGAGCCATTCCATTTTAAGAGAAAAATGCTGGAATGATCCCACATCACCCACACTACAAAGTTACATTTCCCTCTGTGCTCTCTCTGACTCATTTCTTAAAGATTTTTATCAGTCTCCTTTGAATTTCCTTTTCATTTTCTTCAGCACTCAAAAAGGAAGACAATACAGTATAAATTAGTCTCCTCATATAATTATTTCTTGTTCTGAAAAATAATTATCTTCACAACCCGAGATTGCCTTTGTAGCATAGTGAACAAAAAACAAACAAAAAATTAAACCAAGACATTTTAATGTAGGACACAGGCTCTTCAGGACAGGCAGCGAAGGTGGGGAGGGGTCGCCTCTATGTCAACGACCAGCTGGAGTGAAGGCAGCTCTCCTGGGGATGAAGAACTGTGAGAGATAATGGATCAGGATTTAAGGGAAGTGACTAGGACTAAAGCTGACTTTATTGCATTGTTCTCCAGACCATCCCACAAGTAATACTGAGGGGATGATTCCTGATTCCCTCTACATGCAGATAAGAGCACCCTCTCATTCCCAAGCCCTGGTTGTCACAGGAGGCTTCAACAACCCTAAAATCTGTTGGAGGCGCAACACAGCAGGAATAAGTAAGCCAGCAGTATGGCTGGAATATGTTGATGATGCCTTCCTTCTCCAAGGAATAAAGGAGACAAGAAGGAGAATAGCAGTGCTGGATCTTGTTCTCACCAACAAGGAGGAGAATGTGAAGCTCAAGGGCAGCCTGGGCTGAAGAGACCATGAAATGCTGAAGTTTGACATCCTTAGGGCAGAGAGGAGATGGCATGGCAAGCTCAGTACCCTGGATTTTTAAAAGACCAGACTTTGGCCTCTTCAGGGACCTGCTTAGTAGAGTCCCATCAGATAAAACCCTAGAGGAAAGAGCAGACCAGTAAAACTCATTGATATTCCAGGATCACCTCCTCTGATCTCAGGAGCGATGCATCCCAATGAAGAGGAAGGCAGACAAAAACAATAGGAGGCCTGTGTGGATGAACAAGAAGCTCCTGGACAAACTAAAGACCTGAAAAGGAAGCCTACAGAGGATGGAAGCAGAGACAGAAAGTCTGGGAGGAATACAGAGAGACTGTTGGAGCAGACAGGCATCAGGTTAGTAAACCTAAACCCCTGAAATAATTAAACCCAGGCAAGGATGTTGGGGACAACAAGAAAACCTTCTATAGATGTGTTGATAAAAGGATGGCTGGGAAAAATGTAAGCCTTCTCTGGAAGGAAACAGGGGACCTGGTTACCCAGGACATGGAGAAATTTGAGGTGCTCCATGCCTCTTTTGTCTCAGTCTTCACCAGCAAGATCTCCAGCTAGACCACCCAAGTCACGGGATGCAAAGGCACTTTGCCACCTTTTTCCACTGCAGGAAAAGATCAGGTTCCAGAACATCTATGGAACGTGAAGGTGCACAAATCAATGGGATTTGATGAGGTCCTGAGGGTACTGGCAGATGAAGTGGCTGAGCCATTCTCCATCACACTTGAAAAGCTGTGGCAGTGTAGTGGACTTCTCACTGACTGGAAAGGAGAAAACATAACCTAAAGTGGTAAAAAGAGGGATAAGGAAGACACGGGGAGCTGTAGACCAGTCAGTCTCCCCTGTATGCCCAGCAAGATCCTGGGAAGTATGCTAAGACACAGGGACAGCCAACATGGCTTCACTGAGGGCAAACCATGCCTAACAAATCTGGTGGCCTTCTACAATGCGTTAGTGCAGTGGTGGATGAGGGAAGAGCTGCTGACATATCTACCTGGACTGGTGAAAAGCATTTGACAGTGAAATTCTTGTCTCTCAGGGTGGTGAGGCCCTGGCACAGGTGGTCCAGAGAAGATGTGAAGACGGCCCTGGATCCCTGGACGTGTCCAAGACCAGGTTGCATGAAGCTTGGAGAAACATGGGATAGTGAAGGTGTCCTGAACCAGAGTAGAGAGTTTGTAACTAGGTGACCTATTAAATCCTCTTCCAACCCAAACCCTTTTGTTATTTTATAAAATCTTTAAAGCTCTATCCTTCTTATAAGAGCTAAAAGATGACAGAAAAGAAATGAATACAATAGTTAATTTTTTTTCCTAAGGTTTGTAATAAATGAAAAGTCTGTTCTAGGAAAACAGCCTACTCAAAGCAAGGATTCTTAATGATTTTGTGTGTCTTCAATTAATATATCATTATGTTTTTTCCTTAATCCAAGTGTAAAACATTAAATTATTAGAATATTAGTCACCCAATTGAAAGAAAAGCTGCATGACTAATTGTGTTTTGTCAGTTTTCTGTTGTTTATATAATTTTTAAAATAAATTGAAATAATAGCCCATAAGCATAAAAATGATTTTTTTTTTTTCTTATGGCTTCTGAAATTTCCTATCTATTTTAATATCTCTCTGGTGTTTCTGGCTCCCTCCCTGGAGAAAAAACAGGAGTTACACAATTTTGCATATAGCAAAGAGATTAAATGGGCATTTAGAACAGGCATATCAAAGGTTAATTGTACAGGAGGACTAGATAAATGTGTTCCAGTTCTGCAAATCTTTGAATTAATAAAATGCCCAACCTATGTTTAATAAAAAAAGAAATGAGGAGGAGATGATCAGAGAATCCCTGGAAGACTGCTAATTAATGATCCTTTCCTATACTTAAATCACTATTAATTTAATTATGAGAAGTATTCATAGTTTATATTTTTGTATATAGTATATTTGACTAAGCAATAATAGAAGGTAATAATAAAATACTTGTGGATTCATTCATCAATCTTGTGTACAGCCCCTGATTAAAGGAGTTGAGGAAACCCATGGAATGATACAGGAGATTATGAAAAGAAGGATGCCTGATTAGACAGATCCAGACCACACATATTTTGCATTGAATAGTTATAATTAAGTATTTATAGACCACGTAATTTTAGAGGCTCTGAAACTCCCAAGTTTATTCACTATAAAGGTATCCAGAAATTAGGACACTGAAGTAATGTGGATAATCTTCTTGGTCTAATTTGACTGCCAATTCAGGAAAATGTAATTTTCTTCTGGAACCTTAAATCTTTACAATAAGCAAGACTCAACAAAATAAATTTCTGTTCTAAACGTAACAGTCAGTTCTGGACAGCACAGACACTTACAGAACTCTCATAAATGTTACTCATATTCCCAGGCTTAAGCAAGAATAACAGTATGAAAAGCCAGAATCCATATCACCCCTAAGGGTCAAAAACAGTTGTCTTTTGAACAGGATTTGGATTTCCTTTAAACAAAAAAACAAAACAAAACAAACAAACAAACAAAAAAAACCCCAAAAAAACCAAGAAATAAAAATTCAACTCTAAAATCTTAGCTCTAAAATAAATATAGGAAATCTCTTTTCATGAAAGAAAAGATGCCAGCAGCAAATGCTTTTGAAAACTGCATCCTACAAAATCTCCACTTGTGACAGCTATGCTGGTCTGTAGCTGCACAGATAGATTAGCCTAACAGACACCAACTCGATCAGCCTAGCTCATTAGAGAGTAGAAGCAAACAAGTCCCTAGACATGATAACGCCAGGTCAGATTCAAGTCCAAACAGGTGAATGCACCCATATCATTGGCCAGTGAGCTGGGCAGAATTAAGACCCTTAACCAATCACATTGGTAAGCATTGGAAATTTGAAGCCCTATAAAAGCGGAAGCCCAACTCTAACTTCGGCTGTTGCTGCATGAACTCAGTATATTCTGTTGCATTCCTGTCTCCGACATCAGTGACAGCCACTGACTGTGTGACTATGCCACACATAAAAGGTACTCAGAAAATCCTTGGAAAAGCTCTAGGTAAGTTATAGAGGCATAGGAAAAGAAACAAAATTGGTGAACAGAGAAACAAAGGGCTCCATACCTTCCAAGCACTACATGGAGAATTGCTTTCATGTGCAGGACCCTGAAGTAAATAAACCTGTCATTTTTTCCATCCAGGAGGGCACTTTCTGTGTCAGATGCAGTGGATTGAAATGTGCCTCAAAAGGCTCTTTTCTGCCAGTAGCTCTGTGCTCTGCAGCCAGCAGCACAGACTGTGGTGTGCCACCAGCTCATAACAGCAGCATAGAGCCATTGGGACTGGAAAAGCTCTCTAGGCTCACCCAATCGAACCATTAAGCCAGCACTGCCAAGCTCACCAAGGACATGCTTTTCTCGCTTCTCATCACTCATTCTGCGTGTGTATAAGGTTACCAGAGTGAAGTGACTGACATCTCTCTGATCTATTTCCCAAACCCTCTGTTGATCAGCAACAAACTAATTATCCCTATTTATCCCCAGTTCTTTACATCCTGGACCAGCACCATCTGTTTCATTCACAAGGCTGAGCCTCAGCAGTGATTTACTCCTTTGCTGCTGAGTTTAGCAGTCACAGACCATGTTTGAAGGCTGATGCTCCTGCTAAATTGCTCCTTGCACAGCAAATTGGTTCATTCATTTAATGGTGTTTTTTGAGAAGAAATACGTTATCCTTAATGAGAGAAAAAAAGGCTCTTGCACTTCTATGAGTAACAGCCTTACATTTCATAAAATACTGGTTTTCTCCTCGATTTATGGCAAAGTGCTGCGCCCTTAGTAAATGAATTTGTGTATTTTGTTTTGATTATGCTTCATTCTGCTTGCCAATAATTTTATTGCCCTCACTTTATTATCCTTGTGACTGATGTGATCTCTTGAAAGATACCTCATTTATTTTTACTATTCCTATAACTTTCTTCTTAATTTATCTGTTGCTGTGCTAAACAAAAACCACAAAAATATTGAGGTATTAAATTTCTATAAAGACATGCCATGGGATTAATATTACACAGTTTGATAAAATCACAGTGCTGCCCACTAAGTATTAAACACATAACAACCACAATATATTGAATATAACTGAGCAATAAAAATGAACAGATTCTCTTCCTCTTCCTCTATCTTCCTCTTCCTCTTCCTCTATCTCAAGTCTCACCCAGTTCTCTCCACCTTCCTTGTAGATTTTACCAGAAAATAAGAGTGGATCTTCCATATATACAAATTAATGAGATAGTGCATATAATATGATGCAATAATATAAACAATGCATCTCACAAGCTGGATTTCAGAGGGACAGAGGAAAATGTAATTGTCTGTTAAGTTTAAATTTTTGTTCATCTGAACTAGCCATACACTCTTACATAAATAAGACTCCAGTTATTTTAAAGGCTGTCTAGTAAACTCTATTTCCTCAACTATCAGTGAAAATTACCTGCACAAAATGCTCTTGGCAGGCAACCTAAAAGGACAGTTTAGTAGCTGCAGAGTTTTACGTCTGTCACCTTTGAGCACACCTAACTAGGCACACTAACAAGCTGATTTGCATTTTTCTAAATCTGCATTTTGCCGGTAATTTTTCCCCCTGACCTCAGTGGCAGTTTTTCCACCAACTTCATTAGGAAAAGATAAGGCCTTAAATCATTTTCATTTCTAATGCAACTAATTACACAGCTCTGCATTCATTTTCTTGTACAGAGTGCAAGACACATATCAACATGTGTTGAGACACAGGATAATTAATCTGCTTTGAATTTCTGTTGTAAAAGCTAGAACCACATGCACACTTTCTACTTACAAGGAAACTCCTTTGTGTGCAAAAAAAAAGAGGCATGATTAATATTAGAAATAGTGTTTATTAGCCTTGATCACTAGCAGGTAGCATGGTACCCTGAGATTATGAGGTTAGACACATTAAAGTAAAACCTCTGAGGTTTTATTTATTAACCCCCTTCAGGACTGTGGAATCTTAATTATCTTATGATACTACATCTTTTAATACAGAAGGTACAACCTGCCTGTGTCGTGGTACCACAAGCACCCTGTCCATTTTCGCCAGTACAGCAGAGGCTAACCCTGCCTGCATAAAACACCAGAAACTAATTTTTTGTGTTTCCACTATTCACTGGTCTTGGAAAATAAGTGCTGAATAAATTTGCAAAAGGACCAGCTTCCTGCCACTATTCTCTGGATCAGGAATTCAGACAAAAATTGCCAGGAGGAATTCCTTGGAGTCCCAGTCACACAGTTGCATGACCCAGTCAAAAACATCACCTCCCTGGCTTACCTGTGAAATGTTTGCTGGCAAAAGAACCCTGGGCTGTAACTCAGCACTGGTAAATAAGATGCCGAACTGTGTTTCCTATATAAGGATGTCCTAGATGAACAAGTGCATAGCTCTAAATATCTATTTTCTGAACTGTTATTCAGAAAACCTGTGGTCAACAGGTACAAGGACAATGACTAAGAAATTGCAAACACTTTGGAAGACACACAACAGCAAGCAGAAGATTCCAATCATAGAATTAGGGAAGGGTTTGGGTTGAAAGGGACCTTAAAGCCCATCCAGTCCCACCTCTTGCCATGGGCAGGGATACCTTCCACTATCCCAGGCTGCTTCCAGCCCCATCCAACCCGGTCTTGGACACTTCCAGGGATGGGGATGCCACAGGTTCTCTGGGAAATCTGTGCCTGAGCCTCACCACCCTCCTGACAGCAGCTTCTGCTGAACAGGTTGTACAGGAAAGAGTTTCAGTATCACATCTGCATGTAACTGTGGGCACAGAGTCTGACCACTGATGCCACAGAAGCCAAGGAACAGTCCAGTGAAAATCTTCAAGCTGCTTCAGGAAGTAATGAAGGGGCTGGTCACAGTGAAATTCCACATAAATGCAATTTTCCTGCAGTGTACTGCTTTATTTAATAAAAATCAGACATTGACATGGGCCATTGGTCTGCCATGCTACATGGGGACCTCATGCTAAAACAAAGACTGACTTATGTATGGAAAATGTTGGTAAGATCATCGAGAAAACGGGAAGTGAATCTGAGTGGCAAACATGTAGAGTTAGAAAATTATGTTTTGGTTAACCACAATTCAACACCTGCACCTTCTACGTGGAGTGCTATCAAATGTCTGGAAGACATCAGGAAAGTCATAAGCAGGAGGCAGAGGTAGGACTAAAATGAAGTGTGAAAAGCAGTACCCAGCTACCAAGCAAGTCTCAAGCTGCTCACATGAAGGACCAGTCCAGCAAAAAAACATTTCAGGGAAAGCACATGGGCTGCAGCAGCCACTGTCACTGAATTTCAGCCATTTATTTTACACCAGTACCTCCTGCCATTAATGGCAAAGCAAACAAACCCTGTGCAGGAGGAGGAGCAAGTTCAGCCACGAGCCAATGTTAATTTGTCACCTCATGTCACACAGATACACAGTACAGATCAAGAGTAGCAACACCATCAGACTCCAAACCTTTATGCAGCACTAATAAGAGTGTGAGGCAAATTTCTGTACCTGGAATTGACAATGAGTGCTGTCTGCTGTGCTAGGGAAGGGGAACTGGCAGTGCTGCTGCCTGTGTAAGCTCAGTCAGTGGGTTCATAGTGGGGCTGCTGGAGAATTCTGCAGGATTACTGGGAACAGAGGGGGAAGAAATGTGGCAGCTGTAAATACCACTTGAAAAGATCAATATAACTCACTGTAAAACAAGGACCAAACGCACACGAATAATGTTTGCCCCAAGAGGGCCAGCTCGCAGCTGCGAGGACGCCAGCAGCGTGTGCCCTGAGGCCCTGGAGGGTTTGCCGGCAGGGCTTTTCCGTGCTGGCCGGAGAACGGGCTGCCTTCCCGTGTGGGCCCGGCTGCGCCAGAGGCAGGCGGGAATGTGGCGGGGCCGGCAGCGGCAGGCAGAGGCCGCGAAGAGCAGCAGCCCGGCCGGCCCCCCCTGCGGCTCCCAGCTAGCCCTCAGCCGTGTCTGTTGTCCACAGGGCAGGAACAGAGGCAGAAGAGGCAGGAAAAGAGGTAAGAGCCGGTGACAGCGGTATATCGCCATGCCCAGTGCCGCAGCCCTTCCCCACTCCTCCGCAGCAGGAGCCGCTCGCCTCGGAGCCTCCGGCGCTTCCGGAACAGGAGGGACCCGGCCTCCAGGACGCCCGGGAGCCCCACAGCAAGAGGAGCCGCCGGCGCCGCAAACGGCAGCGCAGACGGCCCCGGTTGAGGAGGAGGAGGAGATGAGGCTCTTTCTGTGCCCTTTCTGTGCCACGCGGAGCAGCTTTGCCTTCTCTACCTTCGCCTTGAGTGCTTTGGTTCTTTTCCCTTGAGCCTTGATCCCTGTCCTCGGCCAAGGGCCCCTGGAGCTCTTTCCAGGGCTGCAGGAAAATCTCCCTCAGCCACGACCACGGAAGAGCTTCCGGAAAAGTTTCTTGTCTGTTGCTCTCTGTTAGTCACAATTGTTATGGATCAGTTTGGAGCTGTAGAGGAACAATTTCTCAGGGATTATTACCCTTCAAATTTATTTCCTTCTAACCCAGAAGGAAGACAAAAAGGAGATTCACTGCTGGTGCCAAGGTATGCTTGCAATTAGTGTAATATTAGTTTTTAAGTTGGGGGAAGCAACAAGAGCAGTGCAGCAAGCACTTCACACTATAGAAGTTAGAACCCTGTCGGAAAGATCCCAAGTTGATGCAGTTACACGGCTTGCTTTTGCCCAGGAAGTTCGTGTTCTTTTTCCAGAAACATCCTCACCTCCCTGCTGGACATCAAAAGAACGAGTCTGGGACTGGGGCAGATGCCAGCAGATTTAAATCAAGATGTGGTGACCATTTTTCACTTAGGCTGTGTCACCTTTGGGGTGGATTCAAGAGGCTTTTCTTTCCTTTTAATAATGGGTCTGCAAAAAATTTGGTGGGCCAAATTTTCTCTTTTCTTTTTATAGAAACCTTCTAGAGTTGAAATGGAGCTGTGGGAGAAGTGATGAAATTTTTTATTGCCACCTTTAATTGTTTGTGTTGACAATTTACTAACGTTTCTGACTTGTCTGTATTCTCATCACAAGTGACTTGATGGTAGACCGAATATTAATCAAAGAACTTTATTTTTTTAATGAAAAGGAAGTGGTGTGAAACTTAGGGAAACTCCTATGGAGGTGTAATTTTTCTCAACAAAAACTTCTGCATATTTGAAAGCATCTTAACCTTCCCAGCTCTGCCTTGGGAGGTTTTAGAATTATTATGATCTGGTTACATTTTTCAGAGTTCATAATAAAGGAACTAAAGAATCCTACCAGAACACAAAAAAAATGTCCCATGAGGAATGGTTGACTTCACCTTCCTCAACTCTTGGATGATGTCACCTCAGCAGCAGTGGCACTTCAGCAGTGAGTCTGAGAGGTGGCAGCTCTCTGGCCCAGGGGGTGCTGCTGGCAGAGCTGGCTGCTGCCTACTCAAGGCTCAGGTAGGCACCTGAGCCGTCTCGCTGCACGGCCAAAGCCATTTCAATGACGCCGTGCAGGCCGGAGGTGCCGCACAGATGGAAGCTGCAGGACTTGCCGGAGGGCAGCGCCGTGAGCTGGCAGTGGCTCGAGTAGGGCAGAAGCTGCCAGGCCGATACCACCAACATCTGGACCCAGCGGGTGACTTTCCCTGCGTCCAAGCACGAGCCCGTGCAGAGGGTGTCCAGCCGGTACCGATCCCTATGCGAGGGCAGCTGGCTACCAGAGGTGTGCAGGAAGCACGTCTGCCCCGGCAGCAGCTCCTCGGAGCAGAGGCACTCCAGCGCCACACGGATGCACCTGGCTCGCCACTTCGTGCTCTCCGGGATGAAGGAGTGGCCCGGGGGTGGCCGCAGGATGACCAGCAGGCGGTAGGTGCTGCTCTCCTTCTGCAGGCTGCAGGCTTCACAGCTGGTGTCTGTCCCAGCGGCTGGGTGCAGCTCCGGCATGAAGCTCCTCTGGGAGAGCTGTCGGCACACACCGAGGAGCTCCTCCACCAGCTGCTTCGTGCTGGGCAGGCCCTGCTGCAGAATCGCAGAATCACAGCATCACAGAACAGTAAGGCTTGGGAGTGACCTTTAAAGGCTGTCCAGTCTGACTCTGCAGCAATGAGAAGGGATGTTCTCAACTAGATCAGGTTGCTGACAGCCCGCTCCAGGCTTATCCTGGATGTGCTCGTTGGTGATGGGGCGGGCACAGCCGAAGTGCTGCCACCACTGTCTACACCCTTGTCTTTCTCCTTGAGCTCCCTGACCTACTCCTCACTGCTGATCTTCTCTCTGCTGCCACTCTTTTCCTGGCTGCTGACCTTCTCCTTGCTATTGACATTGTCATAGCCAAACTTCTCAGTGCTCACCTTCTCCTTGGTGCTGAAGTTCTTTCTCACAGCCTCCCTGCAGGTGGCAGAGCCATGTTTTCCTCTTCTGAGCAGCCAACGACCCATACTGAGAAGCAGCAGAGCCAGGGCTGCTGCAGTGAGCCAAAGCAGCCTCTGCTGTTGGCATGCTGAATAGAGCAGGGCTTCCATGATGCCACTGCTCCCCTGTGTTTTTTCCAGCAGCCGAGTCATTTCCTGATGCAGGTACTTTTCACGCTCCTGCATCTTCTGAACTTCATCCTTTTCAATTTGTAGATTTACCTTGAGGCCAGTGTGGGTGGCTAACAGGGCCAGGATGAAGGTCGGTGTTGGAGACATTGCCTGTTGGGAGAAAGAAGGCTCAGCGTCTATGCCTGGGAAGGAGCACTTGGAATGGGGGCTGGGGGCACTTGGAATGTCTGAGACCCTCTCTGAGCACCTGCTGCTCTGAGAACCTCAAGCCCTGAGAACAGTGCCCTGCCCTGGGGGTCCCAGCCCTCACTCTGGGTTTTAAACCCCCAGGACACCTTTCCCAGCCCCCATCCAGCCCAGCATTCCCCCTGCGTGTGCACTCACTGGCTGCCAGAATCCAGCTGCCCAGTGCTGCCCCTGGACACAGGTGCCAGCATGACCTGTCCTCTCTGATGTCACATCTAGCAGAACCATGTCACTCAGCTGCCAAGCTGGCCATGCCCCTGCTCACAGCTCCCACGGTGACCCATGCCCTGGCATGTCACAGCCCCCAGAGCCACACCTCGCAGCCCACGAGCGCCAGCCTTTGTCCCCACTGCCGGCCTCAGCGGCTGCGGGGCAATCCTCACCCTGAGTGCAGACACAGCCCCAGGAGCCCCCCAGGGTGCTCTGGATCCAGGCTGCAGACACCCTAAAGCTGAGAGGAACATGAGGAATGTAGCTGGATCTCCCAGTGCTGACCATCCCTGACCACTCTCTAAGTAAACCTAAACCTCACCTGCTGTAACTTGAGCACATTTCCTCTCCTCCTATCCCTTGTTTCTTGGGAGAAGAGATTGATCCTGGCTTGGCTTCAGCCTCTTGTCTGAGAGTTGTAGAATTTGGCTGAAGCACCCAGGAGCAAACCAAAGGGCGAAACTTCTGAGTGTTACAGATTCCTTTGCAGGGCCCCGCTGCTCTCTGGTGCAGTGTCACTGCCATGCTCCTAGGGAGAGTGGGGACGTTTTGCTCAGAGCATTTCTTGTTTGTTTATGCACCAACTCTGCACAGATTTGAGGTTGCTGAGGTTCATTCTTGGCAGCCCACATGCTTCTGGGCTTGACACTCCAGTGGTTGCAGTCTTCGGACTGTTCCCACCTGGCCTGATTTAAAGAATAGGAATAGTACATTCCTGGGAAGAATGCTCCCTGTTTTTCCCAAAAATCCCTCGAATTTTGGTTTATTTGTAGTGAAAAATTTCTTAAAACTCAAAATAATCTTATTTAAGAAAGCAAGGAGAAAAATGAAAATTAAGCCCAATGAAGGAACCATCATGTAAAATCAAATTTTAAATACCTACAACTCATGAAACTTCACTCTCTGTAATTTCACCTCTACCACCATGAACAACTCATAACAGCTTCAAGCCAACTCTTGACACATTTAACAGTGTAGCACATCCACCACACTGTCTTCTGGGACATTCTGAGTCTCCTTCAGTAATTCCTAAGAGAACTAAGAATTAAGCATTAGAATTTCTAATCCCATTTTTTCAACATATTTGATATTCTGCCTGCCAGATGACTTTCTGAATCAGACAGTGTGTGTGAGTTTAATTCAACTGAACATCATTCCCTGCTGCCATGGTGGGTAAGAAGCCTTTGCAGCCCTTGACTGCCATGATCTTGATAATCCAGCATTATGTCACATCGCAGACCTGCACTGCATGAAAAACCAGTGTGACAGAGCTGGGTAAGGGGACAGCTGGAAGGAATCTATTCTTTTCCACCTGGGGATGGTGGGAGGAAATCTGCAGTTTCAGTACTGAAGTTTCCTGAAACTGTGCTGCAAATCCAGCTCTTCAGCTGTGAAGCTGTCATGGTGCCCTGTGTCACCCAGCTCGGCCAGCCCTGGCACCATGGCAACGCCTGGGTCCTAGGAACGGGAATGCGGTGAAGGCAGGAGACAAAGGAGGGACTCCACTGAGGTTAAGCAAGCTGAGTTTATTGGATCAGAGGTCCACACCTCAGGACTCTGCCTCAGGAGATACCCAGAGCACCCGAGGGACCCGGCTTTTAAGGTGGGGTGTTGCAGAGGGATGGGTACAGCGAGGAACCAATAAGGAGCAGTCAAGGGAGTGGCTCAGAACATAACATAACATACAGATGGAACAACAAATCCTAGGGAAATGGGAGGGAGAAGCCTGGATCCTGCCTAATCACTCCACGCCTCTCCTGGAACCTTCTGGACACAGGGAGAGGCCCCGGAGTGACAGAGGGATTTGGTTGCTGCATAATATATGATTGACACTGAACAGGCCCTGAACAAACAACTTGGGAGTGAACCAAGGGAAAGGAACAGGAGGGGGGTACAAGGAACAAACCCTTACAATAGAACAATCTGGAATGCATGTAGAAACAAATGGAAAACTGAAAACTCACACCACCACACAAAGCCACCATTGTCATTGCTCTGCAGAAAGCAGTGGCTCGGTATCAAGGCAGGGCAGGGATGAGGAAAGGGTCTTTTCCTCACTGTTGACCTTCAACAGGAACTTCATTGTATCTGCTCCACTGTTCCACTGCAGCTTTCCCAAGCTCTGTCCCTACAATTTTTATTTGCCCTTTTTATGTCCATCCCAAAGGTGAACCAAGAATTAATGTAAGGTAGAAACCTTTTAGAGGCACTCTATTGATATTCCTGTCCTTTCTCTGTCTGTTTCTAGCANTCTATCTATCTATCTATTTATCTGTATTTCTCGTAGGAGAAACTCTCCTTCCTTGCATGAATCCATCAAATTGTATTCACAGAGGCAGAAATATTAGAAGTCACTAAGGAAAAGATTGTAAAACATAACTTGGAAGAATGGCTTGAGGACACATTTCTGATGGCTGACCACAGAGTTACTTCAAGAAAATAGTTCTTGAAGATGGTCTCTGTGTCAGCATCCACACAGTTTTGGGAAGAAGCATGTATGGGTAACACAGTCCAAATGCTGCTCCAAGTTCAGACACCTTAAGCGCACAAGCATGAAAGAAAATAATTTCAAGTCCCATTACTAGCATAGGTAAAAATCAATGATCTATGGATATGGAGGACAAAAGCAGCAGAGAAATTCTGCTTTTGGTGTTTTAATATGCAACAAAAAGTAAAAACTTCACAGCCTGTTTGAAGAGTATTTAACAATAAGGCTAAAAATGTGGTGGTTTGGGAGTTGAGTTTTGGGAAAACCACCACATGCTTAAATAAAAATTCCCTCCCTTTTCTCTTGGAGTAACTGTAAGCTCCTTTGTATTTTTATTCCCCAGACACCGAAAAGTTGCAATTATCTCAGGCTTTCTTAAAAGCGTAAAAAAGAAACAGTTTTATTGTAGAAGTTTAAGGATTCTTTCCCCTTGAATTACAGCACTTCAGAGCAGTTATTCAGTAGCTAGGATCACAGTCTGTTCTCACAGGTAACAAAACGATGCTCAAGACATGCTTCGTGAGCACAGTGCTCTGTCCCTGGGTTGTTTGGGTATCCTAATGAGCTGAACACCGTCCACTGACAGCTTGTGACATTATTTGCCTATACTTGGGGCTTCTGTCAGGTGTGAGCCCTCTGTGCACATGTTTTATTCTCCTTCCTCTGCTGTGATATAGTGATCAGGAGATTTCAGTCACAGATCTCTTCCTGCTGGCACGGTCAGGGCAGCCCTGCCCAGCACCTTTTGGCAGGTGTATTTTAGCCCTGTATTAGTTAAGTGGCAAAGACAGTTACTCAGGGGTATAACCATGCTGCTTCTAAAGTAAATATCCACTGAATATCCCCTAATCTCTATGTGCCTAAACACCCAGTTTCTGATCCTGATCTTACATGAAGTCACAAAGCAGTCGTTTGACCTCAGAAACTCTGGTTTCTGTTTCACCATGTGATAGTGGTTTGTTTTTTTCTTTGTTGTTGGTTTTGTTTGTGGGGTTTTTTTTGTTTGTTTGTGTGTGCTTTTTTTGTGTGGCTTTTTTGTTTGTTTGGTAGTTTGTTTTTTTTGTGTTGTTGGGTTTTTTTTGGTTTTTTGTTTTTTTGTTTGGGTGATTTTTTTTGGTTTTTGTTTTTTTTTTTTTTTTTTTTCTTTTTCACTTNCCCATCCTTCCCTTACACACTCTCTTTCTCCCCTCTGTTTGTTTTTTTTTTCTATTTCTTTCTATCTCTCTCTCTTCCTCATTTTTACTGTTAAAAAAAATCCTTATTATTGACTTTGGCATATGGTCTCATGTGCACCTTAATTGGGCAAGGGTATCTCTCTAACAATGTTAATAACTGGATTATAACAAATAGGCAGGATGGACTTTTCTGAAGAATATCATACATCACCAAATGTCTTTCTCTAAGTTTACAGTGGCTCAGAGCTCTGCTGTTGGTCTTGTTTAAGTGTCAATATTCCTCTGGTCTTAAAACATATGGAAATTCCTTTTTGGCTTTTTTTAAAATCACTACAGAAGTAACAAAACCTTGCATCTTTAAGCACAAAAAACTGAAACATTGAGGAAATATATTCTGCGTAACAAATTGCTGATGTTCTATGGAGTCACTGCAGTTTGAAAGGTTTTTTTATGAGTGGTCCTGTTAAGGATCAGATTTACTACACTGAGAATGAAGAATTTCAGAAACATTTTTTTTCCCCCTTCAATTAGGGACATTTTTTGTTGTTCTTACCCCATCTCAGACCTATTGTGCTGGCTGTTAAGAGATGCTTGCAGGAGCTGTACAAGATTTTCTCTTGGTAGATTATTGCACTTTCCATTAATCGGTACCTGCAGGAATGCTGCAGACTTCTCACTGCATGCACAATACACATACACAGAGCAAATACTGTGGATAGGATTAGCACTACGAAAAGTTTCAGGAAATCTGCATTTTTTCATATGACTTAAGATTTCTTTCTACAATCCAAACAGTGTCTGGCATTGACAGACATTTGTTTCCCATCTATCCAAAGCTGCTGGTTTTAATCCAGCAGAGGTACAATCTTTTCACTGGAACTCCAGCCATGGGGAATAACTTTGAAGCGGGACCTAACTTTAAGGTCAGCCCTGCTTTGTGTGGTGGTGTTGGACAAGAACATTTAGAGATCGCTGCCAGCTGGGTTTGTCTTTCCCTTTTGTGGTTATAGAACTGCATTTTCCAGGGACTCCAGTGGCACCCAGGCCAGCTGAGACCTTGCAGGTTTAGCCATCAGAACCTTCTTTATTATCCCCTCTCAAAATGCTCAGTCATGGCCTGGTCTTTCTTCAGCAGAACTAGAAATAGAAGTTACTTCTTGCCTGTCTCTGATGATGGGACTCCTGTTCATGCTGAAATGCAAGGATGGCATTTGGTCACTTCATAAAAGATGATGAACAAATTATGGAAGTGTGGTGATTGGTGTCCTAAACACAAGTGTGGGACACAGTGCAGAGAAGCAGGAAAAAGATTTAATTTCTGGATATTACTAGTTCTCCAAGAAAGAAAACTTTAAATGTTTGATTTGAATTCTTTTTTCTCTCATTTTAGATTTGTCTGTAGAGGAAAAATAATAATTGGAATTAGTCATATCTTTCAATTCACAACAGGGACAAACAAACAATTGGCACATAGCAATGTCAGCTCCTTAGTGAGCACTGTGTAGGTAAATGTGCCACATGTGTAACACCAGCAGTAGGCAAGAGGAGAGATGCAGAGGCCTGGAGCCTTTGATTACCCGAGGATCCACAGGATGCCGGGGCTTTTATTTTTAACAGAAACATTAGTTTTAAGACCAGTTACTTCAAAGCAGAAAAGAGAAAATTTTGCAAAACCTCTGCTGGTCTCATGTTCTCTGAGCATCCTGAAGTGGTGGGTGTTCCTGAGTACCAATTCCACTTTGAATATGCCATCACACCATTCTTCCCGACTTTAGAACTGGATCTCCATACAATACTCTTTTTTCCCTGTTTCATGAGTGATAAAGTGAACATTTGCTCCTGAAATGCTCCTTAAAGGCAGTTTTGCTTCAGCAGTAATAGGAGATCACTGTGTAGCAAATGACCATATTTCATTTCTAGCAGTATTTCAGCATCTCAGTGCAACTAGCCTTATATAAACAACACAAGAAACCAAATCACAGCTTTTTTTTCTCTTTTATTTCATAATTTTTGTCTTTTTAACTATTAATAAAGTCTCCTGCTATTAGAGAACAGTCAAGTAGTGCAGGCTGTATGCCATTACTGATTTAGTTCCAAGTGAATCCACACCAGTCACACTCAGGACCTGATGAGCAGGTGAATTGAAGAAAACACCTTGGGTGGTGTTTCCTTTGGCAGTGAAGGAATGCCAGATGTAAAATGAGTTTTCACACTTTTGATTTAGTGCATGCCATAATCCAAGTCTGGGCTAGCTGAGTATGATTCTGGAAAGGGAGGAAATGCAAATAACTGCAAGCAAGCTCTACAGGAAGAAACAACTCTTTTTCCCCCCCACATCTTTGGCCTCATTTATTTTTTTAGAACATCACAGCTACAACACCATTATTGTGCTTTTGAAAAGAGTTCTGTGAGTAGCTGCACTCAATCTTGGAAGGCAGAAGGAGCTGCTTCTGTTATTAATCTTGTGTGACTTTCCAAAGGCAAGAGGCTTTACATTTCATTAAGTGTTCAATGCCAGAGAAAAAGTCTTCATCGGACACTACAGGACTATTTGAAAGTGCTTTTAGGTACTGTAAAATAATCTTCAGTTATGGAATCCAGTGCAGGTCTTGCCAACTTTTTCCAAATCTGATGATGTCTTTCTGTGTAAGACATGCTCTTACTGATCCCTGACCTGAGGTCATTTTACACTGCTAATGCCCGACATTGCTGTCAAGTGCAGGTGGATAACCAGCCCTTTTCTGGAAATAGAGATTATCTCTACCCTATTCCTGTATCTCATTCCAGCAATGATGGTCACTTGGAAAGCTGTAAATTTTCTTGGCCATCCCCTGGTACTGAACATGTCCCTTTTCCCCTGATTCAAAATGCCTCTGCGAAATGCACAAAGAAATGGTTGATATTCATGTGAGTGGGAGCCCCGTGCCCCTTGTCCAGTTATTTATTTTTATGCTACCAATAACAGCTCTGCCTAGGAAGGATCATGTCAAAACTAATTCACTCTAAAAGCACATGAGCACAGCTTAAATAAATAAACAAATCAATAATCAGTTCCCAAACTTTACAGCAGAAATCCTCTGCCTTGCTGAGGATACAAATGAAAAATCCATAGAGTAGTAGGAGAAAGAAAGAAAAAAAGAAATTCCCAGTGACCCTGAAATGCATTAATACTTTTTTTTTTCCCTTATCTCTTAGATCTATTTCACAATTACCAATCACAATGATGACACGATCTCTGCTAACATTTTACAGCCACAAAACTACAATGACATGGGAATTCTGGCCAGCATTTTCTCTAGAATCTTGGGGACTCAGGCCCCCACAATGTATTCCATGTATTTTGGTAAACTCTAAGTAGTTTTTATTCCAGTGCCAAACTCTCCCTTGGTGTTTTTTGACTTTGTCTTTTGATTTTTATAGAGTTTAAGCATAAGTGGCTTCCAGTCACAATGGTTTGCACTTTTAAGGTAACCTCTGATATATTTGAGAAAATTCTCTTGTTTCCCAAGAACAAATACCCTGAGTTTTCAAAACACAATGTGAGCATCAATCTCATTGTTCAATCACATTGTTCAATATTCAGGATGGAGTGTTTGCCTCCAGCTGGGCATGCAGACCTTCAGCTGAGTCAGAGCACTTCTGCTGTCTAATAAAAATTTAACATAATATTCTGCTGATCTGGACTGAGTGCCAGGGAAACTCTGGCAGTGAGCAGCAGCTCCAGTGGAGATGGAGCAGCCAAGATGCTGCTTCAGGACACAACTCTGTCTCCCTGTTTGCTTTAGAACTTAATTAAGAGGCAATTCTAGTTCATAAGACATTATACTACAAGGCTGCTGATTTATTAGGCAGACATTCAGTAATGTGACTGAGTGTTCTTGTACACAGTGGATTAACTACAAGTGTGTTGTGCCAGGATGACTGAAAAATTGAAAGCTTATCTATTTCAGCCTGCTGCTAGAGTCCCTGGGTGAAACTTTTTCAGTGGGCTGTGGAGGTTCCTGAACTGCAGGACTGAAACTTTCTACAGTACAATCCTTCACAACAGTATTCTAATTTTTTATACTTCCTGGGTTTTCTTTTCCCCCCCCTGCCTTCAACTTTTAAGTAGTTTGAAATCCAATGAAGGAGACAAGAAATTGTCTGTTAGCTACAGGATGTGTGAGAAGAAGAAAGAACAAGTCCCTGAATACAGCAGTCATTCGAAACTTCATTCTTTGTTAGAAATCAGTTTCCATTGTGAACGAAGCTGTATTTGCCCTTAGAAAGCACATTTTTTTCCCTTCCCTGCCTGTTATATCTGGGCTCAGCTTCAAGGTGTCTAAGGATGAGAAATCTCATGGGTTCAAGACAAATTCCAGAAAATAATTCTCAAGCCTCAGTATTCTTCTTTTCTGAGCAGAGACATAAATAAGCATTTTCCTGTAGTAGAAGAGGGTTTGTAGCAGCTGGTGTGCAGGAGGTGCTTTCCCCAGCAGGCACTCCAGGCTCCAGCAGAAAGGAGCCTCAAACCAAGCTTCCTAGCCTTTCGTCTGATGCTTACTGCTTCAGTGACCACAGTCTAGCCAAGAATGGCCTTTTGCAACTCCATCCAAACTCTGAGCTAGCCAAGATCTGGTGATGAAAAAAAAAAAAAGAGTATATTTCCCTCAATATTTTGAGTGGGAGGAGATACCCACACCGGAGTAAGAATTCAGGACAGTTTCAGTACAGTGTCTGTGCTCTTCTCTTTCCCTCCTACCTAATCAGCTTTAGAGATTTTCCCAGATGATTTTTGAGTGGATTGCAGCACTCAGCTGTGCAACTCTTCTGAGAAATCTCCTCTCTATGAGATAATTTTTAGTAGCTCCTGTGCTAATCATCCTCTGTCAAATACATCTCTGAAAGTGCCTGCCAAACATTTCTAAAATATCACAACCCAGTTGGAGGGAGTATCACTTCCTGTATGGGGCAGACAGGTAGTCTGTGCTGAAATCCATTTCAACACAGGTTTGTTAATGGAAAGTGGAAAGAAAATATGGATGTGAACACCACTTGATGGGAAAGGAGAAATGAATGAACTCTGTTGGACCTCCCATATTTACAGAAGAGGATGAAATCACTCCTGCTCTTCCATCTAAGCAGTGGCAGGAAACTGGTGTTGCACTTACTGTGCTGTCCAAAATTCATCTTCTGGTAATGGGCAAAACTCTAAGCTGATGTTATAGTGACTGAGAAACTGTCTCTGAGAGTTTAATTCTTTATTCTCTTAACCAGATTATCAGTTCTGGTCTCTGTGGAATAGTATTTTTGTCCAACTTGCTGACACGGGAGTTAAAATTACTCATATCCACCCACCTTTTGGATAAGGTAAACTTCTGCTGCAGGAGTTTTGTGGGGATTATTTACAGGATGGGATGGACTCTGAGCTTGGCTCAACAGGTGTCCCTCACTTAAGCTAGAAAACGCGAAAACACAAGTAAGGTTCTCTGATGAAGAAAGGTCATGTAGAACAAGGTGATTTGGTGAACTATGAGGAAATCTGTAGGTGAGAGCTGAGGTTTGATGGTCAACTTAAATTATTTCAAGGGTTGGGCTGACATCTCTGACAACTGAGAAGAGCTCACAGCTCTTCCCTCTACATCTTCCCTGGTCCGGAGGAAAAGTTTGGCTGAGGAAAAGGACTGGTTTGCTGTTCCCTACAGGGGAACATTTGGACACCCTCATATTTTCCTGTTACTCATCTCCTGCTGGAGAATTTGGCAGTGAGGCAAAGAGACCACGTCTGCATGGCTTACTGCAGATGGCTCCTATGTATAGCAAAACCCAGGAAAAGAGGGCAGTACAATCATTTAGACCACCCAAAAAATCATCCAAACTGGTTAAATTTGGTTTGAATTACACCAGAACATCAGCCAGGCAGTGCAGCTTTCTTCAAAACTCAGCATTATCCTGGAAATGGCAAAACGTTGGTGACACTGTGTGGAATGGAGAATGTTCAGGAAGAGGGGATATTTCATCATGGAACAAGCAAAATGCAAAGATTCAGAACTGGCTGATGTGCAGCTCGTGCTGATCACCCAGCCCAGCAGAGTTAGTTCCACTTTCTGAGACACAAATGATTAGCAAAAGCTGTCCCTGGAAGAGCAAGAATTCACAAACACGCTGCAAGGGCTCTGGAAGGGAAAGGGAAAGCATCTTCAACAGCTAGCTGGACAGAGAACATATTGGGAGCAGTTTCAATGAGAGTAGCATTGCCAGTGAAGACTGACTGTGCTCTACAGACTGAGCTTATGCTCTGAACAAGATTTCCAGGGGTGAAGTCTGTGGTTATAAACAATAAAGATTTCCTGATTGCCACAAGTGAGGGAGGAAAGACACAAAACCTGAAAAGGGTAGAAAATAAATAACTCGAAACAAATTTAGCAACCACTGTGAGCATTGTTTTTGCCAAAGAGACATGAAACAAACCAACCAGTCAAATAAACAAACAAGCTCACAGATTTGTTTAACAAGTATAAAATTCAATGGACTGAATTTAATTAATGCCAGGTTTTGTCAGCTGAGAATCTGGCAGCAACACCAGCAGTGATTACATTTGCTACAGCAGTACTTGTTTGCAATGGGAAACCTAAACCCAGGAGAACAGCTTTGTAAACTTCTGCCTTCTGCCTTTTGTTTCTGGTATCATCCTTTGTCAGCACTAGATTAAAGGNTTTTTTTTTTTTTTTTTTTTTTTTTTTTTTTTTTTTGGTTTTTTTTTAAATTTCTATGGAGTAATAGTAATTTAATTCACACTGTTCAGATGCTTAACCTGAACTAAAGTTACGGATTTACTCAGAAGATAATAACGACATGAGAGTGAGCAAATGATCATGAAGGTCACTGTCCTGTCAAACCGCCAGGTACAACCAAGCTGAAAGCTTGGACCTACCTGTTGATTTTGGATTTACTTTATTCTAGCAATAAATACTTGTAATATTAAAACTTCCATTGCTATGGACTAGGAATGATGCTGTGTGGTTTAGAAAAAGAACTCAAATTTTCTCCTGATTTCTCCTGTCTCTGACCTGGAGGGGGAAGGAATATGTTTTTTTCTCATGAGTACTTTATCAGGCTTCTGAAAAAATACTGTAGAGAAAAAGCTTAGGGCAAAGATAGGAGAGAAGATCAACTAAATATTTATGAGCACAATAAAACCTTCTCTTTCTTTCCAAATAGCCTTTGTCTTAAGCTATTAGGAATCTACACAACATTATGTTACTTATCTTTCATCTGATGGCTGGACTTCACTGGTACAAGGAGGGCTATTCAAGTGTTAAATACTGGTTTTCTAGGGCTATTTAAGATGCCATTGCACAGCCTCTCTGGTGTTCTGCTGCACTGCAGAAAGGTGTTTATACCTGTCCATTCTGTGTGATCCTCAGGCCGTTACAGTTGACTCGGTGAAGAGAGATTAAACCACTGGATTAGGCACCCCCTCAACTTTATTTGGCTGAGGGGTCATTTCCATTCTCCAGTGGGACCAAAACACTCAGATGTCTTTGCCAAGACAAACACAGCTTTAGGCTGAATGCAGAACAGCTGAAGTTTATTATTTAATGTGTAGTTTTCCAAACCAGTTTTCCAGTTACAACACATTGGTAGATTTTTGTCATTCTGTGGCTCCTTGCCTCCAACTTTCCAGGGCAAAGTGTGGGATTAAAAGCTTGCACTATGAAAACAGCAGGTTCTCCATCTGAGGACACCCCCTCCCCACCCCGATCAAAAGCATCCACAAGTTCAAGACAGTCTAGGGCAGAGACTTTTTCCTTGTCTTTCAAGTCCTTCCAAAGCACATATCAGAATTCTATTGATCCATGACTCTACTGAATGCAATCACATTAAACAGCAGTAGCCTTGTGATGAATGCTGTGGGCAAACTTAGCAATAAATACTTACTGTTGTTTTCCTTCTCTGTTCCTTCTCCATATAAATAAAGTGGGAAAAAATCCCAATGACTATCTGCCTCATGTTGAAATCCTTCTGTTAGTGATGTTCAGCTGTTGTCTGGCTCAGAAAGTCTATCCTGGCCTTCAAAGCTGACCCAACAGCCTGGGATCTGTGATGTGAATATTCTGGCAGTGATGCTTTCCTTTGAAGGGATCATGTTTGATTTTATAACTCCATTTTCCCCCATCATCTGTTGCCAGGGTTTTTCCATGCTGCCTCCCGTGAAATTTCATCAGCAGCAATTGGATGCCCCACTGACAGAGCAGTCTCTGCTCACTCTGTGCTGTGGGTTAGCAGAGCTGAAGGAAGAGGATTGGAACAGAGCAATACTGAAAATACTGCCAGCATTTCTCATGCTGCTGTCAGGGGCTTAACAGGGTGGTGAGGGAGAAAGAAACAAGAAATTTAAAAAAACTCTCATGTTCTAGGTATTAATGAATAATGTGTCTGTGGCACAAGCCGGGTGCCAGAGACATGGAGTCAGAATTGCTCAGATTGGAAAAGACCTTGAAAACCAAGTCCAACCTTTAACCCAGCACCACTATCTCACGTTCACCACTAAACCATGTCCTCAAGTGCAATAGCTGCACATTTTTTGCATGCTTCCAGGGCTGTTGACTCTACCATTTCCATGAGCAGTCAATTCCTATGCTTTACAACCCTTTCTGTGAAAAAAAAAAAAAAAAAAGTTTCCTAATATCCAATCTAAACATGCAATGGCACAACCTGAGCCATTTCCTCTCATCCTATCACTTCTCTGGGAGAAGACACTGTCACCCATCTCACCACACTCTCCTGTCAGGGAGTTGTAGAGTGAGAAGTTTCCCCCTCAGCCTCCTTTTCTCCAGGCTGAGCCCCCACAGATCACTCAGCCTCTCCTGCTGCTGCAGACCCTTCTCCAGCTCTGCTCCTTTCTCTGGACTCGCTCCAGCCCCTTGATGTTCTTCCTGAGTTGAAAGCCCCAAAACTGAATGCAGGATTTAAGATAATGTTTCATACCAGCTGGAAGACAGACCTATGTTTTCTAGGAAATAACGCTAATAGCTGGCATGCTTTCTGAACACTGAGCCATCACAAGCTCCACACATGTAGAGATAAAACTCTGAAAAAATTATTTTCCTGGGTATGGAAAATAGTATTTTTAAACTGCTCTGAGGCCGGGTCCTCAGAACCTGCTTCCTCTGAACATTATGTAGACTGGAAAAATGCAATTTGGTGTATCAGAAGTAGTAAAAAGTATTTTCATTCCATAGCTTTCGGTGAGTTTAGGAAGAGACTCCTGTAAGCATGAAGGGAGAGATGTGTCCTTTCAAGAGACCGGGCCATTTGAACCTAATGCTTTTACTTGTTCCCTACTTGATCCTCACCCTCTTCACTGAGATGTGGAGATCCTAAATTGTCTCCTTGGTGTAGGCAGCATCCTGAACTGTGTGCCTCCAGTCTGGGTGGTGACATCTCCTCAAGCAATCAGGCAGAATATTGTCTGTTTTCTGACAAAACTCTCTGTATCCAGTGGCTGTACCTTATTCTGTTGATTTTTGCACTACTATAACAACTCCAGAAGGAAATGGCTACCTTATTTGAACTGGCGAAACAACAGACTGGTAGGACCCAGAACATGGTGCTCTGAACTGCAGAGGCTTCCCACAACATGAAAAAAATGTCTCACCACATTGTCCAAGAAGGAAAACAATTTTCATGCCCTGCTGGTAAATAGCATGTGTTGTTCTAAACAAGATGGTCAACTAAGTGGAATTTTAGCCCAATCCAGGGCAAACATTGTGACATCTGTAAGAAGGCTGGAGGATGCAAATAATGAGAAAATGGACATTTGAAATGAAAAAAACTGTAAATGTGAGGAGTGGTATATGCCTACACTAGATAACACCACCATTAGAAAATCCTCTAATGGATTGGATCTTGGTCTGCATCTGTGTATTTTATCTCTGTGAAATGCAGCTGCAATGCACAAGGAGTTTAATTCTTTCCTTAATGCTATCATGATTGCAATGGTGAAGATAATTTCAATTAAAGGGGAAGCAACTTGCTAATTCTTCTTTCTTAAGATACACTTAGTCATTGAAACTCACTGAAATTTCCATTGCTTTTAAAGGCTACCTAAGACCTCTAAAAGAAAAGTGTGAAATAAATGTTAATGATCATACTGAGTCTTTTTTTTTTTTGCCCAGCATTGCCATGAGCCTTTCCTCCCTCTGACTGTGATAGAACTGAGCCATTTACTGGATTTTTTGACAATTCAAACATAAACAAAAGCAACTACAACAAAAAAGGCATTTTTTCTGCTCTCTATAAATCTGTTGGTTTCTGGGCTTGCAAGGTTTGATTTCAGCTCTAGTTTGTTTAATTAGTTGGCTCAGATCCTCTGGAGTGAAAAGTGGCAGGAACCAGACTGAAAAGCTCTCAGGGTTCACTGAAGTTTTTCATTCCTCCACAAAGGTTCTGGGAAAGATTCCACAATGAAGAAGCTGAATAAAACAAAAATTCCATTATTAAACCTCTACTGGTGAGTTAAATAATCATACATAAAAACATCTGGCTTATTCTTATAATCAATAATCCCCCAAATTAAAGATTTCCTGTTGCAGTATTTAACTATATGAAGCTAAGAAAAAAAATGAAAAGCAAAAGCTGGAAGGAACATCTGTGTTTCAAATAGTCTTGAGGAATGGGATCAAAGTAAACAGTTTTAACTGTTGCATGCCACTATTCTGCCCTGTACTGCCTGCATGCCATACAAACCCATGGTAATGACACATTCCATTTTCCTCACATCTTTGAATGTGTCTTCCAGAATCATTAAAAACGAGGGACAGATGCAAAAACAAATTCTGGAATACCGAACAGATCTGTGCTATAGCAAGCTAAGAAAGGCCTGTAATAGTATATCTCTTCTTCATGTCAAGGAAGCTGCTATTGCTAATCAATCAAAAAGTCTATTGTCAATGTAGGTAATTGGTAATCTGTCAAAATCAGCCTTAAATGAGCTTTTTTTTTTTTTTTTTTTTTTTTCAAAAGAAAGGAAGAGAACACCAAGACCTCTCTGCCTGGGGATCCTTTCCTATAAAAGTGCCAGAGTTGTTGTTGAATTATGTATATTAATTGCCTGCACAACTACAGGTAGGGGTGGATGAGATATTTCATTGATTGAAACAGCAACAAATGCAATTATGCTGCAGTTATTGATTAATTTTTCTCAGTCATGATTTTTATCATCTCCCTTTACTCTTTTTTTTTTTTCCCTGCAAAGAGCCATATTTTGAAGTATAAGAATTTCATTCACTTCTTCCGGCAAATATTTATTTCCAGGTGATTATTGTATACATTGACTCAAGCTATTGATCATAATAGTTTTTTTAATTATTATTTTATGTATGCAGTTTAAGCCAAAGCATTAAAGAATGGTACATGTAAGTTGAAAAGATCCAAATGTTTGAAACTAGCCCTTCAAGATTTAGACTCCTAAAGTCAGGGCAGGTTCAGGCAGGTTCATTGTTAAGATTAGACTGAGGAATGTGGGCATGAGGCTGTGACACAGAGTCTTTGGAGAAGAACTTTTACTTTAGAGAATTAGTAGAGGGCAACAGGAGAAGGGCCTTGATCTTAATGGATCTTCAGCTATAAGTTTTGTTTTTCCGTATTTGTAAGAACAGTCTCTTTACACTTGTCCAAGGGAAATGAACTAATATTTGTTCATCTTTCCAGTAATTTAATAATTATGTTTATATCATTCCTTCATTGCCGTTCACATTCATGTTGAAGAGTCATTTATGCAACTAAAGGTTGGCTGCCAGTTCCCTTCTGCACCTGAACCACTGCTGGCCTGGCAATATTTTCTGAGATGTGAATATCACCATTAACACCTCCAGCCACATTTATGGGACCTAGATGGGAGAGGAGGCCATTGGCATTGCTAGCATTGCTGGACATCCTTGAACTATAGACAATGCTAAAGTGTTCTTCATGCAGAAGCAGGAGACGAGGTCAGAAATGTGAAACTGAAGTAGCTATTGTTTAATCATCATCTAAAAGACAAAGTTTTTATGCTAATCAGATGAACAGGCTTTGCATCACTGCAGTTTCAGGGATTTTGTTTCTATTTGACTTTGAGGTGAACCTGAGATTCTTCAGCCATCAAAGGAAGCTGTTCTGTGGGAGATAAGTTTGGCTCTGCCCCGGTCATAAGTTTGGTCTGTGTATCTGGTGTCCCACTGCCCTTGGAGACCTGCTAAATCACATATTGATTTCAGCTCCTTCTTACCTCTAAGGAGTGAGATGGACTCGGAAGATTTCTTAGATGAAACTGTAAAATAATTTCTTACCTTTCAGAGCTATGAGGTGGAGAGGGAAGAGAATGGGCAAAGAGGCAGAAAGCAAATTAGCCAGTGGCAAATTACACAGCGCTGTGAGGACACAGCCCAGGGTCTCACCTCACATCCTTGCCACCAGCACCAGACTCTGGCATTGATAGCTGAATAAAAGACAAGGCAATAATTATAGCTAGCAAAATTATTTTTGACAAATGCTGTCTTGTTTAGAAAGCACATCATTAATTTAATTCCAGTACTCATTGTTGTGCTGTCTGGCTGGTTTGTAAACCATTATATACCTTTTCTTCTTGCTTCTAAGAGCTAAAGTGAAATGAGTTTTGTTGTGGTTTGCTTACAAAATATGAATTGAAATTAGAAGAGCAATTTTTACCTTTCCATTATTCCATTACCCTTTCATTATTGTTTGATCTGATTTATTAATACATAGTGTTAACAAATACAGAATTTCCCTGTTCCTGTATATAGTGTTCTGAATACACACCCATGTGGCCCCAAATATATATTGAACAAAGAAAACAATTCTCAAGACATGCTTTGTGATCACAGAGCTCTCTGTCCCTGGGATGTTTGGGTGTACATCTAAGACACCTTTTAGATGTACAAACATCCTCCTTCCCCAAAATTTCTTTGGATATATGCAGTAATGTATGTACAGTCTCAGTAAGAGGGCTGAAACACCTTTTAATAAAAAAAAAAAAAAAAAAAAAAAGAGTAAAAGAAAACATAAATAAGTCTTAGTCCCCTAATTAAAATCACTTTGAGACTTCTTCCTATATTTTTTTTACAGTGCACTCAAGACACAGTTGAAGCTTATTCTATTCCCAGTGTTAGGGGATTTTTTTGTTTTTTGTTTCAACTTATTTCTGTTATTTTGGGCTATGACACTGCTCTGAAGTCGTGCTGTTTGCCTTTCACAGGAGAAGGCCACACTAGAAGAGAACTAGAAGAGATTTACAGGAGGTGTCTTGATCAGAACAACCTGTGCAGACTTGATACATCTCCTTCAAGACTCTGGATATGACTTACTTGCAAAAAAAATCACTGAGCTCATTGCAGCAAATTGACTTTGACTGGAATCAGTGGTGCACTAACAAAACAGAAGAGTCTTGTAGAGAGGAAAGACCTGAGAGAATCCAGAGAGAGGACAATTAGGGAGAAAATGGAAAAGAGAGGGTTGCTTACTGCTGGTTTAAGCTGGGGGCACTGAGGAT
>VXBN01004795.1:67569-97441 GCA_013397395.1 Sinosuthora webbiana | reverse complement strand
CAAAGTCTTAACAGAGAGAAGCACACTTTTTCCAGCAATCCTTGGATATCACCTTATAAAAGGCTCAGTCACCTTATACTGTCTGCCGTCCTAAGTTTATTCCTAACAAGAAGAAAAATAATGCATGGACGCAGTGATGCTTATCTTTCACAAGTGGATCCAGGAGCTAATACTGAGGTACACTTCAGAAAGGGGGAAACATATTTCAAAAGTCATGTGAGCCATTTTCCTCCAAAACTTGCTGTGAAAAAACACCCCACAAGTTTCTGTAGCAACAAGCATTTCCTTGCCAAAGACTTGTTCTCCAAGAACATACTCATTATGGAATATTTATCCCATTATTTCTGTGCAAGACAGTGATAACTAAAAGCATTCATTACTGCTCAGTCCCTATATTTGCATATTGCTTTTAGCTCTTGATTATATAAACAATAACACCCATAATGGAAGACAGTGCAAGCTTTTATTGCTGCAATTAAGGTAGCATGTCAATGACAAATGACAAAAATATATTTAAAGTACTAATGAATCTTTTACGGAACTTCTATCAAGACTATATATTTTTGTTGGTGACCCCATAAAATAATGGATTCAATTAGCTTTCCGTTATTCCTTCTAGCTCTCTGAAAGCATTCACATCATTACTTTATCTGAAACAGTTATTTATTTCACATTAGAGATAAGCAGTGCTTTTTACCCAGCTAACAATAACTAATAGATGTTCATGCTCAGCCAAATTATTTTATAGACTCTGAAATTAAATATATCCAGTCACCATCTCTGCTTTTTCCCTCTGTGAGGGAAGGCCCATTAGTAAATATCTAAAGAGGATTTTTCCTCAGTTAAGCAGAAGCCTTGGCAGGCTCTCTGGGGCNCAGAAACATTGGTTTTATTTCCCAGTGATTGTGTCCAGCCTCTGCTGATGGGGTGTTTGCACCTCTGCATGGACACCACAGAAACAGTGCTGCTCAGGCTTTGTGCTCTCATTTGGCCCCCACACTGTGGCTAAAGCCCTTCCAGGAACTGGTGACTGCGTGTGTATAGTCATGAACACCAGGCAAAAGTAATTTGCTTTATCTTCAGAATGCACTATTTATCCAACATACCAAAAACTTCAAATTACACTTGTTTAGATGTTTCCAGAATGGTTACAAAGGTGTAGTGGTTTTACAGCAGGGGGAAAAGAAATTCCATGTTTTTCTGATAAAAGGACCTAAAGGTAGTTAATAACATCTCCAAGAATTTTCATCTTTTTCAACAATGACAAAATTTGCTGAGGGATAAAATACAGGTTTGCCTGTATTTTATACGCCTGCCCAGGAAGGGAAATTTTGAGGGCATTGCTGCTGAAAGCTACAAATAAAACTGTTGTGTATTCATGGCTAAAGAATTTGCTAGCAATGAATACTTAAACAGAAAATTGGTCATGTCAGCTTCTTCTGGATAAAGAAGGAAAATCGATAGGTACATAGCTTGTTCCTTCTGTGGATGCAAAGCAAATTTTGTTGAAGGGCTCCTAGTCTATCTTCTCCAGCAGAAAACTTGCTAGAACACAAAATTCAGTATTCAGCATAGGAGAAAATTGTAACTTTTGAAATTAGATTTTGGATCCAGTCTGAGAGGAATATATTTTGAAGCAAGTGTAAAAGAAATGCAAGGTGGACTGTCTGTGGCTGCCCCTAGGGGCCAGTGCTTGAAACCTCATTGTGGCTCCTCATGAGGCTGGACCTGTCCCTGCCTTAGTATTAAATATATTTTGAAATGAAATACCTCGGAAAGGAAGGAAGCTCAGTTCTGCAGTCATCAGTATGGATTTTCACTAGTCAGTTTTTTCCCCTAGTTTTTAAGAAACCAATAAGTACTAAACAGTGAGGAGTGAGAAGATTCCTAAATTCATAGGACTTACTGCTTTTGTTCAGACCACCTGCTTTTCATGATAAAACCTCTTCTATATGATGGAAGGCAAAAGTAAAAATTATTTTACTGATTTATTCACTAAAATCTCCAGCTCTTTGAAACAATTCTTCAGGGAATGTGCATGGCAAACGCAAATACATGGATAAGTGTTTCACATTTCAGACAGGTAAACAGGGAAAGAATCCAGTCCTGGCTTGTACAAAGTGGGGAAGAAATGAAAACCACTCTGTGATCTCATAGGGTAAGTCTTGATTCTGTGCATTGAAAAGAGCCATGTCTGTAATCTGTACCAGCCACATCTCCACAACAAAACCAACAAAACAAAACAAAACAAAACACAAAACATGCAACACAAAACACCACAAACCAACCAAAAAAAAAAAAAAAAACCACCAAAAAAAAAACCATGAACAAAAAAAATTGTCTTGAAAATAGTCCAGTTATTCCAGAGAAGGCAGGGGGAAAATTATTTAATTAAAAGGTAAATGTCTTATTTTCTCTTTTAATCTTTTCAAGATGGTATCCCAAAATTAACTGCTAACACAAGCATGCAAACTTATGAAAAACAAAGAAAAAAATACAATAGGAAACTCAGATATGCCACAAAAAGCTATATTCACATTCCTGTAATTTTACTAGATTCCACTCTGGCTGGGTAGCCGCTACTAGTTCTATTCTATTAACACGAGTTAATGGAACTGTATCTAGGAAAATTTCCCTGCAAGTGCATCTGGCTTCACATTGTGATTTGGAGCTCATAAATATGAGGTTTGTTGCACTAGTGGTGTCTGTTACAACTGGCAGCAAGGCTAGAAGCTATTGATCATTTCAAGATTTGAAAAGCATAAACCTGTGAAACTGTTTTGTTTTTTTAATTTTTTTTTAAACCAGATTTGCATCTCCTTTAAGATAAGGGAAACCCTTGAATAAAGAAAATTTCCTTCAATACAGGGATACTATAACAGCTTTCCATTGTAGCAGTGTATAAAGAAATTCTACACAAACCTGGGACAAGATCCATGGAAAAAGTTCTGCTGAGGTGGCTGCAAACTGATCCATAGAGGGGAATAACTGAGTACAGAAAAAGAAAAAGGTTTTCTTCTCCCTATCCCTCGAATTTTGCCATTTATGCACCTGTAATTAGCAGCAGATGAGGTTTTTCATAAAGACTAGACAACAAGACAGTGTTTGATAATTTTCCTGGCATTTATAGTAAGAGAAAATTTAGAATCTAAACTATTGAAAAAAGAATTCCAAGACTATGCATAAATTTGCCAGTGTCTTTAATATTAATTATAATAAAAATATTAAATATTTAAAATATAAATTATAATACTAAGCACAATCAATATAATTAATTTCTAATATTTATCTACTTTACTGCAAAAAGTTGGAATTCTTAAAAAAACAACTATCTACTAAATTATTACTCAAGCAGAAATAAGGTTACCACATAATTTTAATAAAGGTTGTTCTCATCTGAAATTCCACACAACTAAATCTTTGATAGATTTAAATGCCAGCCTAGATTTTTCCTTGTATTTGGGATTTGGTTTTGTTTGATTATTTAATTGTTGTTGTGTTGGCTGTTGTTTTGGGGGTGGCTTTTTAAAGTTTCTGAAATCCTTATTTTGGCACAGGACATGAATTTACCAAAATATTTGTTTATGAAGAGAGTATTCTGTCCAAATCTCATTTAATTTGACAGTTGCTGCATTAAGTACATTGATAATTTGGGTGCCAGAGTGCTGTTGCAGTGAGAGCAAAAGCAGAAAGAGTGGATGGAATAAGGAACGACTGAGCACTAGAGGCATTGAAGGTGAGAAATGTTGAAACCGAAGGTGGGTGAGGAAATGTTTGAAGTTGAACATGTGAAGGGGAATGGAATTTTTTTTTTTTTATGTTATGCAATAATGTCTCCTTTTATTCCCCCAGTAATCAAAAAAATTATTATTTGACATTAAAAAAAATAAAATTCCCAGGGGTCAGATTTCTCTGCCCATAACAGCATGATGTGAAATCTTCATTCTGATTGTCCTTTTCAGGTTCTCTTCTTTTCAGTCTCCTCAGCTTGCCCTCACTGTCTTCTAGAAATGTTTGATCATTTCATCACAAGTAGTCTTTAAAAATGCAGTAGCTTGTGTTGTCTTTGTGAAGATTTGGGTTTTGTTTTTGTTTTTGCTTTTTCCAATTTGCAACATGAATGTCTTGTTAAGGTTTTAGGAAACAAGAAACTTACAATAGTATGACTTTAAAATAGATGCATATGCAGTGCTGAAAGACATCTAAGTCTGATTGAGGCAGCAGAAGCTTTAAAATTTTCACAAGACTCTCAGTCAGTGAGGCAGATCTATTACCTCTATCTGTCCATCACAGCAAGTGAGTTGGAAGCATCTGTCTGGAGAAGGAGGCTTGCTGGTGGGTATTTGTCACTTCGAATGTGATTGGTGCTATCAAGGTATTAACCTTAGTACTTGACAGCATTTCAATGAAAAGCAATATATTTCCAGGCAACAATTTCATTTGTAGAAAGGAAGACTTTTTTTCCAAATACAAAGACTCTGTAGAAAGATCGAGACTTTCTGGAAGTGTCACTGGATAGAATGATAGATAAGGGACTTGTACCAGTTTTCAAAAGGACTGACATGATTTGGATTGTATTTGTAGCTCCTGGGAGCTTTGGGAGTGATAGAAAGAGCAACTGCACAGAGAGCTGCAAAACACATCCCTGCAGAGCTCTTGCTCCTGAGCTCCTTACACCCCAAATAGATAAGTCAAGACAAGAAAATATTTTTATAACTATTTTATAGATGGTAGTTAAAAACCAGACATTTAGGGCCTGCAAACTTTTTATCTGTTACAGGGCTTAAGGGACTCAGTTCTGTTCAGGTTTCAAAGGACTCCAAGTTGAGTCCTAAAACTGTCTGCAATTAAACTGTGATTTCACACATCTTCCAGAACTAAAATTTCAGAGAGATTGTCAGAGACTTTAAATTCAGTATAAAAAAAAACAAAACAAACCAATTCAGATTAATTTTTCCTAGGTTTGGCCATGAAATTGTATATTTGTGTGTGTGTATATATATATATATATATTTACAAAACTTAATTTTTATGTCCCTGAGAAAACATTTTGAAGTCATGTTTCAGTCTGAGCTCCATCTGTAAGCATTTGTAAAAGAAAGTCATAAGAAATTCAGCAATTATTTTTAGCTTGTCTGTATAAAAGCCTATATCTCTAAAATATTTTAAAGCAACAATATTGAGATGAACTATATGTATTATCCACTGGAAATCTGCTTTTGATATAGCCAAAATGTCAAAACAGTCAGAATCTTAATCCAGTTAGGTTTCAGGGAAACAGCAGCACTAGAGCTGCATAATGGGCTAATGAGAAGTGCTCTGAAACTGATGTTTTTGCCTATTGTATTAATATTAATGGACAACAAAAATAAAGACCTCTTAATATTCAATATCGGCTGATCTCTCCATTCCCTGAAGCAGTCTCTGTCTTCTATCAGATGCTGGGCTTAACTTCCTTTAAATCAGAGATCACACTCTGGAGAATGATTCCAGTAGATGTGAGAAGTTTGTCTTATATTATTTTATGTGTTCTTCTGATTCCATTTCTGTCTCCACCTTCCACTTTTTTGTGGAAGAGAGCTACAGAATTTTGTTCTGCATTCTGTAAAACATTTATGTTAATTTCCCTTAAGCCAGCTACCTAAGTTATTGTTGTATTTTCTGATAATGTGCCGTAAATCCACCAAATTACTGAGTTTTAATTTATTTATTTCTTCCTAGTTAAGTTGTTAACTGTGATGTTTAAACATGCCTCCATTGTTTTTTTTTTTCTATTAAGACAAAAAATAAATGTAATAGGTGCTGTGAAAAAAGAAACTAATAGTTGCTATAGGAGGTCGTTCTCTCTTGTTTCCTTAAATAACGATCAGCAATATGGCGAAACTTCCAAGTATGTTGCTTTATTTGTAAATGTATATTCCAATTTTTTTGGGTACAGTCCCTCACAGAGTTTTAACTATGCTTTCAGTGACATGATGGGGATTTAAAATATATCTCTATATGTGCAGAGAATATAAAGATTTGAGAGGTTCTGAGAATCACAGGATCACAGAAGAGTTGGGGTTGGAAGGGATCTTGAAAAAAATCTCATTCCAACCCTTGCCATGGGCAGGACCACCTTCCACTTTGCCAGGTTGCTCCAAGTCCCGTCCAACCTGGCTTTGGACACTTCTAAGGATGGGGCAGCCACAACTGCTCTGAGCAACCCATGCCAAGGCCTCTCCACCCTCACAGCCATGGGGGGCTAATGAAAAGGAGGAATAGGGATTTCTTACATGGGCACTTAGTCCCCTTGAAGTACCAAAAGGCCACAGAAAGTGTCCCCTTTCTCCAGGCTGAATGACCCCACCTCTCTCAGACTGTTGGCTGAGATGGTGAGATCAATAAGAACACAATTTTTATAATATCAATAAAGTGTCTTTCGGTTTCCAGTGCTCTTCTGTTTCCCTGATTCTCTTGCTACTTACATATCTCTTGTGGTTTTTATATTATTTAGCCACTCTACATTGCCCTGGAGAAACCATTTTTTTTTTTCATTGCTGTAGTAATGCAATCCCTACACCTTTAGCAGATGTTTCCAAATAAGGAAAGAGTTTCATTTTACCTTTTGACGTGTTAGGAAGTTAGCTGGAATGTTCTGTGGATTTCTCTTTGCAATTGGCCCAGAGCCAGGCTAGAAGTGTAGATTAGACTCTGGAAATGTTACTCAAAGACTTTTGGCACATTATTGGGCCAAGGGCCAAAAGCCCACCTAAGCAATAGGTACAAAAGAGAGAGAACAAAGGAACTCCACGCTTTTCACTTTTCGCTTTTTGTCTCTTGTTTTTCCATCCTTGCGTCTCAAGGTGCTGTAGCAGCAAGAAGTTTATCTCTGTGCTGCACTTGGTTCAGTTATTTTGTATTTTATATTATTTTTACATCTTTATTAAAACCCTTTTGATTTTTCAAGGCACCTGTGACCAGCCTCCTGCTTATTATTTACACCCACGTTTCTGAACCCTTGGAGTGTGGGTAAAACCCACACAGTGCTAGATAAATACTTTGGAAAAAACAAAAAAAAACCCAGGTATTTTATGTAAAAGATAGGCTCTTTACTGCATTCTATATTTCCTCTATTTATGGAATTGTTCATTATTAAGGAAAAAGAGCATAGTCTTCTGAGCACATTAAAAGCCTTAACATCCAGTAGATTACCAAGCATAATGAATGCACGGATTGTTTTGGTTCTTATTTTGCTAGTTTAAATTAACACGCAATATTCATATATTATAAGCAGGTCATGCTAATGATGGGATAGATTCCTTCAGGAGTACTGGGGGTGGGGATCTCTTGGAGATAATTGCAAACTTGAAAATCAAAGTGTGCATATATTAAAAGCACATAAGATCCACATCTCTACTGACGTAAAGAGAAAGAAAAAGGAAATGCTCTTAACTACCAACTGTGTCAAATCTACTTTCAGCCTTTTTACTTTTTCAGCCTACTTCAGCCTTTTTTATACTTCTAAATATCAGTGAAGACAAGGACTTCTGGACATTTTTTTTTTTTTTTAAATTTTTTTTTTGGGTTTTTTTTTTTTTTTAACAGACATTTGCAAAGAGCTGTCTTCCCTAAAACCCATGCCTTCCGAAACTCTGGGGTTTTAGGATGCCTGAATACACAACCCAGCAACTGCACAAACTCCATCAGCTACAGTCTTAAACTGAAAGGCAGCTTCATCTTTTTGTGGTTCATGACTCCCTCTCAGCACACCCATTCCAGCTCCAAAACACAGGATTTTGAATTGTTCTCTCAAGGATGAGTTCAGAACAGTCATGTGCAGATTCAAACAACTGCCACCAAAATCAGCAATGAAGTCAACACACACATGTGTCTGAGCAGTGGCAGGAGTGGGAAAAATCCTTGTGATGACAAAAAGGTCCCTGTTTCAGTGTCAGCCACCTGTGGGGAATGCTAATCCAGCCTTTTAAACTGAGGTGCTCAGAATTATATGGAGAGGAATGAGGGAAAGGAGAATTCTTGGGGTCTCCACTGGTACCTCAGGGCTATGGTGTCCCACTCCCACCTCCTCCTAGAGGAGGAGGAGGTAATGGGAGATGGATCAACACACTTGAAATGATGGTTTGCTCAAGAACTATCTCTAGGAAACATAATTAACTTTCTCTAGGAAACATAACTGGACAGAGCTAGGAATTCACACTGCCATTTAAAATCAGGCAAGGGATACACCCCCCTCTCTCGGAGGTTACAAATGGTTCCAGCAGTCTGGAGTAAGGCTCAGCTGGTGTGAATTTACTGGGTGGTGGTACAGATTGCTACTCCATTGCTACTCCATCTTACCCTCCATGGTAAGAGGGTTTTTTTTCTTCTTCTAAACATGACAAAGTATTTTTGTGAATGGCACATTAGAACAAAAATTGAACCTCGAGGTGATAAAGTCTAAATTTAAAATGGATCCGTGGACAATCTGCTACCAGGGGTATTCCTTTTGGCTTCAGCTTTAAATCCACATTAATTACACTGAAATTAATAACTGCTTCTAGAGTTGCAGCAGAGGAAGATTTTGCTCCAATCTTTGCCATATTTTGACTGAAAAATCATAGCCCTGAATATAAGTGTTAAATATTAATATTGAATTTAAATATACATGAAGCGAACTGCTTCCATATGTTCATATTATAAATCAAATTCAATTTTAGTAGAATGAGCAACAAAGAGTGGGCCTGTTTCACTGTACCATTAATCTCTCAAAATGCTGGTAGTGGAATTTAATTGCCTGCCTTAAAATTTAAGGCTCACTTTCTATTTCTGTTTTTCAATGCAATTGGATCTTTTCCCTGAGTTGCAAATGCCAAAACCTATTTACATTGCATAAGGAATATGACCTTACATTCATGTGACATCTGCATCAAATTTCATGAGATATTCCCAAAGAAACAGCTCCCAGGTCTGAAATGGAGAGATTTTAATCCTGTAGAGATAGAAGAAGGAAAAAAGAAAAGATGTAATTTCTGTGTCATTAAAGTGAGTGGAAATTTGAGCTCATCAAGGAGGGGCTCAGCAGCAAGTTCAAGGTAGGCAAAGACACCAGACATGGACTGACAGAAAAGAAACCAACTGTAGACAACTGAAGATGGAATATAAAGCACAAGGAAGAATAGCAAAGGTGTTTATTGCTTTCTTTCTGAGGTGGTGGAGAAAACTAGGCTTGACAGAAAAATACAAAAGTTGCCTAAATTAGCTGCTGAAGATGGAGCAGTGTATCAGGTGTTGGGGAACAAAAATCCTGTCACCTGGGATGTGAAAACCACCTGAGGTCTTTCTGTCCACTGGATTGTCCAGTTTTCTGTCTTTTATAAGATTGTCTGATAAAGCTCTCTCCTCATCCAGCAAACTCTGTCTCTCCCATTTCCTCAGCCCATTCAGTCCTCAGGCTAAAATAGTGAGACATGGGGATGGAAACAGAAAGGAAGAAGGTGCATGAGATGTTAGTGGGCTGTGGTTGATGCAACACCAACAGCTTCAGCCCGATTTTTTCCTACTGACGAGGGTTGTCATATTGCATTAATAAAAAAAGGGAAGAGGAGGGCATGTGAGAATAGAGAAATGAAGAAGAAACAGACTCCTTACAAGAAATGATCGAATATAATGCTGTAGAACATGAAAATATAAAGCATTTTTTTATTTCTGGCCATCAGTGAAAGCCATATCTGCCTATAATCTCAGACAGGTAATTTATTTTCTCAACATATTTCTATAAAATATTCATTTTTTCCCATGCTAGCATAGGGTCTGCAAGCTGTAGTTTATTAAAAATCCTAAAAGTAAAAAATGGCAGTAATGAATTTTTAAACAACTCTATTCTCTCTGAAGATGATCAAACAGAGTTTACCAGGCAGAAAAATAATATTAAAAATGCAACTAAAAAATCAAATTCAAAATCAATTAAGCAAACAAATCTAAATGGAGCCTCTTAACCTTTTCTCAGGAGTAAAATTATCAGTGGACCAAGTTTATGCTTTTAATATGGTGAATGTTTATTCATTCAAGAGGTTGTTTTTTTTGACTCTTCTTTTCAGTAGCTCCTCAGTTTGTAGACTGCCAAGCAATGCAATAATATATTTACAAGTAGCCTGGCTTGTGTCATATTTCTTATGCATGGAAGGCAAAGGAGGGAGCTTGAGGAACAAAAATGAAACAGGGTGAAAAAACACCCTTCAAACCCCATTCCCTCTTTAGCAAGGGCTCAGACTAACTCTCCGCACATATGGTGCCAAAAGTCTTTTTCTCTGTGCTGTGTTGCTGGAGAAGAACTGGGTTCTCCCTGATGCCAGAGGGGATTTCTCTCCAGTGCTCCTGTTTCTGTTGTTTTAGGAAAGCTCACCACAAAAACCAGGTACATGCCTAGTGCAGATTCTGAGAGAAAACTGCTTTCCAGAAATAACAGCGCTGCTTTTATGGGCATGAGTGTTTTCCTTATGTCCATAAAAGCAAGGAAAAATGTTTGGTGTCTTGATTTTAGGTTCTCTTGCCTTCTCCAAAAACTATAACACCACCTAAGAACAACAGGTCAGGGATAGGACCAGGGAGAAAAGGACTTTGACATTGGTTCAATTGCTTAATCAGGCAGAAGGCACAGCACCAAAAACACCAGCAAAAACATCATCCAAATAATTTCCAACAAATTGTCCCTCATACATAAAATTTGGAGTTTTGTGGAGCCTTTTGCAGTGTCAAGACAGAAAAATAAGAAGTAATGTGGCTACACAAACAAAACCTAGGTGTTGGGTTTTAGTCAAAAAGATTCACACCTTACTGCTTTACTGCTGAATCAGCTCATGGAAGATTTAAGAATGGCATTGCAATTGTTGCTTCAATGGATACAAAAATTTAGAAACTGCAGAGAAAACCATTCCTGCTGTTATTGTCTTTGTATTGTGAGAAGGTTGCATCGATATCTATAGTTAATGACAGCAGCTCCCATTACTCTATTTACAGTCAGAATTATGCAGTAACAGAAAATAACCACAATTACATTAATGTTTTTTAAAAGACCTTTGGTGAAGAAAGGAGTCTTTGGTTTGAATATTTAGTGGCTTTCACCAGGTAAAACAGCCCATCCTGTTGTATTCTGGTGGTGACTGTGTTCTGCAGTATTTCTGGATCCATGAGACTATGTATCTGCAGATTCAATAGCACTAGACCAAAATCAAGTTTTCACTTGTGCCTGTAACACATATTTCAGTCTCTGTTGGACTCACACTCTCACCAAAGCTTTACAATAACGTTGAAGAGGACAAATAAAAGGCCAAAATTCAATCAAAATGCAGAAACATTTTGGTGTGATGGGAAATTATGAGAAACAGCCTCTTGATTTTGAAAACTAAGACCGTTAATGTGATCTTCCCCAGCTACAGATCCACTATAGAGATGCAAGAGGTTTTTTTATGCATTGAAAGTGAAAGCTGACTGGTACAATAAATATGTTCAGTGCTTTAAGCCTGATTATCAATGAAGTCAGTAAAGCTTTCACTGAGCATGAACCCAAGGCCAGGAAATCAATCAGTTGACAATAACTGGAAAATATGTAAATACTCTTGCAAATTATTCCTCCACAGTATTTTAACATCTTTTCTAGAATATAACAAAAAAACCCCAAAAAACAAAACAAAACAAAACAAACCCCACCAGAACCCCCCCAAAACAAACAAACAAAAAACCCAAAACAAACAAACAAGAAACCCCCAAACAAACAAACAAACAAACCCAAACCACCCCCTCAAGAAGAATGTCATTAAAACCCAGTAGACACATGTGTAGCATAACTGACTACAATAATTAGAATTTTCACAAGGCCATTATGTCCATGAAAACAATTGCAGACATGGAATATTTTATCATATCAAGTAATATCCATTTATGTCAGTATCCTGCATAAGCTGAGCACTTCAATAATATCCTGATTATACTTCCACCTAATTTGGACGCTGGGGGAGAGGGAAAAAAACCCCAAACAAACAACTAAGCAGGGGAAAAAAGTTTTAAACAGGGTTAAAATTATTCTTTATTGGATAAAGAAAGGATGACTTCCACACTTAACTTTAAATCTCTTCCCCATTCTTCCAGCATGAAAAACTGTATTTCTGAAAATCTTGTAGCATAGATATTTGTTTTTCAGGAAACAAACACAAAGAAAACTCTATGTTTACAGTGCCTAATAAGTAGTAAATGGTATTTTTCTCTGTAAGATAGAACTCCTTTTGCTCTTTGTTCTCTGTCTTAAACTTGATTTGCAATCAACTTCTCAGCTGAGCACCAAACCCATTTTTCCTCCTTGACTCCATTCTCTGAGTAGGTGCTGAGCAATATTTTTAACAAGTTAAATTGCTAACATCAACCCAGACTCAGAGGGAGACAGATAGTCCTAGTCCTCTTCAACTATCACTTGCTTCTGTTCTCTAATAGCAAAATATACTTCAATGTCTTTTTTTCCTACTGCTCTATAAAGGTACAGTGTTATACTCCTGGGCAACCTGCTCATGGTCCTTTGGCATCCTGCTCCAGAAGGCTTCTGTTGGTTCACAAGACATTTCACTGTAACTGAATAGAAAATGAGTTATTATAATATAATATTTTACCTTTCTGTTTTCTTAAAAATACTTCTCTCCCAGCTACAGTGAAATATTTTAGCCTCAATGTGTTGGGACATCTCAGCCTCTTCCACTGGCACCCCATGGAATTCAGGAGGCATCACACACCATGTGGGTTCCTGAAGACACAAACACCATGATCCTCTGTGGTCTGTAACTACACTAAGGCAAAACAAAAGCACATCTGTGTTTAAGTGCTGTGCCTGGAATTAATATTTCCAGTTAAGAACTTGGTCTTTCTGAGGAAAGGAACAAGAAGAAGCTGAAAACTTGCTTTAGAAACATCTTTGTTGTAAAACTTTTTACCAGCCAAATGTTTTTTCCTCCTCTCCCCACTTCACACCCTCTCCCTTCTTCCCTCCTTCTCTTTCCCCTCCCCGCCCCCACCTCCCTCTTTCCCATTCTGTCAATATCATTTTAATGCATGCTTCATTTAACCCAGCATATTGCATCAGGCTTCTTGCAGGACCAAGCAACATAAAAATTAAATCTCAGGATCAGTTCATGCATTGCCTTTCCTTCATTTTTCTGTAAGTGAAGCCAGTGCCCTGACAGGTTTCTGTCTGAGTTGCAGTGCTGCAGAGCACAGTATCTCATTATCCACCCAGCAGGTTTGCTGTTAGCAGGGGCAGCACTACCTTCTTTGCATTGACCTGCTTACCAAGTTGCAGTTTCCTGCAGTGACAGTTTTTGGTTTTTTATCTATGGTTGAGCAAAACATGTATAAGCAATATTTTTTTTTAAACCTAGACAATTTTTAAAATCATCACCTGCATTTCTTAGACTGTTTTATGTACAGGCATCTAGCAAAAAACGTAAACTCCTTTTACATGGTCAATATTCAGGGTAGTCCCTGCAGAGGCACTCAATGTAGAATTACAGAATTATCCACTTTAGAACCACTAAAAGTACAAACACTGTAAACTGTTGTCAACCTCAGTTCTGCTTCTCCAGAACAGTATGGCAGTTACAGTGTATTCCACGGTGCAGTGTCTACTACAATTTAAATGTAACAGCATTTGCAGCATGTGGCAACATTCAGGAAATTTATATCTACCATCATGCATTATTTAAAGTGCCCTGAACTATAGCACCAAGAACATACTTTTATAGTGTTAGGCATGAAAGCTTTCAAGGTCATGGAAATGGCTGGTTTACTCTAATTGTGAAAGTCTAGTGTGTACGCAGAACTGCCAAAAGAAATAGGAAATATTTCTGTGACACAGCAGTTTCTCTTTTCTAACTTTGTTAGAGCCAATTGGTGCACCTCAATCAGCACATATGTATTGCCTATATATTTCAACACTTATTTCTAATTTTATTTGACATATATATTTCAATTATTAAACAACACTTTCACATGGGTAGTGGACAAGATAATAGTATAATTATCATGTCTACCTTTATTACTGCTTGTTATCATCCCTACATGCCATATCTATCATCTCAATGTGACTGTGTCATGCTGGTTCTGCTCATGGAACTCACATTGTTCCTGCCATTCCCCAGGCTGTAGATGAAGCACTGACCAAGACCCTGCAGCTCCTGGCTCCTGACTCCCTTTCCCTTGCATAGCATCACCCTGACAGCCCCACCACCAGTGTCAAAACTGACCAGACCATTTTCCCCTCCAGAACACAAAATATCTGCCAAACTGGCTCAAAATGGGGAGGAATTTTGGGGGGGAGTGGTTGAATATATGCCTACACAAAGTGCATCATAGATTTCAGGTGACGGAGAGAGTAAGATGTCAATAGGTACGTACTTCTGTTTCCATAACCAGATTTCATACCTTTTTAATCTACTTCAAATGAACCTTACAACCTGTAATTTTTTAATTTTTCCTGCTAAATTTCCAGTCTTTCAAATTCTCAAGTGATAAAAACCATCTTGTGATCTCATTTTTAACCTATTTTACCTTTTTTTACCTCTTTTAAATGTGTTTCTTGTATTTTTCACCCCACAAAGGATTGATTTTTTAAAATTCTTTTTAGAATTTTAAAAACCAGGATTTTCCACTGTCACACAAAGAATGTTCCTATATACCAAGGCTGTTTACCCTTTCAGCACTTCACCACTGTCATACAGCAAATTGTTTTGCTCTTTCCATCCACTATTTCTAACAGGAACATTTGCAAACAGAAAAGGACTCATTTTGTCTAAGTGCCTTTCATGAAATCCATAACTAGACAATTTGATGGGGAACCTATTTTTACACTTATCTGAAGTAAAAATGTGCAGAATTTTAAAAAAAATTGTTGGGTTTTTTTTTCCAGCAGGCATGAAAATCCTTCAAAAATACCCATAACCAACAAAGTATTTAATAAATTGTTTGGTTTATTATTATGATATGGGCTTCTAAGGTTGAGAAGAGGTGGCTTTTACTAAAGATAAAGGAGCATGAAAAAGAATAGGAGACTGAGCTGTATGTTTTGTGCAAGTACACCTGTGCTACACAATCACATTTTACAGGGCAGTGGTTTTCTTGCTGGAATGCAGTAAATTGAAGTTTGACCCAGTGTCTTTTCACACTGAAGATCTCTCAAAGAATGGCATGAATATTACTCCCTCCTTAGGCAAATGTGCAAGGATCTCCCTGACAGTGACAGAAAAAGGGCCTGTGAAACCACTCAGTAGTCTCAGAGTACTAGAAACAGACCAACAAAGGCAAAGATGTCTTGATTGCTTGGAAAAGTTTTCAAGATAAAAGATGAGAATTTAACAGACAGGAAGAATTAATTTTCTTCTGTCATGGGGACACTGAGATTGAAATGAAGCCAATTAGGCCCTGTTTTAAAAAAAACCCCGTTTTTTCAGTTGGGTTGTGGTTTTGGTTTTGTATTTGTTTGTAGTTTTGTTTGTTTATTTTTCTGTGTTTTTGGTGGGGGGGGTTGTGTTGGGTTTTGTGTGTTTTTGTTGTTTTTGTGGTTGGTTTGGTTTTTTTTTTTTTTAACTTTTTAGTTCGTTTTGAATTTGGGGTGTATTGGCTGTGAATATGGGCGTGCAGAGAATCTGACACCATGAGATATTAAACTTGGTTCTGGGTTCTGTGCCCTTAGAGCCTGGGCAGCCCAGGTGTGGAGCTAAAACCTCACAGCCCTCACCCTTTTGTGGAGGAATTTCTGCTGCTCTCTGGATGTTGGCTGCATTCAAATGCTGCTGGCAAAATCAGTAACTCTCCTTTGCTTTTTACAGTCAGCAAGAAGGAAAGCAGAAGAGAAAACAAAGCTTGATAATACAGCATTTTACAAAGGCTCTGTTTCTTCTCAGCATTTAAGCGCAGGCTGATGCATGCACAGCTGGGCTGCTCTTAAATGCCTTTAATTCTTAACCTAATACAGCATCCATTTCTTTCTCAAAGCCTTTTATCAGGCATTATTGCTCAGACCCATCATCCTCAGGTGCTTGTGAAGAGGACTGGGTGCTGTTGGTGAGGCTATAAACACTGTAATTCCCCAAGTATAAAAGTCTCAATATACATCATGCACAAGTGGTGGTGAGAGTGGTTGCTCAGAATGGCTCAAAACCCACAAAAATACTCCTCACTTCGCTATAGTTCTCCCCACAAAAGTAAAAGTTAGGATCCTGCCTAGAATCTGCCTAAATTTTGCAGCCTAGCCCTGTCTTTCAGGAACAATTCCCCAGGACAGATGAATCTAAAAAAAATATTCATTAGAAACACCGGCTTCTGTGTACAATGCTGAATTCATTTTTAAGAACAAGGAATTGAAACACAGACCCTATCTTCTCAATGTGTTTTTCTCCCAGAGGAAAGTCATTCTCTGTTGAGGAATATTTTAGGTCTGAGAGGTGAAATGAGAGAGGAACAACCTGCGGGAGTGTCTTGTTTCATAAAAAAAGGTATAAAGGAGTTAATATCTCCAGGCTGTAAATGCTGTTCCTTTCTCAAAATAAAGTCAAAAGAAATTGAACTGTTAATTGAAAAGCTTATCTGATTTAATGCTTTACAAGGCAGTTTAATTAACATGATCCTCCTTTTCTGTTGTTGTTTGGGTTGATCTTTATAGAGAGAGAGAGAGCTTTATAGTTCTTGTTGCAAGATCAGAACAGGGAATGAGGCAGAACACCACAGTGTGGGAAACCTATGTGCTGCAGTGGGACAGAATCCAGGCAAGTGCTGAAGAGATGGAGAAGCACAGATCCTGCCTGACTGCTGCAAATTTGGCTCCTCCACCAACCTCCACCAGCCTAGCAGCTACTGCCAGCAACCTGTCATTGTGTTAGGCTAAAGGACACCCAGTGCAGAGGCCCCAAATTCTTCCTCACCAGAACAAGAGCTGATATGCATTTTCTGTGTTCATAAACTGGTATGAAATCCCACACCAGTCTTCCAGACATCAATTGACTGTGGCAAGTGACATGAACTCACAGTTATTCTAGGAAGATCTTAATTTCTTACCCTCTTGATCTACTTCTGCTTCCACATTTTTATTTTTTTTTTACATACAGCAATATCAGATCCCCCTAGGAATAATTTACTGTGTGACACTATGTGATCACTGCTACTCTAAAACAAAAAAAGGAGGAGGGGAAAGAAAAGGAAAAGCTTTAAGGATACTACAGACATCTCTACATTTCCCCAGGCTAATACACATCAATATTGTGGCAGGATTAACAGGATTTGTAGAGTTATGATCACAATATCCACCAAGAACAAAACAATATATTACTGTTACTGCCCTTGTCAGCAAAACAAAAATTTCAGGCCCTCAAAGAAAATGTTGGCTTGAAAGACTGTGCATTGGGAATTTTATGAAGAACTGTTTTCTTATGTAGTCTTCACATTCTGTGTGTTTGGAGGGAAGGTTTGGAAGCAAAGGCAGTTAAAAAAGGCTTCATATCCATCTCCCCTCAACAAGAGGGGAAAAATTTATTCCCAGAGCTCTTCAGAGGACTGATGGAATGCACCACAGCCAAGAACAGGGGCTGACACTGTGCTGCTCTCTCATGGAGACTGACTTCTGAGTTCTTTAGCCTTAAAATGCTGTCTTTTCTGCTCCCAGAAATAATAACCACTAAAATATTTTTGTATTACATTGAAATATCTGTCAAGTCACTTGACTCTGCTGCAATGACAAAAACTGACTCAAAAAGTGTCAGTAAAAGCTGGACAGGATGAGTCTGCTTCCAGTGGCTTCTTTCAACTTAACAATTCCTGTGCTCGCACAACACCTGTAACCAATTAAATGTTTTATTTTAAGTGAGATTGCACTCTAAATATTAGTGATCTTAATCTGACCCATAAACTCTATTAACACATTTCTGCTGGTAATCCATATCCTGAAACTTTGGCAATAAATTAAAAATTGTTTATCCTGTTATTATTATCTGGAAATGTTATTAGGTTGCTGTGTATCATAAAAAAAAATGTTGATTTTTTTCCCCAAAGTGGTGTAGGTCTTTTTCAGATAAAAAATCTTAACACAGATATATCTCCAAGGGCTACAGGCCTTGAGGATCTCACACATCTGCTTACTGTCAGTCAGGTAGTGCTGAGTGACTGATTGTTTTGGATAGCAATTATCACCACAAACGTGGAAATCTTGCTTTGAGTGACTCATAATTAAATGAAAAATTACAGTGCCTTTCAGTGGAAAAAAAAAATTGTGATATATACCTTGGAGATCTTTATGTGCAATAAGTATTTCTCAAGGTGGTGACAATATAAAATTGATGTATGTATTAGAAATGTTTGGTGGTTGATTTTTTTTTTTTTTTTTTTGTTCCAACAAATTTTTCTATGACTGTGGAGGGCCATTTTTGAATATTAACCTCCTTGGGAATAAAAGTAATGATCTGGCAGGTAAGTACTTCTTCTCTCTTCCCCTGGCACTCATATACTGACATAACAGCCAAATTTACAGGGGTTTTTCAGATGTGTAAAAGAGCAGATGGAATGCAAAGGAGTAGAAGAACTGAGCTCATTTACTTATGTGCAGAAGCTTGTAAGTAAAGTAATGAATTAACCTGTAATGTAGATAGCAGAGCTAAGGCAACAAATTTTGTATTAGATGTTCATTGTTTTTCAGAAACAAGCTTTAGATATGAACCTGTATTCTATAACCATATAGCACACTCAGTTAGATAAATGTATCTAACTGATCTTGTAGGACTCTGCTGGGCTTGAAAGAGGTATGTAAAACACGGTTTGTGTTGAGAAAAGGTAGATATCCTGGCTTAGATGCAATATTAATTGCCCACCATTTTGTTTGTATCATCACACTTCCCTGAGTTGCTGTAGGTAGAACCAGTCCAAATGTTCCCATGTGTCACTGGAACGGAAAATTGCTGGGGCTTGGAGCAGTCATTAGTCCCTCTGGGTTTTTGTTCTACATTTTTACAGCTGGCTCAAAGAGAGCTCCACATCTGTCTTTGCATCTGGAAAGATGAGCTGTAAATCCTCTCTCTGTTTTGCACTGCCAGACCAATCCTAAGAAGTCCGAAGACCGCATCACTGGAAGCTTTGTAGAAAGGAATTGAGAAAATGAATTTCACTAAGGATTCTAGGGAAAGTACTGTGAGAGCAAGCAGTGGTTCTACCAGTCCTTTAATTACCTGTGTTGCTAGAAACACAAACACAAGCATTTGGTATGAGCTGATTTCCCAGGAGCTGGTGGATTTCATTTAAAAATACAATCTATTGCTGTAATTGGAGCACTGTTTCAAACACAGATACAACCTAGAAAAAATTCTCATCCACTATTACAGAACAATTTCCATGCCAACCTGAGGTGGTGCATAATATTCTATACAACAATTGTTGTGCAGAACATAAAAGATAAGCAAATATGCCAGAGGCAGTGAACTGGCATTTAATGTTCTTGTATATTTATTCATTTATTAACATTTTTCTTTATAAGCCTACTTTTTTTATCTACATTCAAGTCTTCAGCTTTTCTCTGCCTATCAGAGCAACAACAGACACAACCTTTTGGAACAATTTAAGTGCTCAATGCAGCTCTGTGTGGCTTTCATTTATATCCCAGGCATGGATTTCTTTAGTGTGGATCAATTCCTATTGTTCCTGAAAAGAACAGCAACTTTTTCATGACAGAAATGTAAGCAGAACTGCCTTTTTTGTAAAGGACTGAGGTTTCCTGGGAGTCAAAGCTGATGCATGGCACAGCTTTGAGATTAAAGCACAACAGATCAATTAAAAGGAACTAAAGGAACTTTGCCTATTTTTCACACTAAGGTTGGGCATTAATTTATTCTCCTCTCCACAGCTCTTAAATCTTTGTTCACAAAACATAGGTAAATATTTTTCATGTATATCCCTCTGAGGAGGTGGAGGTCCATGAAGATCTTAGAGGAATGATCAGGCATTTCTTCTGGTCCTGACGTGACATTTTTTCCTGAATGAAGGTAGAACAAAATAGTAGTAAATGCGCATAAACCAATGTGCACAAACATTTACACCTAAATTCTGAGCTGTGATGGCTTAGGGTCAAAGTTTCAACTTTCACTGTAGGTCTAATTTTGTACATTATGGCAATGATAATAAACAACAATAATTAGTCTGGTGATCAGTGCTTCTACAAAAACTATGACTTCGATGTCATGATTTCACTCTCTGATTCATAAAAATTCTGCACCAGCAGTAGGAACAAGTGCTGTTTAACATGAAATCACATAATCTTATCACTTGAATGAAATGAAACAGATATTTAAGGTTAGTACAAGAACCCTGTTCTTTTTTTCACCAGTGATAAAGGGATTTGTCTGAGTAAATAAGGGAAAACAGCAAAGTATATGTTTTCTTGTTTCCAGATAAAAACTTGTTTCTTCCCAAAATCATGTATTAGGGCATTAGAAAGAAAAATACAGTGTTTTTTGCCTTTAACTGGATATAAATGGGAACATTTGTATTCCAGCAGAGAAGACTAAACTGATTAATTCAACAGGGTATATACTAAACTAATCACTGTCTGTGTAAGAAGAAAGCAAACAAATGGAATAACAGTTTCCAAATAAATGCACATGCACAAAGGATGCCGGACTGATACATGGGACGTGAGAATCAATCCATGGTCATTGGTGGTGCTAGTCCCACAGCTGCCAATGTCCTGGATATAATGGGACTCCAGCATTTGTGGATGTCTGTTTCCAACTCTCAAAATCTCTGGAGCCCCAGGGAGCTGGGGACACAGCCTGAGCTTGTCCCCTGGCTGGGGATACAGTGGCCACAGCAGTTTCTGGCCGTTTTAAATTGAGGGTGGTTTGGGGTAGATTCTGTAGCTGGATGTGCCACCTGGAGCAGGGGTAAAACAGCTCCAAATTTGTTTTTTGCGAAGTTACCAGGGGTGGATGAAGGGCTGGGTGGGCATGCTGTATTTGATGTTGAAGAACCTGAAATCAGCCTGACTCATCATTCTTAAAGTTAAACATCCTGAGGGAGAACAAACTAACTCTTAAAATACCTGATAAGGGAACCAACAAGTTATCCAGAACTTACCTAAAGGCTGCTAAGATGACACATCTGGCCTGGAGACACAGGATTGGCAGTCTTTAACAATTCCCACTCCTTAGCTTCAGGAACCTTTAACACACTCCTTCCAGTGTGGAGATTCCTCCCTTAAACAGGGATGTCACTCAGGGTTTCTCCCTGAGTCTGAGATTGGCCCATGGTCATTAGTGTGGGTGAGTGCCATCAATATCTACTGAATTTTTGTTTTTTTGCTAGCTTTAATATTGCTTCAAAAATAGTGCATTATACTTGTAGTTATAGATACCTATGCTGTGTAGTAAATAATTCTGATGATCTTTTAGTCTAATCATTACCATAATCAATTTAAATAAATTATTCCTTATATAAATATATTGGGTATGCCATCCTTAATGCTGAAGGAAAAAGTCACATAAAGACTCAGTTACACCTGTATAATTCTTTAAATATAAACTGTTGCCTAAATCTGGGGCAAAGACTGAATGCAGCCACACCCACCCAGGCTTCTATCTGAGGAGTTTAGAAAGCCAGGGGGTCCTTTCTGCACCTTATGGCCCAATGGAAGATTTTCTGATGAATATTATCTGCAGCAGCTGTTTGCCTACATTTCAGGTTAAATTTCAGAGAATGAATGGTTTCTGCCACTGCTGGACTGTGTTTAGGAGCTGGGCTCAAGCAACTCAATCCTCCTGGGATGGGGAAGGGTTGGTTTTGTTCACAAAATTATAGAGAACTAAAAGAAAAAGAGCGGCCAAATGCAATAGTAATAGAGTCATTACAGAATCACAGAATGGTTTGGGTTGGAATGTACTTTAAAGGTCACCTAGTGCAACCTCCCTGCTGTGACTGGGCACACCTTCCACGATCCCAGGTTGCTCCAAGCCCTGCCCAGCCTCGTCTTGGACACTTCCAGGGATGAGGCAGCTACAGCTTCTCTGGACACCCTGTGCCAGGGCCTCACCACCCTCTCAGGGAAGAAGTTTTCCCCGATATCCCATCCAACCCTGCACTCTGGAAATGGGAAGCCATTCTCCCTTGTCCTGTCACGCCAGGCCCTTGTCCAGATTCCCCCTCCAGCTCTACTGAAGACCCTTTGGACATTGGAAGGAGCTATAAGGTCTCCCTTAAGCCTTCTCTTCTCCAGGCTGAGCACCCTCATGTCTCTCAGTCTGTCTTCATACCAAGGAACTCCAGCCCTCTGACCACCTTTGTGAAAAAGATCTTCTAGACCACACTAGGGTGTGCAGAATGACAAAGATCCTGGGGTTTTCTGTTGTGTGATGTCTTTTTCTAATCCAACAAAGGAAAAAAATCTGCACCAGCATGATGACATTTCTTCATTGTGTGTGAACAGTGACATTTCACATCCCTACAATTCTGGAATTAAAACTTTTTTCACAGGTCAGTAAGTGCAAATATCACGGCTTTTTCCTTTCTTCTTTGCTACTGAGATAGATTTCTATCCATTCACATTTGCTATTGCAGTCAGTTTTCCACTGACCAAGGGAAAACTGGCTCCAGTGGTGTTACAGGCAAAGCTGGAGTTTGCATTTAACCTCAGAGAAATATCTCACACATCACAGAAAAACTGAAAGAGGGACCCATGTTTATATTAGTAATTGTTTATCAATAATACTTATAACAGATAGAAGAAGATAGTTCTTATATTATTGCAAAGTTGTACAAGAAATTTTACTGACCAGGGAAAGAGAAAATCCCAAGAAATACAGGGAAGGAGGAAGAGAAATGCTCCTGAATACAGAAATAATCTGTGCACAATGTATGTCCATTATATTACTATTTTATTATATTACTATTTTATTTTATCCATTATTATTATACTTATTTTAAGCGCAGCATAAGCAACACAAAAATAGAAAGAATAAATTGGAACAGTCCTTAAACACCCACATACTTGCTTAACTGGATTCACCATTAGGAATCAGAATTGGGTTAGTTCATTTTTCCTGACTTTCAATGCACAAAGGGCACTGAATCAGATTTAAAACTGAATGAGGATCCCACAAGCCCTAGCTGGCTCTTTATTTAACAAATGCACAGCTTAAAATTAGTTATGTTTTCAAGTGCCTACCTGAATCATTGCCGTGCTGCTCAGCAGTATCAAATATTCACTCAATCTCAGCTTAGGGGGAAAAAAAAAAAAGGGGAAAGATTTGAGAAATATCATCCTTCTTTTAAGCTTTACTTCCTGTAATTAAAAATACCCTCAGTTAACTTATTTTGCTTGTATGGAATCCAAGATATTCTGGCCATACAAAAATTTTCCATATAAAATAGAATAGGAGCACATTACCACTTAATCAGCTGAAAGTTTTATTTGGAAATTAATTAATTTTAACAATTTGTCTTGAGAAATGTACCAATCAAGAATCTTTTCTGTGGTTTCTTCAGGTAATTAATATAAATTAACAAGCAAAATAACTGGTTATTGATGTCAATAGGATCGTTATTATGTTCATAGTTGCCATTATGATTATTAACCATCCAGTAAAGTCCTGTTCCTTAGTACATATTTTCTGCTGTTTCCAAGCATTTTCCATATTCTGAAATTCCTTAAAACAGAATTAGCAAAGACCAGAAGCTATCATCTCTGTTTACCTTTCCATTTTCAATACAAATTCAGCTGTACTCAACTTGCGGAGAGATAAATGTTTCATGAAATAAGCTTCATCAGATCAGGTATAGAATTAACATCAAAACCAGCTTTTAAAATTGAAGTAGGAAAAGGAGTGAGGTGGAGGCTGCTGTTACTTTGTGGGTTTAGTCCTTGCAGGTTGTGGCAGAGGTGTTGAGGGAACAACTGGACATGATCCTTAGTGCTGAGGTGTAATTGACAAGGTGGTGTTTGGCCAAAGGCTGGACTCCATGATCTTGGAAGTAGTTTCCAGCCTTACTGATTCTATGATTCTATGTCTAGCTTCTGTGTCAGTTTTGAGAAACAAATACTGAGAAAAAAAACCCCAATATCCAATTATTTTTAATATAACTGCCTTATACCTGGATTTTAACATGTTATTTGTTTTTAAAAAACAACATCTTGCTAGAGCAAATTAAAATGTACAAAGATTCCAGCCTGCAGTAAGAATTATTGAGAGACAGGTGCCTTTGAAAATCAAGGCCATAATATTGATAATAAAACTGGAAGTTTTGGTGTTAAGTTCCATATTTCCAAGTTTTAAAAAAACCTCCTTCCCTTAATTCAAAAAGCCAGGGTCCATGTCTCACAGTACAGGGGGGCTCTGGGAACCTGCCTGCTTTGCCACATGGTGCTGCTCCAGCAGCAAGAACCACTGGTCCCAGCCCCTGACACAGAGATCCCTTGGAGAGCATCCAGACAAAGGGCAAAACTCAGGCACAAGTTTTTATGAACTTCAGATCTGTAAATTACTGTTAGAACTTGAGTTATTCAGATACTAATGTTCCAGTTTTCATCTCTTTGGGGGACTATAATACTACAATTATAACATGTATTAAATTATGTCTGTGTCAAATAATGAATAATACCGGTGTAAATAAGCAATAAGTAGTATCTGTGTAAAATAGACATGTATAATATATATGTGTATATATATATAATACAGCCAATAAGCTGGTATGGTACTATATCATTATAGATGTAACAGGTAGTACTATAATAATAGTATCTCATAATCTGACAGTCTTCACTCTAATGCATCAATCAAAGCATTATTGTCCCGCTCTGAGGTACACTCATGAGAGACACATATTTCCAGCTCATCACTGCATTAATGAAGAAACAAAACCTTATAAAATGGTAGGAATGGAACAAGAAACAAATAAAATGTGCTCAGAAAGTGATTTGACAGGATTAAAACACCCCTCAGTAAGTATAGGTCCACTGTGGGCAGTTGTGGCAGCCACAGGCAATGGCTTTGATTTGTCCTTTGGGACAGGAAATGTGTCTATATATTCATAGATGAGTTAAAATCATCACCAGGAAGTTGCAACACCAGGAGATTTTGAGAAATTTCTCTGACACAGTCTCATCTAGGAGAGAGCAAAACATATGTATTCCCAGTTATGGTGAAGGATTATGTTTTAGTGAAAAAGCTTCCTTCCATGTAGAATGAAAAATTAGGGAAGGAAGGTCTGGGTCTTTTGTGACGCTTGGCATTTCCAAACATCCCACATGCAGAATTTGAACAAAGTTTTACTACCTCATCTCCCATGTCCCTTATGTCCTTCCCTGAGGGATGAGTAAAGTAAGTGTCTTAAACCATGCATGCTTTCCATTTTCCTCTTTTCCCACCAGTGTGAACAAAGTAATCTGGAATTCATATGCAGGGCAGATTTCATCAGATTTCTGGCAAAGCTAAACCTATTATTTAAAAACAAAAATGCAGATCTTAAGTTTTCCAGAAAGCCCCTCTCAAATAACATCAATTTTCAATCACAAGCTGCAGCCTCAGGTGAAAATCCTACTGTTTAAGGAAACCTTTTAGTGAGTTGCAGTGTAATGACTACAAATGTCAATATATCAGATGCATTCCCAGCAGATTCTTAACCATGTTACCAAGAAAAGCCTCCTCCTTGTAAGAAAATACAAAGTTCTATCTGAATATTTCCTTTAAATACTGATAATTTGAAGCTATCAACAGGTTTAAATGAGTTGCAAACACTTTTCTCATTTGTTAATGGCATTAATAGCCACATTCAGGAGCAAAAAGAGAGTGTTTGGTGTGGCATTAAAAATCCTGGAATTTGTTGTTGCTATACAGTATAAGGAGAGCTGTTAAAAGTGATTTTTAAAAGTTATTCACTCAGGGCAACAAAAATACTAATTTTATTCTCATGATACTCCCTGATACTTACCTTTTTGTGAGTCCTAACCTGAGTTTTGAAAAAGAAACCAATATTGAACAGAGTCCAAAATGGCAACAGAAGAGAAGTTTCTTGTCTAATGTTTTTAGCCTTTAAATTAGTCTTGTGCAGACATGATTTTTTTAAAGATACAAGTAATGTTTTCACTAGATTAACTAGAGAGAAGAAAAATAATCCCACTTCAGATAAACCCAACACTTTTGCACATCTCAGAAAGTCAAGACAAATCAAAGATTACCAATTGCTATAGTAGAAATATGACTTTCCTTTCGAACAGATGAGAATTAAGCTTTGTTTTTCTTATCTACATGTAGAGTCAAGTCTCTTTTTTATGAGTGCAACTTCCATAAGAAGATTTAGGAAGGTAAAAATCTGCTTCAGTGATGACCGTCTCATTTTCAAGGCCCAGTAAAAAAAGCCAATAAATCCAGAGGGCTATTATCACCTCAGTGCATTTTCCTCATGCATGTAGGCCTGAAACATCTGGGATTAAATAAAATATGAATGTCTGAGGACACTGTGGCAATGTCACCCTCTCACCTGGATGACCAACTGCATAAGCACCACCAGCAATCGCATTAGGTGTAGTTGCTTTTGTCGGGCTCGATTTCAGAATTTGCCACACCCTTCCATGATTCCTAGCACAGACCTTGAACCTAAAGAATATTTTCTTGTCTAATTCTATCTTTTGCAAACACCTGGGAGTGCAGCTATTCTGTATGAATGTTTTCTAGGATGGAAAACAGGAAAATGAAGAAAATTGCTGTTTCTCAGCAGGAACACAGGTTAAGTATTTCAAGATAAGCCCCACATTATGCCTCAAGGCACCTCCCAAAACAAATTTCTGTCCATTCTTGGTTATCAGAAGGCTTACCTTTCTATACTGAGATAGATGTAAGTTCCCAGAACCACAAAATACAGAATCTGGAATGGTTTTCACTCTTCTTACAAATGAACCTAATAACATGCAATTAGTTTGAAGGAAACTTCAAATTTTACAACTAATTTAGGACCTGAAGCACCAGAACAAATGCAGATCTCTCCTACTATGGAAATATATAAATAATGTCCACCCTATTATCCCTCCTAGGCTAATTCTTCTTCATGTGATAAAAGGTAGACAGAGAAAACACACAAAGCTCCACCATAAAATCAGGAACACTTTAGAAAGGATGTAAAGTTTCTGTTTAAAAAACTTCCAGTCAACCATTATAAGGATAACTTCTGATACAAAGGACATCCTGCACCTGCTGATGAACACAGGCTGCTGTTGAAGGCAAGACACCAAATCAGGCAGCTGCCCTGACTTGTGGCTCATGGCACAGATCAAGATTTATGTTCAGTTCTTGGAACAGTTTCAACTGCATTAATTTTTAATCAGTCATGATATTAGTTCTTTGCACAGGCATTGTCCTCTGTCAGTATTTAATCAATTTGACTCTGTTTATAAACTTTGTGTGTGCTTTCTGCAACTCTTCAGATGCAAGTGGTACATGGACTGTATCACAATTTAAATCAGTCTCATTTTCATAGAATAGAAAATTGTATCAGCCATTTTTGATCCTGTCTTAGCCTGAGGTGGTTGCAGACTGAGTACACCCATGTCTCCCCATCGATGCCAGTGGCAACATATCCATAGAGCAATATGCATTAGAAAAACCTTGACAGACGGTACTCAGCCAAAAAACCCCAGTGATATCTCAGAAAGTTTGATAGTTCTGGTTACATTATTCAAATAATTAAATCAAAGATAAAAATGAAACTGAGATAAATTCTCCTACCCTATTAAAATTTTCAGCATCTCACTTTCAGCATCATTTCCTTCTCTCCACTGGGAATAAAAAAAATGAATCAAACTTTTAAAAAGCAGAAAATTTTCAAACAATTCAAGCAAAAGACAGTGAAATTCAGTGTGCAAAATATTGGAATATTGCTTATTGGAATCTCAGAATTTAAGCAATTTCACCTTACCTACCGTTTAAAATTCTGTTTCCATTATGAAAAGATTTTAATGCAGCTAATCTTGTCTCTATTTTCCCTCTCTGTCAGCTGTATTCAGTAACTCCTCAATCACTGTTTTCGAGGATTAAGTTTAAAAGCCAGATCACCTCATCAAACTTCAGCCACACATTCGCTTTATGCAACAATGGAAGCATTATAGCAATTTTTCTCCTCTCCCAGGAGCATCATAAATTGTAACTTTACACTGAAAATTGTCTTTGAATAGAATGGTCTGCTCTGACTTGAGCAATCCTTCCTGTGTGCACACAGAGTCATACCTGCTGTCTCTGCTGACTGAAATAAATTACAAGTAACTCATCAGTGCCAGCGAACTGACAGCAGTAGGAGCTGGGAGCTGTCCCTGCTCACACTCAGCTGATTCTTTATTGCTGCCTTTGCAAGAGGCATAACTAACCTGGCCTGACTTTCACATGAAAAAACCTGAGTTTGTTGATTGGCAATTTTAGAAGAAGAAGTAAATTTTAAAAAGCAAAAGCAAGCAATTTTTTATTTTAATACCTTCTACCGAGACCTGTTGAGAAGCTGGAAAAGTATGATAAACCAGGACTCAGCTATTCTTGTTTTAGAATTAATTCTGTGGGGACAAGATGAAATCATGAAGGCAATAGCCAGGCACATGATTTTGACTTTAATCAGGATCCAGACAGTATATCACATTGATAGATAGATTATCTAGAAAGACAGATTTTAATATCTAAGGTAGTCCCATTTAATTTCAAATAGTTGTCTTGATTTAGATAGACAGGTGTCTGCCAGGGAAGATTGGAGTCCTCCTTGGAATGTAAGCCCCTCCCCCCCCTTCCAAATTATTATAAATTTGCAATTAAAAGGCTGTCAGGCAAAGATTTTGGGAATAGGTATAGCAGTTCTTTACTAGGGATATAAAAATACAAATGTTGTAGTACAGAAGAATAAGCAAGCAAGCAAACAAACAAGAAATTCTAGAAAACCCTGACAGAGTCAGAAATACAACCTGATGCTCTGTTGGTCAGGGCGTTGGAAGCAGTCCAGAGTAAGCCCTCCTGGAATGGCAGATGTGGTTTTGTTGGAGTAGAGATGGTCCTGTAGAGAAAAAGGGTCCAGTAATGGTGAGATGGGTCTGGTCTTCCTCCAGGGATCTGGTGGAAGACTTGATGACTGGTGACACTTGTGGCTCTTTTCATCTAGGTGAAGAAGGTTTGTCTCTTCCTCCCTGGGTAGAGCATCTCACAATGGTATGGTGTAATGTGTCATGTCATTGGTGAGATTTAATGGCCCATTAACAGAAGATATGCCCATGGGGGTAGTGGAACAATGGACAGAGATAAGCAACACTGCTCCATCTGATAAGCAACACTGATCGATTTGAGCAACACTGACCCATCTGGGCAGAGATAAGCAATACTGCTCCACCCGGTTTTCAAAAGATGGAATAGAATAAACATTTTTTTTCAGTTGCAAAACCCAAGAGTGTAGTGTACTGGTTTAAGTGCATAGCTGGTTTGAGGGCTAATTATCTATTTTCTCCAAGTTTTACATTGATATTCCCCCTAGAAAATTCAAGTCCTGCACAAGAATGCTGAAAGTAGTTCTGTGTTTATAAGTGGATCCACATTTTCAGAGTCGACCGGTGCTATGTTTGCCTTGCTCCATTAGAGAGCCAGTGAAATGAATTGTCTGTTTGTTCAACTGCAGTTTTTATGTTCCTTAGTGTTCCCTAGAGTATCCAGATTCCTCTTCTTCCAGCAGTGAAATGTCTTGCCTGCTGTCTAGTGACACAAAGCTTAGCTATTTGCTGATTTCTCTGAAATACGCCTATGTAAAGTGAAGGGCATTTTTAACCATCCTAGGATAGGCACTGTTCCTTGGTAAAAAAAAAAAAAAAAAAAAA
>VXBN01004795.1:42139-61511 GCA_013397395.1 Sinosuthora webbiana | reverse complement strand
TATTTTCTCCCCCATCCTGCTGAAGAGGGACAGAGAATCTTGCTGGGCCAGTGGCAGCCAGCTAAGGTCAAACAGCACATTAGTGCAAATCAATAAATTTTATTTTTGTCCATGTTTCTGAGCATGGACAGAGAGTATAGCCTTTATAGGGGTGCAAATACACTTTACATTGGCCAGTAGTGTTGTGCCATGCCTAAGGGGGAGCTTAGGCTTTGGCAACTACTCACTTAGGAGTCAAACTTGATTGCACCAGTTTCAACTTGGCAGGATTCAGAGGTGGCTTGTGATCACCTTTATTCAACCTTGGTGGTGCTTTAGAACCAGATTTGGAGCTTCCCTCTTCCCTGCACAGGCTGCAGAGGCCTCTGAGGCATCCTGCTTCAGTGTGTGCTTGAGCCCAGATTGTGAGGGAGGAATCTTGGGCTTTGTCCCACCCTTTTCAAGAATCAGAGGTGCCTGCAAGCAGATAGGGACATTCCATTCCCTTCCATGGCCTTTTCTTCAGCCTAACCCCTCCCTAACCATTCCTAACAAGCTGAGTTGGATGGCAAATCAGAATTAGGGTGACATTTGGTCTGGCCTTGATCCCAAACCACACAATATTCCTAACCAAATCAGAATCTCCTACATTCATACACTGCAATTTAACCCTCAGCTTCAAACGATTTCCCTACAAGCAGATTAACCCTACAATTCAACTGTTCTTGCACTATGAGGGGTTTTTTTGATGGTTTTGTTGTCCTTTGTTGTTGTTTCTTATGAAGATCTCTGCTTCATGAGTTAAGTGGTAACATAATTCTTCAAGTGAAAATTTCTCAGGAGTATTTGGTATAAATGAAGCTGTTGAACTTTACAAAAGCATCCAAAATATGTAGTTAGACAAACACCTCTCTACTCCAAAATATGTATTCAGATAAATACCTCTCTACCTGAAACCCAGCTGTTATGTCCAAATTACTGCCTAGGTTGTTGACATTTTCCACTAACTTGTTTATCTATAATTTTCGTATCTTGTGTGAGCCAAGAAAACACAACTAATATGCAAAATTATTGTTCCATTAATTAAGGATTGCAGTCTCACCAATGAAATGTTAGCCCAACTGCAACACCATTAACACACATACAAAATAATGCAGTTATTAAAGCTCATTCATCAGAATGATAAGATCAAAACTGATACATGCTGATACACACTGATACACACAAACTTTCTGTGGCATTGTGCTCACCCTCCTGCTCTTAAGATCTGAAATGCAGAAGTTTGAAGTGGTCTCTCCAGCCTAAGATGACCCATAAGCATCCCAAGTGCTTTGGTAAGAGTATGATATCAAGGGGGAGCTTGATATAGATGAATTAATGTGGATTCATCCTTGCATGGATGCTGCCAAAAGTCTCTTACTCAATCTTCAGTTCCACATAATATCCAAATTTGCTGTATAACATTTGAGAGATACATGGTGGTGGTGGTGTATGATTGTGTTCTATGTTATGCATAAAACCAGCTCATTTAAAGACAATTTTCTTTCAATTACAAGGAGTTAGTGGCTGGTGAGCTGTCTGTAGCCACAGGCCTTTGATCTCCTACATCCACAGCTGCAATTCCACTGTTACACACAGTGCTTTCTACACCAGCAACCTTTTGATTTTATTAACCCTTGATTAAGAGATATAGAACAGCAGGACTTAGACTACACAACCTTGCTAAGCTAAGAAAAAGCTCTCCGTTTCATAGGGGGAAAAATGTTATTGACCAAGTCTTGATTTGGCCTTCTTTTGACATGTCTTGGCTTATACATAAAAGCAGAAACTAGAAACTGCAAAGTGACTTGTGTATTTGTGACTTCATTGCACCAAGTGAGTCAGATTGATGAGTAATCAGTTAATAGAAATACCTCTCTGACTGCTGGTGGGAAATACATATCTTTGTTGGGAAAATTTCTTCCCAAATTTAATTACATTAATTTCATGACTAAACATATTAAATACATTTTTTCTATATTCACCAAGCTTTGGATAAATTGGTGGTTACATGTTTAAACCAATAAGAAAATAGCCAATATTCATTATTATTAAATCTATATGTTTATATTAACTATAAAGCTGAGAGAAAACCCCCAAACATTTCTAATAACTCAAAAACTGACCCAAAGAAATGGACTGGATCTCCATATTGTGGAGAGATTAGTGCATGAGAAAAATGACACTGTTTCCTATTTTCTGTAAAATTGAATTCAAAGCACGAACCATATGTCAAACTAAAAGCCCTGGGGACTCATTAGCTCCTTCCCATTTGTACAAAATAATCTCTAAAAGGACCTAAACAACCTGTGTGCCTCACAGTCCAAGCCTACAGGGACTGGCTGTAGGAATGAGTGAATTTTCAGTCTCTGGCACCACTGAAGCCAGCAGCCTTCTTTCACTGATGCAAATAAGCAGAGATCCGGCCCCTCATCACTCCTCCTTGGTGAACCTGCCATGTGGACTGTCAGCGGTGCCAGATGCAGTGGTGGAATAACTGCCCTCTCAGTGGGGCATGATTAATAAATTCTACCCTGGTTTGCAATAATTCCTGTAGCATTTTGAGCCCTCTGAAAACTTGCAAATCATTCCTGACAAACCCTGAAGTACTTTAGTGCTGAATCCCCAGTCACAGCAAACACAAGAATATTCTGCAATGGTGAGTTGCCTTTTATTTCTTCTTGCCAAGCATCAGGCATTTATTACATCCCTGTGGAAAAAAAGGGTTAACCAGGCTGAGAATCTTGAACAACAGACCTGCTCAGACCTCAATCTGTTGCTAAAGATGTCAGTGGTGTCATTTGGATCTGTTCAGATGGTTCTAGTCACAAGTCAAACCTGTATACACTTCTTTATTTCAAGACCAGATCAAAATGCTAATGAAATTAGCAGCGTTCTGTTAACATCAACATCCTGTGTCTGCTCAGCTATGTGTTTACAAATATTAAGTTGCTCCAAGAGTTTTTCAGAAATGGCTCTGTGAATAACTGAAAACTGATGTGTTTACTAATGCAACACAGCTTTACCAGCTCTTTCTACAGAGCATATTCTTGTTCTGGTAGCTGCTTTCAAAAATCAATTCAGTGCTGAAACAAAAGTAATAAAAAAATATCTGATTTCTGAAACTCCCTGTCTTGTGAAGATATCTTGCACCAATGCGTTGATGAGGTGAAATGTCCTTTGACCAAAAATAAATTGTGGAAGGCTTGATTCAATAGATATTGAACTACATATACAAGTGAGACTACTGTTATCTATCTCAACCCTGGATAGAATCAAGGTTTGCACATTGTAATAAGTGTCACACAACTTTTCCTGCAATGTGCAGAGAAAGCTACCTCAAGAGATTAATCTTTCATTAAACATTCAGTAGGAGTCACAGACATGTAAGTTAGAATTGCCTTATCAGTAAATTTCTCCTCAGTTGCTCTGATGAAAAGAGCACAGATGCAATCACAGAGAGGGCTGCCTCCTTTGGGGTGTGGGGAGAAAGAGGAATTGTTGATTGTGGATATGAGTCTCACAATGCTGTGCTGAGCAGTCTCCTGGCATGGGCTCATGTGTCCCAGCCGGATATTAAATTCTCCAGGATCACCCGAATACCAGAAGACCACCCCAGTGAGCACTCTCTGTTCAACAGAATGTACAATAAATTATGTTCACGGCTTGACTAGTAGTTCTTGTACAATTAATAATAGTTAATCTCCAGTTTAATACATTGTCTGAGTGAGTGACAAGGGCAAATAGCATAATGACACCTCATAGGACCGTGTTCTCCAGCTGTAGGACCGGGTCCAATACTGCACACCTCTGTGTACATTCCTTGGCAGGAAGAGCTCCATTAACTCACCTCACATCTATGCAGAAGAGTTTGGCAGGGTGGAACCCTGAATTTAATTGCTGTAGATTGATTTGTGATGTTTGTCAATGATTGTCATAAATGTGGCGTTACCTTTTCTGTGCCATTGAACATGGCCTTCCCAAGAAAATTTGGAAAGGGAGAAGAACTGCATGCAAACTATAATGTTTCAGAATGCTTGATCTGTTCATTAAGGAAGTTCTTGCTTTATCATTTTGTAAACTGATTTGCATTTGAGCTTCCAGTCAAGGCTGGCCACTCATTAATCCTATTTGAGATGCACAAATGAGTATCTGGCTTGTCCTGTAGCCTCATTCTTCACATTTTATGCATATTTGTCTACAAGACACACATGGAGAAGAACAGAGATTGAGCTCAAGAACCACAGCAATCTCATCCATTCTACTCACCTAAATGACTGAAAGAGTTTTGCAAACAAGACAAATATTCTCTTGAGGATGGGAAATGGAAACAAAACGAGTTTGCTCTAGAATCCAAGCTCATGGGTACAAAGCCAGTAGCCCTCTTAACCAGACCTTGCTGCCTAATTTAATGTGGGGCAGATAGAAGCCAACCCTTCTTGGATCACCCTGAGGTGTACATCTGAGGTCCAAGGACCACGTACCAGCAAAATTCAGACAGTGAACCTGCATCCAAGGAAGCCATGCTGACACAAAGGAAGTTATAGTCGTGGAAACACTCCCTATAACTAAGCCTTCACCATTTGTTACAGCCTATAAATGCAAGGAAAATGAACATAATTCACAACTCAATCATGCCATAAAAAGTAGAATATAAGTGATTTAACTGTATGTCCTTTACTTGTTACAATCACTGTGCCTTCCTTTATGAATCTTACTAACATAAATCATGAAAGCACTCTTCTTCCAAAGAATTATGTAAGAAGCCTAAATCTTTCTATTTCTTTTTCTTTAATCATTTCAAGTCTTAATGGAAATTTTAAGGATGTACTCATAAAAGAACCTTTCTTCCTGCTGCCTGAATTTCATGTGTAGCAATACAAGACTTACTATGCTCCTATTTTGTAAGCCACAAATAAAAATCAGTATTCAACAACCCAACAGAAAATACATCAACCTGGATCTCACAGGCCTGTGAGGGAAGCATTAAAAGGACATGATCCTCTCTTAAAAACTTCTGCTGCTCTAATGTCTGTAAAAACATTATATGAACATGTGACATTGAAACATCAACAAGCCCTCAGAATTAAAGATTTGTATCTACATTTTCACTCTCACTTTATTCCACTGCCCATTTTAGAACATTTAGGGGGTTTGTAACCAGTGTGAAGGACAGCACCGTCATTTAAAGTGAAAGCATTAGACCTGTGTTAACAGATTCATGGCTGCAGAAAATCGATGAGGTTCCAGACAGATCCATTAATGACCATCAGAAACTGCAGCATAGGCTGGTGGAGGAAGCCAGGAAAAGTTTCAGTTGGCACTGTGAACAATGGCTGGATTTCACAATCTGTGAAGAACAGTTGCCCAAGTGATGGCCAACATGAGCAGAAAATGTGGAGGGGAGAACTGGGGACATGTTGGGAAATGGAATCTTGCAGGAGAAGAGCACCATCAACTTCAAATTTGACATTGCCAAAATAATGCTGTGCAAAATCCCATACCTGGGACCAGATGTATCTAAGATGGGAGCAATGGGGAAGAAGATGATCAGGACTGAATTGTTTATTTGACAGGAATTCTCCAGGACCTATTGGAAAAGGTGAATGGTGAGGGCAACTGGAGGAGGCTAAAGTCACAGTCAAGGCCTGATGTCCTTTGTGACATCACCAGGGTGATTATCATCATTGTGACCTTATGGCTTACATAATACAATGTCTGTATCTTACATATTTCAATTGTCACATTCAATTGTGTCATCAAGGTGACAGAGGATGATGCTACCAAGTGATGGATTGTGACATCCAGGGGGTATGATTGTAGCATCATGTCCCTCACTGCTATATAAGGTGCCAGCAGAGCCTGGGTCAGACTGGCTTGATCCTGGACTGCTGGTGAGAATGTTTGCAAGAGGGAGCAGCCTGTGGTCCTCAGCTCTTCCCTAGGCTTCTGCGACACACAGACATGGACAGGGATATGGACGTCGAAGGGCCATCAGAGTCCAGCAGCCAGGCAGGGACAGCTGCCAGTGGCCTCACTGAAAACAGCCCCCATTGCCCAATGGCTGTGGGTGGCCTTCTGCCTGAGGTCTGGGCAGGACTTTTATGCCAACAGCAGCATCTCTTGGACCTGGTGCAGCCCTGGCTGCACCAGAGGTTGGTCAGTATATACTGGGATCAGTGGTGGCTGGTAGAGAGTGCAGAGAGCAGCATCCTACACAGCCTATGCGTGCATGGCCCTGTTGCAAAGGTCCTGGTTCAGAGGTTGCAGCATTTACTGCAGGAGCATACAGGACCATTGGTCCACAGCATCATCAGTGTCATTGAGAGCTGGTGCAGTGAGAGGGCCAGGGGCCTGCTGGATTCCCATGCTGCCAGGGATAAGCGGGACAACCCTGGAGCTACCTCTAGCTCCAGCAGCTCTAGCTGGAGAAGGGGTCCAGCTGGACCTCACAATGGTCCCAGGCACCTCTCTTCTGTCCCCATTCCCACGGAGCAGGTCCATCCCCAGGAGGAGCCACAGCAGGAAGGGGCCACTGGTCCCTCTGCCCAGGGTTCCAGTCACAGCCCCTCCACTTCCAGCCAGCACAGGGACCACTTGTCCGGGGGATCACGGTGCCACCCAAAGAGGAAGGCCCATAGGACCCTGGATGCCCCCCAGCCCAGGAAGAAGCCCCACTGGCAGCACAAAGAGGGTGGGGTGAAATCTTCACAAAATTAAAAATAAATGTCTCTTTCCCTGACACAGTCTCTGGGCATGTCTTTCTCTCATGTGTCCTTGTGTCTTTCTCTGATTTCACTCCAAACCCTCAGCCAAGAGCCTCAGGGCTGCAGGAAATGGAAGAATCTCTGAAAAATGTCCAGGTGATGCTTCCAGAGGAGTCATGAGTGAAGGTTGACTCAAACTTCATCACAGAGAAGAGGAAAATTCTGATAAAGCCTGACACAATTTTTACCTAAGCCATGCATGAAGAAGATACAGTTTGCTGATGTACAGTCAGAGGAAAGGTACAACTTGAAGGTACAACCAATTAGAACTTTTTCAATCAGTGGGGGAAAGAAGTATTTGCACTGATGGAGAAAGGCATTATATAAAAGGAGAACAGGAAGAAAGGGAAATGTGCATCAAACCAGGGAGAGGAAAAAGTGGTAATACAGAAGCATGGCTCATGTGAACACTGATCATACACATGGATCCTCCAAGTGCTATTACAGGTGTCATTCCTTTTGTTGGAGAGAAGGAAACATTAGTAAAGGCAGTTGAAGAGGGAAAGAAAAAGTAGTAACATTTAGTACATCCCCTTTTTGTTTTTGATGTTCCTCCAAACAAGCTCAGTGGTTCTTGAGAAATGCTCCTGAGCTGTTGGCAGCCACAGCTCAGCCCACAAGAGTGGGCTGGCAAAAGCTGGATGGCAAAAGTTTTTCCCCAGAAGGAGGTTGTGGAACTCAGCTGGCCAACAGCTCCACCCAGGTGAGATGAGGGGCAAGAACCAGGGTACAGGAGGTATCCCTTGCTGTCCACCCAGGAAAAGCAAGGGCCAGAGCCAGAGCTGAAAGAGTCACACACTGCAAAGCCCAGCTCTGCAGCAATATCGACCTGTCTGGGGGTCTCTGCTGCTGGCCCTTGTAGGAAACAACATCTTTGAGGGCAAGGGCACACGAGACCCCAACCTCCAGCACCATAATTCACACTTTGGAAATCCAAAGACCTGCTGGAACAGATTGACTAACTTTCACCAGTGTTCTTCATTGCGAGAAAACATTTTTTTCAGAAATATGCTTCATCTGGAAGAAAGAGGGATTTTTTTGCAACATTGAAATATTCAGAAAAATCCCAATAAATTTTTCATTTGGAGTTGATAAGACTTAGTCTGGTTCTTCCAGTGACACCTTAGTATCAAACAGTGTGAGACATTGGTGAAGGAGAACTAATGCTTTCAAAAACCTTTGGGCTCAGTCTGACAGATGTACACACTCCTGTCACCCCAAAGTTAAGTATTTCAGAGCTTTTCAAACAAATGCAATTAAAATTTACATTTTTGAAAGCAACACACAGTGCCAGTGCTACCTAGATATTGAAATCCTTCAGAAGCAAAGCAAGAAATACACTGGGTTCAAAGGGTCAATCAGCAGAACTGAAATATGCTGTGGGTGTGCTCCCATGCATGCTGCTCACAAGGAAGGCTTCATACATGCACCATCAGGTAAATTAGCCGAGATGACTAGCAAAACACTAAATAAATAAAAAAAACCCCCTTTAATTTATTTGGTAGCTAATTATTTAATTACTTTGTCCTTCAGTAAAAAGACAGATGAATTTGGGTTAAAGCAATGGATAGGACTCCAGAAATCTAGATTTCAGACTGTCTCCAGTACAGAAATCCAGTTTTGACACTGGGTTTTTAGTCTTATCTGTGCATCTCAGTTCCCATCTATTTATCTTCAGAAAATGAAGAATGAGGCCGTGATTGCATGAGCTATTCTGTTACTATGGTAATGGATGGCACAAAAGAGCCTATTAATAAATATTTCAAAAATCCGCAGCCACCTCCTTACCATCTCCACAATAAATCTTTACCCTCCCACCCCATATTGTTTTGCATTACTATTTTAAGGAAAGGTATGCGTGTTTCAAATGTTGGGCTTTATATAAGGCAATCCCATCATCCATATCTTCATGGGAAGAAGATATAGCACTTGTATATTCGATACAAAATTGTAGGCATGCCTTACTCAGAAACACAGCAATATATGAACGTAGAAATTAGCCATAAACATGCAACTTTTTTTTTTTTTGAAGATAGAGAAATCCTTATATCCAAAATCTAAATCAATTTGTTGTTAACTCTTGTGCATTCAAAAGGATTATTCAACAACATTTGATCAGGTGTGCAGAGAAGAAAAAAGAATATTGAAGCACCTAAAGTATAAATTCCTTGTTTTCTTTGGATTTTTTACTTGGCTCTGTGCACATAGACTTGCATCAAATAGCGATGAAACATCCATGTGTGATTTTCAGTTTCTGCCTATGGAAAAAAGTAGCTGGAAGCTCAGGAATATTACAAGGATTCTGTGAGGTCATGCAGGGAGAGAAATAGAAGGGCCAAAGACCAGTTAGAACTTAACCTGACCTCCACTATAAAAGACAACAAAAAATGTTTATGCAAATCTATGAGCAACAAAAGGAGGGTCAAGGAGAATCCTTTGTTGGATGTGGAGGGAAACATAGAGACAAAGAATGAGGAGCTGCTTGCTTTGCCTTAGTCTTTAATAATGAGACCATTTGTTCCCAAGGTACCCAGCCCCCTGAGCTGGAAGAGAGAGGCAGGGAGAAGAATGAAGCCCCCATAATCCTAGAGGGAATGGTCAGTAAATTGCTATAAAACTTAGCCCCACGTAAGTCAATGGAACTGGATGATAATCACTCAAGAATACTGAGGGAGCCAGTGGAACAGCTCATCAGCACTGTTTAACATCTTCATTGATTACCTGGTTGGGGGCATTGAGTGCACCCTCACTAAGACTGTAGACAGCACCAGGCTGCGTGGGAGTGTGGATCTGCTGGAGGGCAGGAGGGCTCTGCAGAGGAGTCTGGACAGGCTGGATCCATGGGATGAGGCCGATGGGGTGAGGTACAACCAGGGGAAAGTGCTGGGTCCTGCCCTTGGGTCACAACAAACCCCTGCAGCTCCAGGCTGGGGGGAAAGTGGCTGGAAAGCTGGAAAAGGCCCTGGGGGTGCTGGTGACAGCAGCTGGACACGAGCCCAGGGGTGCCCAAGTGGCCAAGAAGGCCAATGGCCCCTGGGCTGTCCCAGCCATGGTGTGGCAGCAGGAGCACGGCAGTGACCGTCCCTGTGCTGGCACTGCTGAGGGACCACCTCGAATCCTGGGGGCTGCTCTGGGCCCCTCATAACCAGAAGGACTTTGAGAGGCTGGAATGTGTCCAGAGAAGGGAACAGAGCTGGCGACGGGTCTGGAGCACCATGACAAGCTCAGGGAGCTGGGGGGCTCAGCCTGGAGAAAAGGAGTCTCAGGGGGACCTTCTTATTCTCCAGAACTCCCTGACAGAAGGGTGCAAACAGGGAAGGGTCAGTCTCTGCTCCCAGGGAACAGGGGACAGGACAAGAGGAAACAGCCTCAGGTTGTGCCATTGGAGGTTTTGATTGGATATTAGGAAAACTTTTTCCACAGAAGGGGATGCAAAGCGTTGGAGCTGACTGCCTGTGTAAATGGTGGAGTCATCAACCCTGGAACTTACCAAAGATGTGTGGATATGGCACCTGAGAACAAGATTTATGATGAACATGAGGTGGTGGTGCTGGGTTGATGATTTCACTTAATGACCTCACAAGTATTTTCCAACCTTGATGATTCTGTGTTTCTATGAATTACTAGATTTTTTAATGAATTACCTTGTTTAAGAATGTTGAGTACTGATCAGGAAAAAGAAATACAATTCCCTGAAAACTACAAAATCAAAAGCATGAAATAATAACCGGTTGAGGTGATCTTTTTCCAAGGTTTTTTTTTTTTTTTTTCCTCCTCTTGGTGTTGAGGGAGAATGCCACACTTAACTTTATCTTCTCACAAATGTTTTCCCCATAAGCATGCTTGCTCCAGAAATTTATGCCAGAAACTACTGTGGCCTTGTAAGAATGCTGAGCTGCTTAGGTAAACAAGTAGAAATCAGAGTGCAGATCATCAAGCATAGATCCTGCTATTGATCTATCCCCTAAAATAAGGGATCAAAATTCATTTAAAATAATCATAGAGGTTTCTAGAGAAGCAAAGGCAAAGCACCTATGAGAAAATAACTTGTGCTTTCTATGCATATTTCAGAACAAAGCAAGATTTATGATAACCCTGAAACTAGGCAATTGATACTGCCTTTACATAGAAAAAACGTATTTGTCTGAATATTTCTCATATGGCAGAGAGATGCCAGTGGATGCAAAGTTGGAATACATTAGAAATGGACTCAATAAGACTGAACTAAAATCTTCTGTACCAATGCCAGGAAAAGCAATAGGAAACAATGTGAGGCTTTTATGCAATATTCCTGACATAATTAAAATAATGAAGTGGGATCCAGTGGGATTTATCCCTAATATAAAGCATCTAAGGATATTGCTAGATAATCAGGTAGCTGTCAAAACACAAATAATAATGTTACGTGCATGTTTCTCACCATGACTGCAAGGTGATAGTGATAACAAGTCTAGGCTGGGGAAACAAATTGAACTAACAAATCTCTCCATGAGATTTAAAAGGAGAGAATACTGTTCACTTTAAAGACTGCAAGTTGCACAGCAGAGGGAAAATTACACTGGAAGATGCTGATTTTATATTTTTTCCTACTTTGACTTGGAAATAAAAGAAAAAATCCATTGTTAAAATGACACAATCTAGAAAACTACCATATACATTCAGAGATTTTTCAACATATATTTTAAAACAATGGCTGGAAGAGAAGCAACAAAATATAATTGTAACAAGTTGTCTTGAAGATGGTGGCTTTCTGCTGAGGCCTTGAAGGTGTCATAGTTCAGGCTACTTCACATTTTTAATGGTAACAAAAAAAATTTAAGTATGTCAGTGGTTATGTTTGCAAAGGACAAAAGGGAAAAGCATAAAGCTGAGAGAAACCATTTTCTGATGAATTTCATGTATGGAACCAAAGAACTTCTGGCTTTCTTAAAATAAGGAAAGGAGAGGGGAGGAGAATTATCAGGTATTAAGTTATACAGCTTGCATTTTTGCCCTTGAAAACCTCATGTAGTTAATCCATGGTTATTTCCACCTGAAAATGCCTCTAAGGTGTGCATTCCTTTATATGCACACAGAGATCGCCAGTGGTTATTTTCTGCCCAAGAACCGATGAATCTGATATCTAGTCCTTAGGAGTTGCTTTCCAAAAGTGCTAACTCTAGGTGTGCTCCCACAGTTAAGTTCTGCTTTCTGCTAATTATTAGCACATCTGGAAATCAGGCCCTTGATTTAAAAATGCACTCAAAATGGATTAAAATCCTTACCAGGCACTGGCTACAGCTACTTACATGCTTTATATTGGAGCATCTGTGCAAGCAAATCCAGCACAGCAGCACAAGCCTCAGCATTACAGGAGTTCTCAGCTGGGAGTCAGGTTCTCCACGGAGTCTGGCAAAGACAGGCACAGTCAGAGCGGTGGGGCTGTGGGAAAGGCTGGAGAACACAGCAGAGCCTCCTTGGAACTGCACTCTCCAGGCAGACCCAGCACAGTGAGGCTCAGTGAATGGAGCACGTCTGCCACGGGCCATCAACCTCATCCCGTCTTCCCCCCTTTCCCTGGGGATATCCACAGGGGATGGGATGGGGCCAAGCCAGGTGCAGCCACTGGGCCTGCAACTGAGCTCTCCTCCTCATCTGCCCACACTTGTCACCGGTAAAGGACACGAAAGAACCACACCACTCAGGTTCAGAGGTGAGCAGAGAAAGAGCGAGTTTATTATCATTTTAGGATTTAAATAGAATTTGGGATTTGATCAACGATTGGTAGATGAGAGCAACACCTTTCTGACACTAGTGGTCAGTTCACCAGTCCATCACAGACTGGTATGAAAACAATCTACTTGTTTATGGTACATTCGTGAGAGACTCCACTAGAAATATGTAAATAGTCATCAGAAGGCTAAAGAACAAGGGCGACACACACTGGCTGGAACTTCTCCATCTTTTCAGGAGGCCATTTTGGGGCAGCCCCAGGGCCTTCATCTTCCTCCTCCTTCACTCACGCCTGTCCGGGAACACTGGAGGGTCCCTCTGCCATCCTACTGTCTGGCCTTGAGGGCTCTGGACACAGGGACAGGAGATATCTATGGAAAACACAAGGTGAGCAAGGAGGAGGATGGATACACAAGTCCTGTGCTGTTTCATTGTGTCCCATGTTGTTCCATCAAATCCTTCAGGCACTGTGGTGTTGCTGCCAGCACCCATTTCAATTAGTTCAGATTCTCAGCATTCCCACTGACAGCATGAGGGCATAACCCTGAACAGTAGCCAAATAGGTCTTTGCTTTTACTCACCTTCCTTAAAGCTACCTGTTTGTTGTTTATTTTGGAAAATGATGGAAAAAGAGCTCCTGAAAGTTTAAAATGCATACTTTGACCGTCCGTTCTCACCAGGCTGTGAAACTTCTACTTTGGTTCAATACCAAAACTGTTAGCTGAATAACCTGTGCAGAGTGAAAAGAACAAGCTCAAAAACCTTAAATAATTTTTCATCTTTTAGCAAGACAAAGAAATACATATTTTTTATATATATATATATATGTAATTTTCTTAACATACAGGAGAAACTTTCCATATTGTTAACCATTGGAGAATATACTCTTGTTCGGCATTTTTTCCTCTCTTTACAGCCTTTTTGATGATAAAAGTTACATTTTTTTAGGTCTAGTATTTAGTCTTGTATAGGGAACATATGCAGGAAACTGCTTTATAGGAAACGTTAAAAATAACACTACACCAGCCCAAACCAGAAGCATGCCCATTTTTCTTAACAAGTTCAAGGGACAAAAAGCACAACATTTTCAATAGTAATGAAAGAAATATTGAAGAAGTTGAAGGAGAAAGAAACCAAGAAGAAAGCTTTTAAAAACTCAAGAATATGCTACATGGAATGATAATTTCAAACATAAACATCAAATAAATGGGAAATTGATGACTAAGCCAATCTTCTGTTGTTATTACTATAGCAAGATACAGTCGTATTTTTCAGATAAGTACAGTGGAACTAATATGTTTAGCAATGGAGATATTTTATGTGTTCCCTGGAGAGACATCAAACAAGTAATGGTCTTTCTAAAGCAGTTAGTGGTGATTTCAGTCCTAAAGGAAAATGTTCCCTTGCAAATAGCCTGTGCATGCAAGATGCTTTTATGTTTAGATTATGGATAAGATAATATCAGAACCACGCTGTCTGTGTGAACCCTACAGTTTCCAGACAGAGTAGAAGACGGTGTGTTTGAAAATCAAACACTCCACAAGGCAGGTTGGAACATCCTGAGTTTGTTGATGAGACCTCAACAGGTGGGCAAACGCCTGTGCTGGGCTCCCAGTGAAAACCAGCTTTGTTTTGCACAACAAAGAGCACAAATCCAAACCTTTCCAAAGAGACAGAAAGGTAAAATCTCTGGCTGGTGCATGCCTGGATTGGATGTATAAGAAGACAGACTTTTATTTTTAGCTTTAACAGAGTAAATGCTGCTTTGTTTTTTTCCTTTCTTCACATGAGTCTTTTGCAAAAGTTTGCAGTTTCTCTATCCTAAATACTGACAACAGATGCCTTAATTTTTTTTGTTTTCTTTTACTTTGGCTTAGAATATTTTCAGGTTCCTCCAATTAAAAGACATTCTTCACTGAAGAACACATCATGAGGTGAAGTTTTGAATCTGTGAGATGTCCAGATCCCCAGTATTTCCCTTGACATGTGCTGAAAAATGCAGATGGCCAAGCTGATATTCTTTGGCAAGAAGGAGATGTACCTTGCAGAACACACCTGAACCCCAGGAGCCCTGCAGAATTTGTCTGCCTCTCTCAGTTTGTGTGTCACTGATAAACACATACGCTCACAGCCACACATCTGGATGAGGAATAGCCCATACCATTTAAAGTCCAAGAGCAGTATTCCAAAATCACTTCTGAGCTGCCTTAGACAGTGACTAAACTACCTGTGAGAGCAGCCAGAAAGAGATGTCATTATTACTGAAAACTCCCCGTAATCCCAGTTTTGTCCCTTTGCCACTCACCAGAATATTTCACCATGACCTTCAGTCCTCCTGGAGCTACTCAGGCAACAAATGCCACTTCGCCTTGGCAGTCCCAGACAGCCTGGATGGGCAAAGATGATGAAAATTTCTTCCAGCTGAGGTACCTGGGCTTTAAATGTCCCTGGCACACTTCACTAGCTCAGCGCTGTGGGGTTGCAAAATTTAGTTTAAAACATATTATTAGAATAGTGTGAGTTTTAGTTTTTCCTAGATGGGCCCCTTGGTATTGGAATGCTTTCTTATCTCAAGTAGATAACAGTCTCAATGTCATCTCTAGGTTTTGCCTAGAGACAGACTCTCATTGGCCCCTTTCCGGGATGAGGTATACCCATCCTTCTGAAGATGCCCCCCTCCCTTTTTCCTTCCTCTGTCCATCACTGAATTTGATATAGTCCAGAAACCTCCAAGGCCTCTGTCCTGGATTGGCAGAAGTCTTGGGTCCACTCCCCTGTATACCTGTGATTTGTTACTAACTATGTAATGTAGTAGGCATTTATTGTATTAATTGTTTTATTGGCTTTTGGTTTTATTCCCCCCTTCTCTTTGTCTAAAAAGTATAAAAACTCCATGATAGCCCAGGGGAGTTGTCTCTCCTGGGGCATGGTCTGAAGAAGAAATCTCCCCATGTCCCCCAAATAAACCTTTGTTCCTTTCCAACTTCGGAGAGTCCACTCTTTCTGCAATACCACAACAATGACAACAAAGAAAAAGGTGCTGGTGAGCCAAGAATCCACAAATTGGTTCTGTTGAGACGTGCCGAGCGGCCGAGGAGACCCAGCTGAGGCAGCTGGGCTCAGGAAGGGCCACGCACTGCAACAAGCGCCCTTGAGGGAGGATAACGATCCTGGCAGACCGGAGCAGCACGTCCAGGAGACAGGGCGACTCAAACCAGGGCATCACACCTTCAGGTTTAACAAGACTTGTGCAGTCATCACACAAAACAGCTCATGGAGATATTCAGCTGAGGCTAGGGAGTGTACAGAGAGATTTTGGTCAGGGGGGAGCAGCACTAGAACAACCTGAAGTGGTGTTTGCAGACAAAACAACCCAAGGAAGCAGAGAAAGAGGCAGAAGTTGCTTGTGAAGTTAAAGAAAGAACCATTTCACACCAAGTTCATTCCAAAACTGAGGCATTTTCAGGGCAGTTACATGACTTCTTGTTTTGCAGTTTTGTATTTTGTATAACAGACTTCATGTTCTCTCCTCTTGCACTCTAAAGTCCAGAGACTAAGGTGGCCCCCTAAGTTTTCATAAGCAGATTTCAAAACCCGTGTTTTGAATTCTGGAGTCAAAAGCATAGGTACTCTGTACCTGGTGTTGCAGGAAGATTCCCTTTGTCTGATGGGATTCTACCTCCTATGCAAATATTTCTAGTTATGTAAAAGTAAAATGTGGAGTCTAGGTGTACCTATATTTGGTTAAGACCACACCTGTAAGAAGGAAGAAAATGATCAAGCTTCTTTTTCCTAATCTTTAGACAAGGAATCTAAGAAATACATGCTAAATTCAATGACTTATAACTTGCTTTCCAAGCATCAGTTTGTCAGGAATTGTCACTTTTATCAGCAATGTAAGTCCCACATACTGACTCCAGGTAAATTGGTCAGGACAATATACATTTATTTCTTCAGCTTTTACTACTGACAGTGCTGGGGTTAGACCAAGTAACCTAAAACATTGGCAGGAGCACCGTTTGCTACAAGTATTGTGTAGAAATAAGCAGGAAAGGATAGATTCAGGACCCAGCAGTTAGTTTCCAGAAGATCAGGAACAATTTGGGTGCTGCATGCCCACCACACCTACATCACCTTTAAGGATACTGCTATCACATGTGTTGGGGGAAAATTTGTCTAAGTATCTGAGATGAAAAGATGAAGGCAGTGATATAGCTGTGTGCAAATCAAAGAGAGTTAAAATTGTTTTTCCTACACTTCAAGGAGATTTACCTGCTAGCAGTAGAGCACACAAGAGAGTGTCAGCTGAAAGGCACACAGAAACAATAACAACAATGAAAGTGGTAGATTTTACAATCAAGTAAAAGCCCTGGAGCAGAAAACAGGTGGTAGGGAACTTCTAGTTTGAGCACTTACCCAAGAGATACACTAGACCCAGAAGGCTAGTGTGAGAAACCAGAAAGTCCACCCCGAAACCAAGAAGTTCATGAAAATGGGACCTAATTTTGTATATCTGCATGAGATAAAATGACCCAGTCAATGACCCAGTCCCTCCTGGACAGTCTTATTCAGAGGAGCAGTGCACTTTTGGGAACATACATAAGCCATGCTGTAGGAATTTCACATACACAGGAGTAAGTAATTGCCTTTCAAGTTGATCAAAACCCAGACACCAAGCATTTGTTGTATTCCAATAATTGCTGTTCCTACTCTTTTTTCTCTCTCTGCACCACATATTTACATACTGGCATCCCAACAGCTCCCTAGAGGCAGAGATCTTCACTCCAGCTTGTGATGTTTCATTAGCAATGGGCTTCTCTGCTCACTTTAATTTGCATCTGACTGCCTCCTTGTCAAACTTCTGTGCACATTTATTATTGTTTGCAATTTACTATTTCATTCAATTACTTCAAGGTTTTGAGCCCTAGGGGTAATCTTGTTGCAAATTGTTTGTGTAATGAGACTCTCACTTAATTGTGTTAAATGCCAGAATCCGCATTTAAACCAGCATTAGGCACACAGCACAGTCACACGGAGACTCATGAGTTGGTGGATGTTACAGAAATAGTACAGGGAAGAAGAATGCCCCAGCCACATTCTCAAGAATATCCATGCTAAAATGATATCTTGTGTTGGAGGTATCCTCCTTCTCTAAAAATGTGAGGTACATAAGCAATGTACATGCCTGTCAGGATCCACACCTCTGTTCTTCACTGACAATGATTCTTGTCACTAGAACTTTAGGATCATCATAAAGCACCATCCTGACTAAGATTCCCATTTGATTTCTTCCAATACAGGTGTTCTCTGACTTCTGCTTCTTATGTAGAAAATGTTTAAGAAATAAATGATACTCCTTCTCATTCACATGTTTTTAATTTAGTTCATAGAATACGTTTGTATTCCCCATACTTTGTTTTCACACCTACATCACTTTGACAGTGGGGTATTCTAGAAGAGACCTGGGTGCAGATCTCATTATCCTCCCACACAGAGCCAAAACTGCTTGGCAATTGTGGCGATAACTGACTCAATACTGGATCAGTCAAAGCTTGGATGGGTTGTAACACTCACCAACTCTGACACCATCCAGACTTTCATCAGAACATCAGAAAAAGCCTTGGTTCATGGAGCAATGTGACCATCTATCAGTTTCAGAGTCTATTGTGTTATAAAAATGAAATTATTTCGCACAATATCAGGGCTGAAGCACTGAGTTTTTCTCAACAGCACAAAACTCACTGTGACCCGGCACGGACCCCTCAAGGTGTTGATGGTGTTGAAAACCTTTTAAGAGACAATGCCTCTATAGCTCTTGCTCAGTGCACTGACAAACTCCTACCAAATGACCCTTGTTATTAACTTAAAGCACCACAGTGTATTATTTCTCATTAAATGCTGTTTGAATATTACAGTGGAAAGGAATTAAATAGCAAGCCACCAAATAGCATTTTTGGACCATTGGTAGGCTTGTGTAGAAACCAGATTAGAGACATTCCTCAAATCCAAGGAACACATGCAGTTGCTTAGGTTTTGTCTATTGTGCCTCGTGCTCCTCAAACAGAGAGGGACATTCAGCTATTGGCATCTCATTGAAGACAACTGTGAGTGAGCCCAGTGGTTTGTCTCAATAATTCTGCTTAATTGACTGATAAATCCTCAAGTGACAAAAGCAATTGTTAAGAAACATAAACCCTGTTTTCCAGTGAAAAACTTCCATCCTTTACTGCTAGACCTGGCTGTAGTCTTCAATCCCTAGACAAAACTCCAGGTAAGTTTTCAATTGATTTCTCAACATGTCACTGAAAATAAGGCTTAGGAATGCTTGAAGTTGGAAAAGCAGAGCCACACAGAGCTGTTATTCAATAACTGTTGGGGAATAGGATCACACACTTTCAATTCTCAAAAACTGCTTTTCTTTGTATTAAATACATAGGGATGTGTCTTGCATATCTCTTCTATGAGCAATGTCTTCCCAATAATGCTTCTCCTGCCTCCAGAGGTGTTTGTAGTCTGCTTCCATTCAAACCAACAATTAAACTTCCTATGGCAGAGGAACTGAGCTCTAGCTCAGCATTTTAGCAGATGAGTTTTTAAAATCATTGAAAATGAAAGGAGAGTGCTTGCTTTTCTCCTCTATGAAAGGACAGCTAAGGAAAGTGATTTAAAAGAGGCTTTTCTCAGTGGCAGCAGAGACTGAATTCAAATGGTGTCTGTTGTTCAGGGTGCGCAGTATGTTTATAATAGTTAACATTTCCTAACTAGAAATCTTTAAGTAAAAGGCTATTAAGAATATTAGAGATGAAGAAAAAGGAGTACAGATATATATAAGATATATATATATATATATATATATATTTTTTTTTTTTTTTAAC
>VXBN01004795.1:0-36454 GCA_013397395.1 Sinosuthora webbiana | reverse complement strand
TGCGAGTCCCACCGTATTTCTGTGATGATGATTACATCATAGCTTTACTGTTGCACCGTGGCTTCCAGCTCTACTTGTTACCCATGCTGTGTGCATTAGTATACATGCACCTCAGCTGGGCTACTGATTTCACTCCTTACTCACCCTTGGGCCTGCTTCCAGACAGGCCAGCTGCATCCCCTTCCCTCTTCAAACCTAATTTAAAGCTCTCTCAATGACTTCTGCCAGTTCATGAGCTAATATCCTTCTGCACTTAACAGAGAGATGGAGCCCATCCAGTTCCAGCAGGCCAGGTGCCGTAAAGTTGCCCCATGATTAAAGAACCCAAAATTCTGCTGATAACACCAACCCTTGAGCCACTTGTTGATAATGTGGGATCTCCTATTCTTATCATCATTTTTCTGTGCCACCAAAGGAACTCAGCAGGACACTTCCTGTGCTCCTGCCCTATCAACCACTTCACCCAGTACCCTAAAGTCTCTTTTAATTGCTCTGACACCTCTCTTTTCCATCTCATCACTGCCAGCCTGGAGTATCAGCAGTGGGTAATAATCAGAGGGCTGAATCAGCCCAGGGAGTCTCTCGGTAATATCCTGTACCTGGGCCCCAGGGAGGCAGCAGACCTCCCTGTGGGATGGGTCCAGTCGACATACGGGGCCCTCTGTTCCCCCTCAGAAAGGAGTCACCCATGATGACTTCTTTTCTTTTTAATGTCAGAGGTGGTCTGTCCAGCAGATGAACTGTAATGAGAGGCTCACTGGGCAGATAATTTTCTTCTACATCATCTGGCTGACCCTCTAGATCCAGAGCCTCATACCTATTCTGAAGTGGCAGCTGGGTAGGTGATGGAAGTCAGAAGGAAGTTTTATTACCTCCTTGAGTAGGGACCCATTTCCACTCCCCTTCATTTAGCAATAAACAAGTGTTATTGTGCAATGTTTCTCTGTAACTTCACTAAACTTCACAGTAGGCAAGTAGACTAATTAATGTCATGTGAATTCACACTTACTGTAGATGAGAAGAACACCATTTTCTCCTCTTCAAACAAAAAACCAAACAAACGAACAAAAAAGTAAAAGAAAATGAAGAAAAAAAGAGGCAGATCTAAGTAAACTGATGGAAGAGGTTTCTCACAAAATTCTCCTTTGTTCTGACCCATGACTAATAAAGGATGTGCCTTTCTTGCCAGATTGAGCTATTTCCACTCTCTGGTTGTGCATACAAAATTGGATACAAAATTGCAGCCCAGTAAACGTGAATTTTGGCAAACAGTGTCTCAGGACCCCTCTGGCCATGTCATGACCTGAGCTGTTTCAGCTTTTTTAGCTGAGACAGCAGTTATCAAGCAGTCAGGTGACTATGGATTTGGTTTAATTATTACTGGGCCTATAATGATAACAGGTAGTTCTGTGTAGACTGAACTGTCTGTGTTCATAGACGAGGACACCCTGACAGAGAATGGAGTTGGGATCAGAGGGAGCAGCCCTGACACACATCAAAGTTTTAGGAAATGAACTCTGTGCACATTGAGCTTAATTTATAAAAATACATGTGGTTATCTGGAAGCAAAAATTGTGACAGCAAAATCTACCATGCATTTACACAAACAGAGAGGTCATTCCATTTCCTCTATAATCTTATCCAACACTCAGATAGGGAAATATGCACCTCTAATACAGTCATGCTGCATTTTGATCCCTGCATAAGGTTTCTACAGAAAGCATCTTTTTTTCTCAAAGAAATGCCATATTGAATTGAAGAAATAGAAGTTAATGTTTCTGGGTTTCTTTCCCACTTCTCTCACAAATCAGGCAAAAAATGAATCTATTAGAATACTCCAGTATTTTTAAACATTTTTAAGACCCTTTGAAGTATCCCACCTGAACCCTCAACATGAGATATCCATGCTTTGAGTTCACTGAATGAACACATGGTCAGACAGGCTGGCAGCCACCAGCAGCTTAAAACTTGAGTAAAAAACAAGAACCCAGACAGACACCTTCCACCAGACAGGTTGCTTCAACTTCCATCCAGCCTGGCTTTGAACATTTCCAGGGATGGGGCAGTCACAGCTTCTCCAGGCAGCCTTTGCCAGGCCCTCACCACCCTCACAGGGAACAATTTATTCTTGGTATCTAATCTAAACCTGCCCTCTCCCAGTTTCAAGTCATTACCTCCATCTCCTCATGAACTGCAATTCACACAGTAATATAAAGGACTCCCCTGTTTGAGTGGGAAAAATGTATTCCAGCAAATAATACACCTGCAAAAGAAATGCAACCTTTGCTTCAAAAGACATTTTACACAGAGATGGTGTTATTGCACTGTTCCTGGAAAACAATAAGCTGTCAGCTCAAGGAAGAATTAAACTCTATTTCTAAGTTTTAGTCTGTGATTTATTTTACTTTTTATTTTGCAGACAGAAGAAGTTGTATCTTTGAACCAAAAATGAGATTTTAATTCACCTAAAAACCATTCCTGCATAAATACTAAAAAAAAATCCATAGGGATTTTATTCTGTTATTTCTTGACAGAGTAACATAATTAGAGTGACCTCATGCCTGTGATTTCCTAGCCAAGAAATGCAGGAAATAATTACTCTACAAACACAAACTCCGAGTCTTCATTTTCTTTTCTGGTACTTCCCTAACAGGGAAAAGAAAATAGTGTATCACCAGTACCCCAAGATGAAGAATTGTGGCACTGTCAAACTGACTTACCTTGCCAGGATAACAGATTTTCAAAAATACTGCTAATTGCAGTGATTTTCCATTAAACAGACCATAACTCATCATAGTTAGTAGTCTCTGTCTACAGGTTGTCCTGCTTAATTAATCTGCTACTAAATAAACACCATTTCAATATTCTAAATAATATTCTTTTAATGTTCTACATTGTCTCTTTTGGAAGATTTTGAGTCCAACTTGGTATTTGGGGCAGAAATCACTAATTGGAGTTGTTTAGTCTTGGATAGTGAAGACAGAGCTGCGCTGGGGCTTTATGGTTGAAGAGAGTTTGCAGGGTGGAAGGTTGGATGTTGCTTCTGCTAAAAATGTTGGGTAAATTGAAATGTTTGCGTGAGTTTCTAATATTCATCTCAAAACACTACTTTGAATATACCAAATTTAAATAGGTGCAATTGCCAGAGGTTTTGTAGTTTTCCCTAATGGAAATAAGAGCAAAGAGAAAGAAGGGACAGGTCCTAGGTCAACCTCTTGAAAGGCTAAAGTCCTAAATACAAATCAGAGTAATGATGATGCTTAATGTCTTGGCCTAGGAGTTTTATATCCACTTTAAGCATCACCATGTTTAGGATCCACCTGCGTATGGGTTGGTTTTGTCCCTTCTTAAGCTTAACATCCTGAGAGGCTTTCTGAACATATCTGCCAGCACACGGAAAGGGCTTTAGTTGTATTTCCCTTCACTAAAAAATAGGAAGACACAAAACAGGCAGAAATATGAGAAATTTGACCATTGTCAGCTTCAGCTTCACCACTTTCAAGCAAAACTTCTAAATATGAAACCCAATAGTGGGTATCACAACAGAGCTAAAAAAATTTGTTGTTGTTCCAATTACAAAAAGGGGACTATTTAACTTCTATTAATCATATTTTATTTGTTAAAGCATTTTATTCACATTTTAGGCATTTTTTTATTCACATGTATATTTTCATTCTGTTAACTGGGGTATATTATTCACCAGCAGCTGCTTGTAAATCTGTCTCTGTTGCAGAGTGAGGGCTGGCAGAAGAGCTTTATGCAGCTGAAATTTTTAACCCCTCTCTTCAGCAACCATGCATAGACTGAGCCCAGGTGAATACCAAGTATATAGGATATAACTATCCTACTTCAACTGAATTATGGAACTCGAGATCAGATAAGAAATCTCCACATACTGCAGCACTTGTTTTCCTGATTTGGCATAAAAATTTACAAGCACAGATGAAACTGAAGGACAGGCCTTTGCAACCTCTGAGCTCTTCACAGTTTGATCTATATTTTGTTTTGGTCATGCAGAGAAAAATAACAGGAAGAAAAGATGGTGGTAAATTTTTTACTGTGGAAGGAGCAGCACAGCAGCTCGGTGCTTGGAGACTGCTGCCTGAACAACATAAAAAGCTATCAATAGGAAAAGGCAAATAAACACTCCAGCTGAAATAAAGCTTTCAATTATGGAAGTGAAGCAAGCTTCTTGATATAATTCTATGCTTTTTAAATTACTGTCTTCAAACACAAAAACTGTGGGATACAGATAAAATTTTCTGAACAATTATGAGCTCCACTCGCAAAAACTCTCTTGTAATATGTATCAGTCAACAATGACAAGTAGAACTGGACAGACTCTTCAAAACAAAGGAAGAATGTTCTACAGAGTCCTGATACTTCTCCTTTCACTGCCTCCATGGAGTGTGAAAATTGTTGTGTAGTACAAATATTTACAATGGAAATTTAACACCTGTTTCAAGAAATGTGTGACAAATGTCCACAGCTACCTCTGTTCAACCCCAGAAGCATGTGTTATTTTGTGTTATTTTTATATGTGTTATTTTTTTAAATACTCTTATATCTAAACAGAGAAGCTTTAGTTTTGAAGGAAACAAACACTTCCTATTTAATTTCTCCCAAATGATTTTCAAAGGGATTATATAGAGCTTTCAATGGATGGAGGTCTCAGTTAAAAAGGCTCTGTCAAGTGTCTCTTGTTTTTCTGAACTAAAGAACCACAGAGTGCTTTCCATTACTGGAGATAGGCTTATTAAGTTTAAGCAGCAACTAAAAAAATTCTCAATTTTTATAAGTTGCACATGTACTAGTGTGAGTTTAGCAGATTAAATCAGTTAGAATACAGCTTCTCTTGTTAAAAAATGCATTTTATAGTTCAACTTTCCCAGTTGTGAACAGAGACTCAGAAAAACACTCAGATCTTCTATCATAAAGTTACACACACTTTTTTGAAGTTCTAAGCTGAACTAGTAGGGCTTTGTAGTTTGGGGGAGCTTCTTTCTTTTTTTATTTATATATTTTTTAAAACATCTGTGAATCAGCTGATAGATCAAAGAATAATATTGCCCATAAAGTGAGCTTGAAAGCATATAATTCTGTGCAGCACTGTTGTACTCATGTTCTCTCCTGAAACTTGTTGGGGTTTCTTTGTAGAATAATTATTGGGTTTTTTCATAGAACATGTGGTTTTGTGTCCTAGGATTTTTGGCAGCACTCTCTTAAGTTTATATTTACATTTTACATTAGGCGTTTCTATGGATTTACTTGTTCTCTTTTGTTTTTAAGTTTTAGGGAACAAAAACCTAACAATCTTTTATTCCTTTGGAACTTTGTAGTTAACATTCTCAGGAGAAAGATTTTGTTAAACAAATGTGCAAACACAGAGAGAGGGAAAAAGATCTTTTACAACTGCATGCCAGCAGGACTGAGTAATTCCTAATTTTCAAATATGATTTTAGCTTCTTTTTTTGCTATGATAACCTCAGGTTTTCTAAGGTTTGGGTTTTGGTTTTTTTTTTTTTTTTTTTTTTTTTTTTTTTTTTTTTTTTTTTTTTTTTTTTTTTTTTTTTTGAGGAGCCTTTTCAGCCAGGTATTACTGTGTCAGCTGTTCTTGGAGATGCAGTGAAGTGAAGCAAACTTAGGAACAAGTTTCCTGTGAAGCACAGGTTTGCCACTCAGCCTCTCACAGTGTTACACCCTAGCCAAGGGGAATAAAAATAGTCCTGTAAAAATTTCCAAGTGGTAGATAAGGAGAAGGACAGGAAGCACAGGAAGAGAAAGACCCTCTCAGATGCCCTGTGGAAGTTAACTTTTAGAGGACGTTCCCTGTCATTGGTGCAAGCAGCTGGAGACATAAATACTGATTGATTTGGGGGCCACAATCTGGGTAAGTGCCGAGGTGGTTCAATAACATGACATGATGGAGTTCCCTCAGAGCAAATGGGATGCCTGAAAGAAGTAAACAGGCATCATTCTGATTTGGTATCAAAATATTAGGGGAGATTATAATTGTATCATTACCTTCCTCCCTTCCCGTAAAGATTGATATTGGTGAGGAAATACTTTCCAGTGCTACAATAGAAGGTAATTAGCAATTCAATCTCTTTTCCAGACCAAAGAGAAGGACCAGTAGGTGAGTTATGGAGTAATAGCTTATGAAGGAATATTGGTTTGGATTGTAACATGAATTTATCAAGGGAGAGGTTTGAAAATAGAACCATTAAGGGGGAGTCTGGGAAGCCAGACAGAGAAGAATTATTAATTTATATAAAAATAATTTTGAATACAAATGCAGACACTGTTGAGTGTATTTATTTCTATACTCAGCACTCTGATGTGATCCAACACACTGTGCTTGCAGGATGGTCATGCCACTATGCAGAATAGAGAAGGAGACTGAGCTAAGGAGCCAGGATCTCATTAATTTAGGAAGGAATCTCCTCACGGCGACAGGAATTCATCAGAAATGGAAAGAGACCACTTTGGGGAACAGCATCATGGTTGACAGAAGCAACTTTACAGGGATGGGTTTAATGCTCAACAAAGGAAATGAGGAGACACAACAGGTTCTAATGAAGGCTTTAGAACAGAATTTACAGTTTCTCTGTGATAAAAATAAACCATCACCATCAGGTCAGCAGGCTCAGCGGCAGCAGGAATTGGCCTTTACAAAGACACTGGAGCAGCAGGAGGCCAGCAAATAGGAGCACACTTTAGGCTTCCCACAGCTGCCAAGGGAAACAGATGCATTGTTAGATAGCAGAAATTGCCTTGTTGGGCATCAAAGAACGTCAGCGTTATTAGCAAAGAAAGCTCATGGAGTCAAGAGTAGAACTAGGTGCAAAAGCACACAGCCAGGGCTGCTGCCCAGCTATGCTACAGCTGTTCAGCACAGAGTGCAGGTGCGAGTATATATATATATATATATATATATATATATATATATATATAATCTATGGGGTATGTATATGCATAATGTGTATATCTGTGTATAAATGTGTGCATATGATTCTTTGGGTGATTTTGGTTTGTGGTGTTTCTCCCCTGAGGGGAACTGAGAGATGGGTGGTTGTTAGCAGAGGTGGTTTCATGGCACCCTATGGCGGCTGTGGAACAGTGCTGGCCACAGAATGCACAGAATTAGCTTTACACCAGAAAATGACAAGCCTGTGCTGGAGGTGTTGAAATCCTCATGATGCATGAAAGGTGGCTGAAGTGTTGTACTTATTAACACAGGAATAAAGTTTCCCTGATCTGTGATTAACATATGTTGATAACTTTGGAAACACCAACATCTTCCAGATTCTAATCTAATGGAGTAGCCATAATTCAGTAGTAACAATATTATTCACACTCACATGCTGCCCAACATGGAAGCCTTCATCTCTAACCATGTTTCCAAATTATCTGGTTTAATTCATTTTTCACAGAGAAAGCATCACTGAAAAGTAAAAATATTATCCTTTCAAGGCGTGATGAGTTTTGTGAAGATATTTCAAAGACATTGACATGTCTTCCTTCTCTGATCCATCAGCCTCATTCACTGAGTTTCATTTGAGCCACTTAAAAATTCAGAGGGCAGCGCTCAGTAGTGTGACTTTTGCCTTCTGTTTGTGTTGTAGTTTAAGTAATTTTATCAATGTGTTGCAAAATGTCTCTAAAGGAACCATAAAACATATTCAGCTTTCTCAGAATATTGGTCTGTCTGTTGTCTGCAAAATAAAACCCATTATTTGGTGTGAAGAGAAGCACTGGGTGGCATTTACTGCCATCATCAATTACTTTGCACACGATACCATTCTGCAGAACAGAATGAGTTTTGCAGAAAGTGAGGAAGATAAAGGGTTTCCCTCAATGACATGCCTGTCATGCCAACCTTTTCCAGAAACAGACTAGTAGATGTTGCAGATGTTTTTCATGGTTTTGGGGAGTTTTTTGGTGAAGGGAAGGAGGGTGGGTGGAAAGATTCCATTATATGATTGTCATAATTTCAGTTGCTCAAAACAGAGATTGATTTGAAGAAAAGTCGGGCAAATGTTTCTGAAACTGGCAGGGAAGACAAGAAAAGATGAAGATTTCTGTTCTGAGTCAAACCAAGGGGCTGATGAGCCCCACCTGCAGTCTCCACTCCCCAAAAGTGAGAGCCTAAGGCAGAATATACCAGAGCAAGGCAAGCTAAAGAAACGTGCAATGATCTCCTCCTGACAGCCCTTCTAGGCTCAAGTGAACTGTCTGAGTCTACAGAGAAGTCACTGTAGGTAACAACAGTTGATGGATTTTCCTCCCACAGATTTGGCTGGAGAAAAGTGCATTCACAACTGATGACACAAGATATTTCACAGGTTAATCATAAAATGTTGAAAGAGCACTTTGGGAAATGTGTTTTCATCTCTACAAATCCTCTTTTGGAGGGGCAGGGAACAACAAATCTTTATTCACTCTGTTACTTTCAGGGCTGTGTAGAACCTTCCTGCATTATTTTCTTTACTCTGTCCTTTCTTTTCCAGACTGAAGCAAGCCAGGCAGTGACAGTGAGCAATTTACAAAACAGATGAAATCAGCTTTCTGCATTCCAAAATTTGAGTGGTGGGTGTTTAGACTGCAGGAGGCTGCTCTGCAGCATCACCTTTTTTCCAACTTCTACTAAGAAAGCCCTAAAAAAATACAACAACAACCAGTTGAGACAGTGATGTTTGCATTGCTGGTTAATAAAAAAACTCCCCAAACTACACTGAACCTCTGTTAGGCATTACAGATTTCAGCTCTTTTACCTGTCTTCCCCTTTACCCTTGCTGTGATCTGAATCTTCAATGCATAACATAACAGCAAACTAGCAAAAACAAATTAAAAAACCCTAACCAACTGAACAAATATCTGGCTTTACCCTCACTAGTCCCTGCCCAAGGAGTTTATTTTCAATCTACATGATAATGGAATGAAGCTCCCACAGATGGAATCAGCAAAGAAATGCAAAGACAGCTTGACCATGTGTTTTATGTGGATAACAAACCTCTAACACTGTAAATCTGGGATTTTCAGGATTTCAGACATCCAAGAAGAAAACTGTGTTTTATTATATTATACGCTTTCCAGAAAGTACAAAAAATGCCCTCAGTGACACCTTCAGTTGAGCCAGGAAGGAGAATCTCCTCAAGCTGTTGCTTTGCTCAGTTCTTACAGCCCCAGATGCCAGTGGCTGGCTGCGATCGCACTGGGGCAGTCACAATTTCCCACTGTGTCTGTCCATGGAATTATCTGGGCATTGTTCCAGACCTTCTGATGAATCTTTCCTCCTTGAGAGTATCTCAAATATGTGGTCAGATCATAACGTACTTTTCTTATCATTATTGGCTTTGACAATACAAGCCTGTTCTCAAATCTAAGGTATCAGCAGGTACATATTAATCACTGATATAAGTAAACAAGGAAGCATCAGATGGCACAAGACTTATTAGTCACAGATGAAGGGAGATAACACAAGGCCACAGTAATCCCTTCTATTTATACTAAGCTCTGTATGGTACAAAACTAAGCACTAACCACGAATGCAAGGATCACACATTATTGTGCTAAAATTAATTTTCCAACATGTTTCTCCCACTGTTGCATAGATTTCTTCTTAACGCTTGCTCAGTGACAAATTCAAGAGTCCCACTTGGAGAGCACCTGAGGCTATGTTCAAGCATTCAATTGCGAATGGCTGGGAGAGTCCACTCTCTTCATTCCTCCACTCTCTGGCCCTTGTGGATGGCTGCCTGGACCGTACTGCGAATGGAGGCTGTGAGTGGTCTTGGAGTGCACACAGTATCCTGCTAAGCCACACTCAGAACTGAAGGATCACCTTCAATTTCACACTGGTAGCTCCAGTACCATCTCTTTTGGCATAGCTCATAGAGCTGATGTTGCACTTTAAAGCCTTTCCTTATTAAAAGAGAATTTGAGAGAGCAGCTGTGAAATGCCCACTGAAAATCATTATTAATCCACCCCTTTTTTGTATGATTATAAATGAAACAGCACCTGGGAAGACAATGTGCAGTGGCTAGAGATAAACACCCATCCACCCCTTGATGAATGAAATAAACTTCTGTTACTGTTGTCACTAATTCTGAAATGCAATTATGAACACCTCAACCTCCATTTATATCTCTCTCTCAATATATATGCACACAGAGGCAAAACGCTCCTTTCCTTTCTGGGTCTTCCCTAGGTTATGTATTAAACAAATTAAGGAGACAAAAGAAGTCTGTAACACAAATTACTATTCCAATACAAATATTTATTAGGTGACTTTTTAAGGTAAAATTTCTTCCAGCATATTTTATGCAAAATTCATGCTTTTGTTTCAATTGTACAAATAGCTTCACAATTTACATTGTAACAGCTTCATACCTGTACAATACAGAGGAAAGTTTAGCACATACTGTGGTATTAAACAAGATCTGAACTGAAGGAAATAGTGATATTTGGCAAAATATTTGTCTTGATCAGATAAACTGGTGTTCAGAATACACCCCTACTGAAAAGGCATTACTCTGTCATTGATATTGCTGTGTTAAAGTAATGAAAAGCAAATCTCATGTGCTTGATTAAATCAACCCTTTCATATACAACTGAATAAAATGCAAACAAAACAACAAAACAGGGAACAGAACCAAACTAGATATGTTTGAAGTAGCAATGAAAATGCAAATTTGATGAAGTGGTAAACAAAACGTTAAAAAGGCTGATATTTCTCTTTAAGATATTCCTATAATATAATAATGTAATTTTTTTTTCTTTCAGTCCTGGACTTGAATAACAACAGAAGTATCTGTCCTGCAATACTTTTTAATGCGATAAAATACTTGGAATTATGAGTAGTCAAAAGGCCCCTTGTAATTGTACTGGCATTTCTACTTTATTAATGCAGGAGCTCTCCAGCAGGAGGCCACTTCTGAAGAAAATCTAGTCTTGATATTGATTTCTTTTAAATTTTTTGTGTGTATATGTATTGGTAAATGCTCAGTTCTGCTCTGCAAAGGCACTCTGTAAACATGGTATTGTAGATGTCCAGCCTACTGTGTTTTTATCACCATGTTCAAAAAGAAAAGCACTTTAGTTTGACTTAAAATGAGAAAAAAATTAAGAGGATTTCTAAAAATAATTAATCAATTAATTTTAAAAATCCAGGGAGAAAATCATGAGGTGGCCACACATTTACAGCTGGCTTCACACCTTCTTCATCTGTCCTGTAAGTATTAAATGTGGAAAACACTTTTATAAACTAAACACATTCTGCAGATTCTGAGTGGAATATCAAATATACACTCAGTTTTTACACAGAGTTTTTTACCACAACTAGCATGATTTTGCTCCCCAAAATACTGAATTTTGTGAAATAGAAAGTAAGAATTTTATGTAAGTTAAATATTTTGACATTATATTATACTTGTAAAAGTACTTTCTTTTCTGCTAAATAACTAATAAGGTGTGCTAAGAGACTGTCTGTTGTTTATAAAATACAAAATTATTTGACTGGAGAATTTTTCTGTAGACTAATTGTATATAGGCAGAAATTAAATCTGTACTTTCCACAGTTGCTATATATAATCAACGATTTAATTTTGAAAATGTTGTAGCATTGTATAAGTGAAAGAATAAATAATTTGATAATGATTTAATAATATGAATATTTCTCATTAATTTCAGGTCTTGGTGGACATACTGCGTTCCAGAGTTTTAGATTTTGTATTTTTATTTTTCCTAATATTGGAATTTCTGATGAACTTAATTTTAATTTAAAAGTTGGTTTCATTTTTTTTGTAATACATTAGGTACACTGTTCTTTGTAGTATCTGATTTTTACTGTGGAGTTATTCAGTGATCTGTGTGCAGGATTTTTACATCCTGTGTTCTAAACATTCTTGAAGTTTATCAATAAGACATTTAACTTACTTTAAAAGAGAGTAGAAAGAGAAAAGAGACTCTTTTCAAGTATATGTAGGTGAGGAAACAGAGAATGAGGAGCAGGTGAGAGGACATCCAGTGAAACATAAAAGTGGGAAAACCATCATAAAACAGAGGGATGAGGGGAGACAGATCAGATACTCATACAAAAAGAGATAATTACTATAATGTACCATGTGAGTTTTGAAAGCATAGAGAAAAAAAGACATTTCAGTGTTTCTGTTCAGTTTACCTGAATAATTTTTTTTTCCCTTTGGCCTGTCCATGCAGAAACCTACAGTGATACCATTGTAAATGTGACAGCACCAAACAAATACACCTGATGGACTTTTATTTATGCTTATGTGTTTTTTTCCCTCTTTACACAACTGAAGTTATCTTTGGGGTTCTCCAAACACTCACTATTTATTCATTCATAGTGCTAGAGTTTAGGTTTATGTGAGTTGTATTGCTCTGCCTGGTGAAATAAAACACAGAGAAGAAATGGAGAGTAGCTGAATATGAACTGAGTGGGCCCTGTGTAATGAAAATTGCACTTTGTGAGGAAATTTTTTGGGCATTTGCTGGGAAAGAGTTGCAAAAACCTGTCACTGCATTTCACTGGAGAAGTTATGATAAAAGGAATTTGAAGAGCTGCAGGGATTTATTCTGTTCACACTGGATTAAATTTGTCACCATATATTAAAGTCATCAGGGTACAATATGGCTGAATTTGATCAAATAGTCTCTCTTGCTGTTAATTTGCTAAACTAGGCTTTGAGTTAATCTCTATTATGTCCTCTTTCATGGATGTGTCTCTAGTAAATCTAAAATATCCATCCATATCAGTATTTCCAGGGGTCAGATAAATAAATGTCTTTTTTCTCTTCTTTCATTGAATCATTAATTTACATAGGAACAAGGCCTGCTTTGGACTGCAGAAACTTCATTCCCTGTTTTTGCAGAGCTACAGCCAATTTTGGTACAGTTATAACTCAAACCAACAAACCCTTGGTCACGTGTTTCACTTTCTGCAATGCTGGGCAATTTAAACTCTGCAGGCAAACTGTGTAGTGCTGCACAAATTCTCACCTTGCTCTGCAGATCACTGTGGGGTTGCAAAATTTAGTTTAAAACATATTATTAGAATAGTGTAAGTTTTAGTTTTCCCTAGATGGGCCCCTTTTGTTAGTGGAATGCTTTCCTATCTTGAGTTGATAACAGTTTCAATGTCATCTCTAGGTTTTGCCTAGAGACAGACTTTCATTGGCCCCTTCCCTGGATGAGGTATACTCATCCTTTGAAGATGCCCCCCCTTTTTCTTTCTCTGTCCATCACTGAATTTGTTATCTCTATAGTCCAGAAATCTTAAGGGTCTCTGTCCTGTGGTTGGTGGAGGTGTGTAGACCCGCCTAGAAGGAAAATTTGGATTTGATGTTAAGTAGTAAATTAGTTGGCACGTATGAAGTTGCTTTGTATTATTGGCTTTTTGTCCTATTTCCCTCCTCCTTTTGTCTAAAAAGTATAAAAACCCACCATAGCCCAGGGTGGGGGTCTCTCCTTGGGCATGGTAGGTTCCCCCATGTCCCCCAAATAAACCTTTGCTCTTTTCCAACTTCGGAGAGTCCACTTTTTCTGAGACACCACAACCATGACAACCAAGAAGGAGGTGCAGCTGAGCCAAGAACCCACATATTGGTTCTGTTGAGACGTGCTGAGTAGCTGAGGAGACCCAGCTGAGGACAGCTGGGCTCAGAAGGCCTCGCACTGCAACAGATCACTTTTGCTCCCATTGCTTCATACCACAGCTTCTGAGCTGCATTACAGATTTTTGCCTTCACCTCACAGCCAGCAGTGCCTGCTCATCCCGGGCTTTGGGGATGTTCTTTCACCCTGCTTCCTTTCATCCCTTCTGTCTCTAAACCACAGATAACAGCACCTCCATGAGCTGTTGCCACAAAAGGAGCAATTAAAAATCACTGTTGAGAGATTGCTAGCATTACATTCCATTTCAAATGCATCCTTCATACTGAAAATGAGTATTTACCACGGTGAGGAGGAGGCAGATGTGAAACACTGACAGCCAGTGATCAGCCACTGATGAACCAACTCCTACCCTGCTGTGCCAACTGCACGCTCAGATGAGATCTGCATGGTTATTTTAGCTCTGATTATTGCCAGATGGATCACTTTAGCTTTTGCCTTCGTTCAGCAGTTAATATATTTTGTGTACCTTCAGTATCATAGTCACTCGTCAACAGTCCGAACAGTGGCACACACCAGAAATCTGACAGCTGTGTCTCTCTGGACAATATTTTGTTATTATTGCAGTGACTGACACTACTTATGGTAAAATCCCTCCAACCAATGCAAACTAAAATGTAGTAGAAATTCTACTCCTGATTTAAAAAATTTACTGATTTTAAAAATCAGAAATATTTCTACGAAGAGTGTAGGGGGTGATGTTGCCATTATTTAGGGAAACATATGAGATCAGCTGGATTTTTTTCAGTGAGCCCACACAGTTAAAACAGCAAAACTAATAAAGAATTAAGTGTTTGTTGTTTGGTTTTGGGTTGGTTTTTTAATGTTGTTGTGGTTGGTTTTCTTTTCTTTCTTGCAAAGCAATGAAGAATTGTCTGCGTTTGGCACATTAATTTAGAAATTAATTTTAGGTTTATATTCATATGTGAAGAATTGGTTTGAAAGTGCTTTTTTTTTTTTTCTTGCATTGCATTTTTACTTTAAAAAGGCTGGTAATTTTGTGTTGGAGAAATTGTTTTTAAAGTGCGCATAAGAAGCTGTTGCTGAAATAGCAAAGTACAGACTTGGGAAAAGGAATTTTGCAAAAGTCATAATACAGGTCTGGGAGTGATCACTGCTATAGAGTGTTTTATATGGCAATAACTGTGGTTTATTTAGGTTCTGATTTTGTCTTTGAACATCCCTATCCGATTCATAATGCAAGCTAAATTATGCTACCTTAACAGCAATACAAATTCTTTCTGTACGTACGTGTAGATCATTCAAGAAATATGAAAATAAGACAAAACATTCAATTTATGTGAGTTCATGAAGTACCTGCAGAGCACAAGTACTCCTCGCCATGCAAAGTCCTGTCCCACTGGAAGTGATGGTGGAGACATCAAGCCAGTCACAAATTTACGAGATTCAGAACTGAGAACATTTTGTGTACCCACAGCCTCCACATCAGTACCACCAGCCTGTAACTGGCCTGTCCTCAGACCCAAGTGTGTGCATTTCTGTATTTGAGTCTGGGGAGAGGTGCTACTTTATTTATAGGAAATTTTGCCAGGTGCGATTCATCTCCCTTCTTTCAAATCTGGAAAAGAGAAGCATTGATTTATTTCCTTACAGTAGAGGTAGGAACCCCTCACATGTTGCAGCACTCATGTTTCACACCCAAAACTGAAACACGACTAGGACATGTGTCAGAAATTTATTTTTGTAGGTTCTGAATTTGCAGTGTGCAAAGTTCTTGGCTACTGCAGTGAATGAAGCAAATTACTATTTTAATTTCACATCTGGCAAACAGTATTTCAGTGATTTTACAGCCCATTTCACAGCCAAATGCCTTTTGTTCAACAACTGTGTATCTTTCTTTGGAGGCAAAACTTTATGATGAATTATGATAAGCTATGCCCCTCCACCTATTTATTTAATATCACCTAGGGCTATATTCCAGAGCCATTCATCTGTAAAATATGTTCCTGCCATAAAAAGAACAGAAGTGGGAGGTGAAACCATGCCTCAACTTTTTAAGTGTCATTAAATGTCTTCTCATAGTATGAACTTAGGTGTTTTTCTAAGAAGTCATCGCAGTAAGAGGCAAAAGGTTTGGGAAAAAAAACCAAAAAAACAACAAACCCAAACAAGTGAAACAACAAGTGCAACCCAAACTAAGGATTTAAAAATAAAAATGCTTCATACATAATCCATTATTCTGTTTTGTGACCAGGCAACTGGGGTTTTGGCAAACAGTCCTTTTGACTTTTGGAGGCTAACTATAAGTGTATATTTAATAATATTAATACAAAATCCGGAACACCAGAACAGATTCCTAATATTATGGTATTTCTGAGTATACACAGTAATATGCAACATAAAACCTTAGTCTATATGGTTCATATACATTTGCAAAGGTATATCTGTCTTTTGTGTGACATCACACTAAATACTCTGCCAGTCAATAGCACTAGGACCAACTTCAGGAACCCAGGAACTTTGGTACAGGCCATTCTGGGTCTTTGACCAAGATGGAATGAAAGAGATTTAATGGAAATTGCAAGCTGTTGCATTTCTCTCAATTATTGCACTCAGTGGCATTTATTTCAATAGAACTGTGCTCAGAAAAGGGTACATTTCTGACTGTAAGGCTTTTTCTCAGCACCACCTGGATTTCCTTCACCCTGCAATACATGATGTGAGAAAACAGCAGAGTGAAAACAGCACAATTTTGTATCAGCAAGCCATGGGATTTCTGACCAGAATGCTGCCTGCAGCCTTCAAACCAAGCATTGGTGTGCAGTTGCCATAGTTCTCGTCACATTGGACACTGTGGAAAGGCTTTCATCAGGAAATAACAAAAGGGTACGTGCAGAGTGCTTTGACTCCCTCGGAATGGATGTACAGATGCACAGATTCAAGCACAGCCATGCCCTTAGGTCTGCCCTCATTTCCATTTAATATCAGTGGAGCAACACTTCAGTTACAGAGAGAAGTGAGAAACACCTTTCAGATACAGTAAATAAATCCTTGACATCATTGCCTTTGAAAAGAAATATTTTCTTTTTTTTTTTTTTTTAACTGAACCCCTACCATCTGTTCTGCTCTCTAATTGCAAGTGCACAATGAAAATAATTCACAAATGTGTAATAAAAACTGAGATTAGAAATTATTTAGATCTCCGCTTGTGTATCTTCTAGTCTTAACTCAGTTAAGGAAACATCTGCTTTATTTTCCTCTCCTATTTCAGACACTTGGAGAAATTGGTCCAGTGTCACAATTAAATCCCTGCCATGGCTTAAAGAAGTCCAGAAAGCGTCAAAGGACTCTATTTCACTCACTGGCACCTTTCATGAACATCTAAATTCACTGAGTATATTCCAAGAATTTTTCTATTATGTCTGAAGTTCTCCTGATTTTATTTTTAGGGTTGGTTCTTTTTTGGGAGTTGACAGGTGCCTTCAGGACCGTCCTCATTATTATGAAAGAACTCAAGTGCTTGTATTTCTGGAAGAAAAAAAAAAAGTATTGAATTCCAGTAGCAGGGACTTAATTTTTTTTTTTTTTTTATTAATTCCTACTTTCTTTCCTGAGCACACAGCTCTGGGATGGAGTCCTTCAGTTCTAATGGCTTCTGCTCTGGCTCAGGAGATCATCTCTTTCTCAGGGATCCAAGACTACCTCGGTAAGTGAGCATTTTGGCATTTGTAGGGCTGGAGAGGGAATTGCCTAGTTGTTTTCTTTTTTTTTTCTCTAAAACCCCCAAATATTCTGAGCCGATGAGACATCTTTGCAGAATAAGAAAATAAACATTATTGAGGAGGTGATCAGGACCAACTAGATCAGGAAAACCAAAAACACACCATGCACACACACTTTCCTTTCTACCCTTGGCTTTAGGTAACCCTAAAGGTAACCCTTTTTTCACTTGAAAGCCTGCAAATCTCCGTGTGTGTTCTTATCCATGTACTCCAAACTGCAGAGAGCTGCAAAACTGTGACTCATTAAATCAGAACACTGAGGTGCTGAGACCTGCCCTTCACTGCACTTCAGAGGAGCAGTGAGGGTGGAAAGAGAGAAACCTCACTTCGATGCTTCCTTTTGAAGGCAGACAATATTTTACTGTCCTTGACTCCGAGCTGGCCATGAAATAGTGAGAGGGTATAATTTATAATGATGGCACTGACAAGGGTTTTGTTGTGCATGGTCCACGCTGTGACAGAGCAAATGAACCCAAACCAGTGGATCAAAGCCACCCTTGCAAAACAATGAGCAAACAAGGCTCTCAGGAGTTATAAGAGTATATACAAATTATTAAGCATGATAAAGACTTCAGAAGCGTAGAGCACTAATGACTCTGCTCCATACAATTCTTTTTGTAAAGATATTACACGCTCAGCAGTAAAATACTTCTCTAATGCACATTGGCTTTATATTCGTGATCAGACTTCACAGATTGCTCGAGGTTATCTAGCTGCTGCAATGTGAAATAAAATAGATCCATCTAGGAGCATTCCTTTCGTTATTGCCTTCTCAAGATTCCATGACAATTTCTTTACCTCAGCAGCAGATTAATTTTCTGTATTAATTTGTGAACTTGAAAGGCAATTTCTTCCTTACAGTGAAGCAGTATGAGAACACTACTAAAATGTTAATTGAAGTCATGCCTGGCCTTACTGAATCTGTTGTCAGTCACTGGATTTGTAACTTGAAAGCCAATCTCCCAATATATCTATAAGTCTGTGTGCAGTTGTGTCAGACTTGCATGCACTTCTAAATGACAAAGAAACAGTTATTTGGACAAGATAAGGGGCAGCATTAATAAGGATGTATTAGAAAAAACAGTTTCAACTGAAAGACAACAGCATTTAAAAGGGGAAAACCAAGAAATTTCTTCTCTTGTTCATTAGCTACATACAGCAAATGATGTACGCTTTAAAATCCATTTCCATGGCTTCAGTAATTTTCCATAAAGGGGCACTACTCCTCAACCTAAAGTCCCTCAGTCCTAAAGATAGGTCTACAGATAACAGACTGGAAATAGCCAGAAAAATATATCCCAATTAATTTGTATTTTGTAGGGTGTAAGGAATATATTACATTCCAGTCATCGATACAGAACTGACTTTGGCTTCAGCAACAGGAGATTTTCAGAGAAAGAAAAGAGAGTGTAAGCACAGAGCTGTATATATTTAGGAAAAATGGAGCAGAAAGCTAATCTAGCCTATGCTTGTCCATCATCCAGCTGGATACGGAAACTGGTGTAATGAAAAATTCATTGTCCCACCCTGATTCTCTGGAGTTCTCAGGCAATTTGAGTTGTGAAAACTAGCGAAAATAAGTTAGATGTTTTGCAGTGACCCAACATTTCCCTGACTAATGCCAGTGGAATGGATTTATCCCTTGGTCCAGTCTTCTTTTTCAGAAATACAGGTAGGAATATGCACAGCAGTCCAGGTGGTCAGCTCAGAACCACAGCTTCAATCCTACTGCTCAAATTTTACACAAAGCTGTTGGGAAAAAGATAAATCATGGCAGGCTTAATCACATGTTGGGCACAGCCTCCAGCCTTTTTTAGTCATTGGAACATGGTGAAAAATTCTACAGATGTTACTAAACTATCAGAATAATAAGCTGAAGACCATGTAATTGTGGAAGGAGTCATGATTGAAGGTAAGGAAATTCAATATACAGAAAAAATAAGAGGGATGCAGTAGGAAAGAAGACACTGAGAGCTTTACCCAGATAGCCATGGGCATGGAAATGAGCAATGGAACAGCCAGTCCCAGGAAAACACAGATCAATGATCCTGTGGAGTTAAAAAATAAACAATTTATTAGTGTTTTATTTAAAGTTCATAACTAGGCAGAAACACCAAATCATATAATGGTTTTACATTTACCTGTCTCTGTTTGCTTAACTTAGTGTAGTGGTTTGAGTGTTTACTCTCTTTTTCCTTCTATGAGATAGGATCAGAAGCAAAGCAGGCCTAAACTTAAAGATAAACAAATAGATTTATTAACACACACAAAAAGAAGAAAAATAAGAATCAAAAAATGAAACTTCTAAAACACTCTTCCTCCCACCACAAAGTGTTAACTTTTTTACAAACAATGTAAAGAGGCAAAACTAAGAACTCTAGATCAGCACTACCTATAAAATAGTTAACTTTTTTACAATGTAAAGAGACAAAACTAAGAACTCTAGGTCACTACTACCTATAAAATAGCTTTTCATTTAGTCTTTTAAGAGAGAGAAGTCTCTCTTGATTTCTTCTGGTAACTTTCCACAAGAGAAACAGTCTACTTGTGGCTTCTAACTCTCACAAAAGCAGCCCACCTGGGAACTTGTGCAGCTGTGGAAACTCGCATATCACATAGCCTTTCTCAGGACTACATACGGGCTGTAGACTCACATACTGGGGCGTCATCTTTTAAAGATTTACAATTCCAAAGGCAAAGGATTCTTTATCTCAGGGAACAGAGATGTCTTCTCCCTTCTTCACTGGCACAGAGGGCTTCCTCTCATCCCTCTTTGTTCAAACATCCCATGGGATCACTAGATAATGGCTTTAAATTCAATATTCACTCAGTAAATCACAGATATCTTTTCTCAAAAGCCACAAATCCAAATAATCATCTCCCCAATTTATAATGTCCATGATTTAAAGGAATACTCTAGCATATTCATATTACAGTCTGTTACCACAATTTAGAGAAGTTTTTTAGCTTAGGACTAAGGCAACTTGTCATCTCTTCCTCACTCAGGATACAACTTCTCTTTCACCAACCCTGGTATCTCCATACTGTCTCTTTAAATATTTCTTACTCTGACCTTTCCCTCAAGAAGGTTAGGGCTTTGGAAGTTTTCATCTGTGCTAGGAAAGAGTCAAAACTGCCCAGGCCCTCTCTCCCTGGGCTGCTGCTCACGGTGTTAGATTTCAAGGCTGCGAGGATGGAGGATCCTGGGGGGTGGCACTTGAGCTGAGAGACGGGAGGAGCTCAGGTAGTTAGGGATCCCAGCAGCCGGGATCGTGAGGAGGCTTCCTGCCCACCCCCCCAGTCTCATGGGGTGGGCTCAGGGCTGCTCCCGGTGCGGGGAACATTTCCCCCAGCCCCGGCCAGCTCAGGGGTAAGCTTTAATAGTTTGCCACACGTTAAGCTGCAGCCTCGCCCTCCTCTCCCCGCCACGGCAGCCGATGGGGGCCCGGAGGGAAGGCCAGACCGGGGCCGGCTCCCCCGCCACAGGGGGAGCAGCGGGGCTCGGCCAGCCCGGGCCGCCCCTCACACCGGTGTCACCTGCTCCTTCGGCCGGAAGCAAAAGGGCCGGCTTGGACACACTCAGACTGCGTATGGGTATTCCCAAAAGTCGCATTTAGCTTCCTCCATGGTCAAACTATATGCCAGTGTCTAAAATGGTCTCTGAGAGGTGCCTGTCCCTTCTAAAACGATTCTAAGATCCTGACAAAGAACTGTTTACCCTTTAACTAAAAACCAAGCTGTGTTTATCCATGACAATTAGGAACTATTTGGACAGGAATGGAACACGGAGAGGATAAGTTTTACACTGTAGGTAGTCCATGTGGTATCTGAAGTTTGCAAACTGTGTTCTGCTTTGACTCCTCTCAAAATAAAACACTTAAGAAAAAATTAAAGGGTGCCAATGGTCTAAAGCACAAACGTGAAATAAATGAAAGTTGGCTGAATGTGTATGGCAGGGGCACTGTGACTGAAGTGGGAAAGATTGTCTGGGGTCTGCAGATTGGTGTCCATTTCTGTGCAAATAATCCTCAGTGCAGGGCAGTGATGGATCCCCATGTGCTGGAGCGAGTCTGAGTGAGCCTTCCTTCCCCCTGCCACCCCTTTTAACGGCTTATTTTTCCTGTGCCACTACTTACAGTGATGTAGGGTATTGCTGAAGTCAGTGGTGTTTGCAGTCATAGCACTCTGAGAAAGAGTTAAAATTCAGCCAGTCCCCCCTGAGACTTATTCTTCCAAAAGGACGCCAAAGCCAAATTCATGTTGAAGAGGTTGGTGGGTGTGGAAGTTTAGCACGGATGTGAGGGTTTTTTTTCTAAGGAAGTTATAGCAGATGTTGGCAGCTTGGCTGACTAATTAAAGAGTTGTTTATGCTTCTGGAGAGCCCAGGCTTAAATTAGAGGATTTCAGGTGGCTTGGTCTTTTTTTTTCTGGCTGGCCAGAAGTTAGCATTACTTCACATGTTAGAGGCCTGGGCCTGGCCGGGCCTCTGGGCGCCGCTGCCCCGCGAGCAGCGGTCCAGGCGGGCTGTGTCTACTCCTCTGGGCTGCTGACCGGGGGACGAGGAGGCTGCAGAGCGTCAGTCTGTCCCCGGAGCTCTAGGGAGCTTATCCAAGTTTTGAGTCTGCTTTGGATCTGACCAGGGGTGGGAGAGGGTTATTTATCAGCATTTCTGAGCATGCTTCTCTCCTCTTTTTACTATCACTTGTGCGGTCTTGAAGTTCAACAGACACCGGGAGCTGGCTCAAGAAGAAAGAAAAACTCTGGGTAAAGACATTAACGCTTTTTCTCCTCTATGGAAGACAGAGTGATCTAAAATGTAGAGAGACAGCATGAGACAAAGTCAGCGAAAGAACAGATAAAGACTGTTGGAGAAGAGGTGGAGGAAGTGGACATTTTTGACTGGACTTCTCTGGACGCAAACCATAGAGAAATGGAGTATTTCTTGTAATATCATAATGCTGTTTGGGGGAATGCAAGTTCTAGCCAAAGGGTTGTGTGTACTGATATAATTGAGATTTAATTGAGAATTTTGAATAGAGTAAGCCCCCTGGCTCCTGGAGTAAAAAATTAGGCGGTCTCAGCTTTTTGAGACAAAGATGATTCTAGAGAGAAAGAGATTGAAACTTCAGCTCCTGGGCTAAAGGGAGGTTCTATTTCTTTTGAAATAGAGATGATTTTAGAGATAGAAAAAACAATCTTTGTTTTATACTAAAAGCAGCATTCTTAAATCAATACCCCAAATATGCCGAGACCCATGAGTAGACAGGGGAAAGGTTGCTAATAGATAGGACTGCATGGATCTACAAAATTGAGAGCTACCAGCCCTTTTCTTGTAGCAAGTGTCTCCATGAAATTCTAGAGAGACTCCTCTCCCAGTGTGATGCAAGATTATGTTTAGTTGGTTGCAACTGACTGAAAATCATAGTTTTCTATGTTGTGTGGGAAAGTGAACAGTTTGTGGTAGGGGNCTTTTTTTTTTTTTTTTTTTTCCTAGAGTGTGTTAATAAAATCTATCCGTTTACTTTTAAGTTGAGCCTGTTTTGCCTTTTCCTTCCAAATCCTATCTCCCAGAGGGACAAAAAATTAGACACTCAAACCACTACACTAAATTTAGCAAAACAGAATTCGGACAACATGAAACCACCACAGTGGGGGATCCTCCTGCTATGACCATTCCTCTTGCTGTCTTTAGGAAGACTGCTGGAGGCACCGTGGCTGAATTTTTCTTTCAGGCATGCCATGCACAAAGCCCATCTCTCTTTTGAAATAATTTCCTGTGTAGAGTCACAGATAACAAACAACATGTACACCCTTAAGGTAAATAAATTGATAACTTCCTTTCACCAAAACCTTATTGTTAAACTGCCAAGTATGTCAAAACTTAACCAAACCAGGCACAGCTAAACTCTTCTCTCCTCATTAATAAGTACTTTTCTTAGAAAAACTCCAGTTTTTACCTTGGCATAGGCCCACCTGGCCCCTGAGGGGGTCTGTCACAGCATAGTGTGGCTGCCATCATTTGCAGCAGCTGCCTGTGCACAGAGCAAAGTCAGATCTCTCCAGTGACCACCTCAACTCCTATAAATAATCATGGGGTTTAGGTAATGGCACTGCTAACGCATTCAAAACAATGCACCTCTTTCCAGCTGCACTAGTAGTAGACAGCACCTTTGGAAGCTGTTTATTCCTTTTTTCCCCACCAAGTCAACCTTTATGTGTGAAAATTCCCCTGGAATAGCCTCGAGCTGAGTAATTACGTCTAAGAACAATGAGGCTTTCCATTCAAGTTTGATTAAAAATGAGAGTGGTGACATAGCAAGCATTCATAGTTCCTGCACATAGGCTGTTTAGGCTGGACCCACCACAGTGTGAAGTTAGTGAGGTGAACAAAATAATACGGTTAAGTGACAAAGAAAAAGAAGAAAGTGCTTCCCCTCCTGCTGTGGTGTGCCAGTTCTGGCTGAGCAAATTAAGAGAACAGATGTTGCCAAAAGAAGATATGTCCATGCAGCAGTGCAGAGCAGAGACTTCTTACCAACATTTGCTGCTGGCCACAGGGATCCAGGGCTGTAGCCCTAATGTTCTCTTTCTCCATCAGAAGCCCTTTGGATGTATTTTGAGCATTTTGCCTGCTCTTTGGAGAGGATACAACACCTACTTTAAAGGAACGCCAGCATTTCTGTTGAACTCCCAGTTGCTGTGTGGCTACAGCCTTGCAGTGAGCGGCCACCAGAAGACCTAACATGGTAAGCTNTTTTTTTTTTTTTTTGCTCCCTCTCCTTTCAAGCATCGAGTTGATGAAACAGCATTTCTGGCAGGCTCAGGGAGGGAGATTGAGCAGATGTGTGCACTGGGGTGACAATTTCAGCAAGTGAGCCAGGTGCCACCTTCATCTGGTCTGTTACACACACTGGCTGATACGATTTAGAAACAAACCTAGTCAGAATGTAAGTGCTGTCAGCTGTGAAAATAAACATTTTTGCAAATTTTCAGAATCCCTGACAACCATAAATGGGAGAAAAGTGCAGTGATTTGTATTCACTGGAGAATTTCTGCCCAATTCTGCCCCTAAGAATCAGAAGTGAGAGATGAGTGGCAGAAGTGAGAAGGATGATGCACCGTGCTGTGACCAGAATGGGCTGCCTGTGCATCTCCTGTGTCCACAGATCTTGTTCAGACAGTCCCCTGAAGTGCATATAGTCATCCAGCCCTCATCAAATCAGCTGGATTGCAGTGTCTTGCTTTTTAAAATTTACATCCATTAGTGCAAGGAAAAGTTTAGTGTCTATGGGCTGCTAAACCTTGTTAAAGCACACTTCTCCACTTTAATGAAGATGAATATCAGAGGATAAACACACAAAAGTGGCAATTACCCAGATGAAGAGGTTTCATACAGAAATGATGTTTTTAAAAAGATGTTTTTAAGAACAGTTTCTTTTTGTTCAGAACCACGAGAAACCCCTCAATCTCTGGTTATTTATTCCAGATATTTTAAATGAATGACACCAACTCTGTAGTTAAAAATGCTGTCATTTTAATGCTTGAGAAAAGAAACCCAAAAACAACAAACCAAGAATGAATAATCAAAAACTACCTGCACATCCCAAAATGAACTAGAAATATCATTGTTTTCTGAGTTTTGTCATCCAGCCTGGCATGTGACAAGACCAGAATATACTCAGGAATGTAACAATCTTTGTGCAATTATTTAACTATATATTTTTCCCAGGTAGAAAAGGCTTTTCCAAGATGACTTTGACCTTACAATTTATCTGATACCTGTGCTCTATATAATGTTCCTAGCACTACATGTGCTTCATGAAGCTGTTTTTTTCTGTCTAACCAGGGAGTCCACAGGATTTCTAAGCAATCAAGCTGTCTGGAGAAAGACAAAAATTATCTCAACCTTACGGATACTTTATGGCAAGGATGCAACTTTCAGATAGGTAATTTGCCAGTGAATGACAGAAAAAATATGATTTAACTAAAAAGGGAGACTTATGAGTGACTAATCTGATTATTATAAAGAGTAGGTCATGAGCTTTAGTCCTTCAAACAACCTCAGAAAAACCTTAAACTGCTCTGAATAGAGAAAACAAGAGGCAAATAGGAATAAAAAAGGCACTGTTTCTATAAAGAAGTGAATTACTAATGAATATTAACTATGAATAAACACACTGAATGGAACACTGTATTTTTCTTTAAAAATACCTTCTCTCCACAGCTTCTGAGTAGTCATCTGCACGCATAAAAGACCAGTCAATCCGGAGTGTCACATGTAAAGAACAATCAAAAATTAATCATAGTGTAAAATATCTCAGTACAAAGAAAACAGCTCAGGGGTAAGGTGAAAATACCTTATTGATTGTAAAAGGTGCTTCAGAAGCCCCAGGTACCTGAGATCTCCCCATGCCCCTGGCAGCACAATATGTTCAGCTCACTAAGTAGAGGCTGTCTGGACATCAATTTGAGGGTGATTTCCTAAAATACACCCCTTCGAAAAACACTAGTTCCATTTAATGCCAGAGAATCACTGAATTTTGATGGAACCTTTCCTTAAAACATACTAGAAGTAGTCTACAATACTTTGTACTCTTCTATTTTATATTGGCTGTTCTCCTGTGTTTTTCTCATCACATTCAGATGACTGAGTCGTGGAAACCCATGGAGCCGTAAATCACAATATGATACAATTTCAATCATCACTTGTCCTGTGGCTCACACCTGTACAAACGGTGGATTTCTTTCTTTCAGAGCCAGCACAGCCCCACTGGGTATTAACTCTACCCTGAATATTTACTGAATGTTAACTTCAAAATAGTCAGATGAAGCCAAACAGGTTGTAAACAGATACTTTTTCTCTTGTGAGTGGATTAAGACACCCAGGTAAGATTCAAACCTTGCTGTTGTCCATACAGACACTTAAAACTTTTCCCACTGGTCAAGTGGGAAAACCACCTGGAAAAAGATAGCAAGGATGGTTTGTGCCAACACAGAGGAGGGCTTTTAAGAACAGAATATATAGACCAGCCACTGACGCAGCTGTTGGGAGGAACCTCCAAAACAGCAAATGAGATGCCCTCTGTTCTCTAAAGCAGTGGCGTGGACCTACAGCACTGAAATTTGCAGGAGAGGTTGGTTGTGGCTCCCAAAAGATGCTGGTCACACCACTGTCACTGTGAAATGGGAAGAGTTTCAGACACCTACACCACACTTTCAAATGTAATTGGCCGGGACAATAAATGTTCTTGATGTTCTTGGTTTAGATGATACCTGGTTGTATTTTCTACTGTCCTGCACTGCAAGTTTGAAGTTCCCCTTGATTAGTTTCAGCCAGCCTCCAGCACTTATTAGAAACCTGGCACAAATATTACTGAAGTTCTGAACACCCCAGAGAACTAGGACAAAATTTGGTATATAGTAAGGAAAAAAGAAGTTGTCTACGAAATGTTCTTTGAAAGACAAAGTCTGATGGTTCTGATTGTTTATTCCTTAGATATTAGTAAAGAATTCTTCCCTGCGAGGGTGGTGAGGCCCTGACACAGGCTGCCCAGAGAAACTGTGGCTGCCCCCATCCCTGCAAATGTCTAAGGCCAGGTTGGACAGGGCTTGGAGCAACTTGGGATAGTGGAGGGTGTCCCTGCCCATGGCAAGGGGGATTGAAATGAAATGGTGTTTAAGGTCCCTTCTAACCCAAACCATTCCAGGATTTTATCACGCTATGATCTTTTACAAGCCAGAAATTAAGAGAAAAGGATTATGTGAAACTAAAGCTGGAGTTCTACTTATCCACAGGATTTCTTTCTCCTAGAACTTCAGAATTAAAAAGACAATAAATAACTAACAGGTTTTTCAGAGAACATTATACGTGGTATGTAGATATATTCAGAATGCACTGTCAGACCATTGGAATATGGTTGGTATGGCAGTGATTGAATACTCGTATTTTATAGTGTTCCAGAAATCTCACACCCCTCCAAATAGTGCTCTGTAACATACATGGCTGTTAAGGCGCATGCTGGGTTTTTAAGCACAAGCTAAGAAACAGCTTGGGCAAATATAAAATGGAAGGATTCTGTACATTTTATTTTATTTCTGGAGCAATTAGTCAGGCTAATATACAAAATCTTAAACAAGTTATAAAAGTGTGATATAACAAGGAAAGAGGAAAATGAGAGTTTAATATAAAATCATACATTAATTGGAAAAGATAGCAGGACATAATCTGTGAATAGAGTTATCGATATAGTTAAACACATTTATGCCGTTAAAACAATCCTAGCTATGTTCTGTGGTACTTGTGGTGCTTGTTGTGATACTTAAAATGACTGATCCAACCAGAGAGGGAATAGAAGAGGAAAAAGGGAAAAAATAATTTCTCTTAAGTCACCCAAAAGGAGACAAGACAGACATTCTGATTCTTCTCTTAAGCTTTTAATTAACAGTAATGCTCAAAGAGATCCATCCAAATTTGCAAGATTTGTAGCTACAGTAGCTGGAAAAAATAATCTGTGTTGGGATTTGTGTAGGGATTTCCTAGTGTTCCTCTTGGAGGACCCAACTCCTAAAGTCACCAACTCCCAAAGCTGCAGTTGCCACCAGGATATGACATTTTTGTTTTGCTGATTACTCAGACTGGGATCATCTGCAAGAACTTGCTATTTTATCATGAGAATCAGCAGAAAGGAGTACTAATATTGACCACCAGTTAGCTGTTTCTCCAGCTCCTCAGCTCAAACACTGCCAATATCCAGTGCCATGCGGAGGGAGGATAAATTAAACGCCTTCCAGCTCAGCACACAGCTGACAAACCCAGCCTGGGTCAGTTGAGTGTGGCAATCACACCTTCTCTGAAACTCCCCCAAAGCAGCACTGAACTCACCGACATAAAATAAACATAAATAAGTAGCAGTGCCCTAATGAGCTCTGTGGATGCAACTCCTACAGCTGCATTAGGTGCAGTGCCAATGGGAAATCTGCCCTGCATGCACCAGCTCATTCTGCTAATGATGCATTGTGTGTGCTCCCTGTTCCCTGCACACCCTGGGCTCCCTGCTGGGATCACAGTTGTAGCCTCCAACAGTCATCATGTTATGACTCTTTCCAAAGCTATAAGTCTTACTCAGCTCATTTATTTTTCAGCTACTCTTTCGTATGTGTGCTTGGATACATCATTAAGCAAACATTTTGTTTTTTTATCTCAAAGTGCATGCAAATTATAGAGGTGAATTACTAATCAGCTTACAGGTAGGACAGGGACATTAATGGGAACTGCAGCTGGGTTCCTGCAGCATTACCCTTACGTGAAGTAAAATCAGCTTGAAAAATGCATCCTGCTTCTTCACTGCATGCAGTGTCACAGAGGTCAGTTTGCCCACTGCCAGCTTAAAAGATAAAACAACACAACCTCTTGATTTTTCCTACTCATTACAGCTAATGGAAAAATTTCTTCTTTCTTATGAAAAGCAGAAGTGTTTAATTATTTTAATGTGTCTCAGGCAACAGGTCAGTGGGTTCTCGTTGAAGGGTTCACCCCTAACCTCTGGTTCATTGGAGAAGTTTTTGCTGACAGTGATGTTGTTTGTGTTTGCAAATGAAATTTTGCTCTTGACATACTCATATAAACAGGATTTAATTAGCAGTAAGTGGAAAAGATCCACAGTGTGAAGCTGTACTCCATTCTAGGGTCTGAGGTTAATGCTACTGCCATGTAAAAGAGTTTTGCCCTTGAGCTCAGTTGACAGAGATTTTATTCTCATGATGATTTGTGGGGTTGCAAATTTTAGTTTAGAACAAATTATTAGAATAGTGTGAGTTTTAGTATTGGAATTGGAATTTGGTATTGGAATGCTTTCTTATCTAAAGTAGATAACAGTCTCAGTGTCATCTCTAGGCTTTGCCTAGAGACAGACTCTGATTGGCCCCTTTTTGGGATGAGGTATACCCATTTCCTGAAGATGCCCCCCTCCCTTTTTCCCTCCTCTGTCCATCACTGAATTTGATATAGTCCAGAAACCTCCAAGGCCTCTGTCCTGGATTGGCAGAAGTCTTGGGTCCACTCCCCTGTGTACCTGTGATTTGTTACTAACTATGTAATGTAGTAGGCATCTATTGTATTAATTATTTCATTGGCTTTTGGTTTGATTCCCGCCTTCTCTTTGTCTAAAAAGTATAAAAACTCCACGATAGCCCAGGGGAGTTGTCTCTCCTGGGGCATGGTCTGAAGAAGAAATCTCCCCATGTCCCCCAAATAAACCTTTGTTTCCCTCCCAACTTCGGAGAGTCCACTTTTCTTGAAACACCACAATCATGCCAATGAAGAAGGAGGTGCAGCTGAGCCAAGAACTCACAAATTGGTTCTGTTGAGACGTGCCGTGGGCCGAGGAGCGGGCTGAGGGCAGCCGGGCTCAGAGAAAGGCCACGCACTGCAACAATGATTAAGCCATTCCAGACAGGATGACAGCCTGCAGAATGAACTTAGTTTTCTAAGAGGAAAAAGTGGGGGGAAAAAAAGAAAAAGTTTATGAGAGATACCTGTAAGGTAAAGTCTTTTAAAATAGGTAAGGAGGAGAGTCTTTGAATGCAGCATCACCAGCTCACCCAAGCATTATCTGTGAACTGCATTCAATGTGTTCAGTGAGATATAAGTGAAGCTGATTTCTCTCACTGCAACTAACACTGTCAAAAGCGATTATCTGCCCAAAACATTTTGCAGCTCTCAGCTGTGGGGGGACTGGATCACTGGAATTTCTCAGGTCTAGCTCTTATCGAGAATCCCAAAGGAACACCTGACTTAGTCTTTTCTCTCACACTCAGAGTGTCGGCTGCTCCAGCAGCACATCTGAGCTCTGGGTGCTTTGGGTCGGGCTGAGGGGCCTCTGTCTCCAGGGTTTGGTTGTGGCTGTGTCACCATCAGTGTGGCTGCTGTCACCCTCGCTGTGACTCCTTGCTCTGCTTGCCTTGCCTTGATGGATAACACACAGCACAGCCCATGTGCAGCACAGAAGTAAATGTCCCTTTCCAGCTCAGCCCTTTCCAAGGAAGGTTGAACCAGTGGATTCTGTGCTATAGAAAAATGTTTGTTTTAATCATCATTACTATCATGATGGTCTACTAAAACCTCCAAAACATTTCCCATTTTGGCAACTGTTCTTGTCTCACAAGGGCAAGGCAGCAACCTTCTAGAGACCTGCAGGTGAGTGAGTCACCCAAGTTTTGGCTCTGTGTGACTATGATCCACTATAGAGAAGGCAGTTATTGGTTAAGGATCTCCTGAGCTGACATATGTGGTCTAGTTAGTTACATTTATTGAAAAATATTGTATATCAGCTTCCTCCTTTTTCAAACTGTTTGTGGACTTCCTCTCTGTATTCTTCTGTCATGCAGAAATAGCAATTAAAAAAAAATCCTCATTCAATGATAAAAAAAAAAAAATTAATTTAGGAAAAATTATAAAGCACTATTGAGTACATTTACTCAATGCTTAAAAGTAGAGATTAATACTATGGTTTTGATCTTGTAGTTTCAAAAACCCTTATGACAGTTCTGCCAAGGCTGGCACACTGACTTAATGCCTCTTCCACACTTTGTCTCTGGGATTCGCTGATACTCAAGGAGTTTGGACATAATGTACAGAGATGATTTTATGGTGAGAAGGAAAACATGCAGCATAAACACAAAAAGTTTTGAGTGGTAATAGCTAAACAATTTTGTCTATATGCTGGATGCTTCTGTGGCCATTCCATAGAATGTCTGTTCTGAGGCTGAAAACAAAGAAGAGATGGCTGAAAATCAGGAGTAGTTAAGAGCTACAAGAGAAGCTGAAAGGTTAGAAAAAGTCTGCAAGATGATGATGATGATGAAACTGTAGCACTTGAGGTGCTGATCAGAAGCCATAAGCAAATAAGGACTGAAATTTATTAGAGGAGGCTTCATCGCCCTCCTAACACAGAGTTGGAAGCAGGCTTGACATCCTTGCAGTAAATGTGAAGTATGTGATGTTAATATTAAAGATAGCTTTACTGTACCACTGATTCAGGTGGGTCCTCTCAGAGAGCAGCTCTATGCCATGGAACTGAACATTTTTCTACAGTAAATGAAAATTGTCTATCTGGGCTTTGCAGCCTAATTCTATATTAGAAACAGTGGACACAGATATAGGAACTACTTCATAAAACCTTCCAATTTCTGTAACTCTGAAGGACAGTTTGGGGGGACAGGAGGGCCCTTTCTGCCCTTTGGGGAAAAATCCATAAGGGTGAAGTTCTAATGAACTGAATAGCAGCAGATGCAGCATCTCCAGTCCAGAGTAAAAGATGTCTTTCTGTATGCACAGCTGTGTGTTGTATGTGCACAAAGATATTAGAAGGGCTACTGTTGGCTGTTGGGCAACTCACAGAAAGAGTTTTAAAGACATTTTCAGCAGCCTTGATTTTTAACACAAGTGTCAAACCTTGGTGAATCCACAACTGTGGGCTCCTGGTAAAGCACAGAGGACTCCATTCATCTCCACTTCACCCCAGCATGTTGATTATGCAGTAATTTGTCACCTGCTGTCACCATTTTGCATCTGTGGCATTTGCCAATGTTTGTCTTAAGAGGTGGAAACTTTTGCTTTGACTCTTCATGCATACCTTAGTGTACCTCATTATGCATCTTAGGTTCATAGGGTACCTCTTAGTATATTTTGAGTGACAGCTTTGTGAAATTTTTTGTCCCAAAAAGAAAAAAGAAAGAAAAAAAAAAAAAATCCCTTGACATGGAGCATAAAAAGTCTTGCAGGAAAAAACAGGGAATCTGCCTTTGCAGAAACACGTGATCATATATGACACCAAAGCAATTTGTCACCCCCTGGTGTAAAAATAAGACAAATAAATCACTGTGTGAAAGCACTTCAGTCCACAGGTAAATTATTACTCTTGCACAGCAATTTCTTTTGCTAATTCTTTTCCACAAGCAACTCTATAAATATCCCCATCTCAAGAAACACAAAAAACAGACTTTAAACAGTTTCTTTACTGGCAGCAGAGGAAACAAACCTGAGACCATAAAGATTAATCTCTGACCATCAATATTTTATTCTTTTTCTTGCAACAGTTCTGATTTTGCATGTATTTTTATTTTCTTCACAGTGTCAGCAAAAGCCTGGGAGCTTTTACATGGCACAGCCATTCCAGGTGCAGCTGAACAGTCTGTGTAGATCACTTCATGTTGTCACTTACGTCACTGCACATGAAGCCTTTCTGCATCTTGTTATTTCCAAGCACAAACACTTGGAGAGAAATGTGTTGATTTTTTTTTTTTTTTTTTAATCTTTGGGCTGCAGAACAGTCTGAACAAGACATGGCTCCATTCCTTGATAAGGATCAATACTAAAGTTAGTCTCAGAGAGGACAGTAGGCTTCTAAAGGTCTAATTCTGCTCAAGCTGGCCAGCCCTAGCCCTGTAAAAATTGTGGCAAAGGAGAAAATTTATTGATTTGGTCTGCCCTGATTTGATCCATCACACTTGTAGATTACTGGTGCAACTCCGTTTAAAGCCACCAACAAAGCAGTTAATTGCAGCAACACTGCTGAATAAACTGATGATGTAAAGTAGATTTTACTTGAACTCCTTTCATACTTCTGCTCTGATTGAGTTCTCCAATTAAATTGTTGAATGATTTGACAAAAGCAGCCTATCTCCGCTAATTATTTAATAAAATTTTATGCTTTCCTCAAACTAAGAGTCTGTGTATGAGGTTAATACAGGTAAGGCTAGGAAGGTATAAGGAAGAAAATGTTGAGAATCTAAATGGAGAAGGATGGACCTCTACAGGTGAAGACTGTATTTTTGTTGTTACTTTGCACTTTTGATAGGTACTGGGTCCATTAAAGCCAACCACTATGCCAAAGCAAAGATTTTTTTCTTCCTTTGTCAGTACTTCAAGGATAAAAAACACCCAAAGCTATGGGTGACTGTCACTACTACAAAACCTTGCAGTACACAAAATACTCCCGGACATACAGCAAACTGCTTGGAGGGACAAAAAACTGGAGTTAGGAGAGGGAACTTATTAGGAACTGTAATCCTGTCCAGAACTAACACATGGACAGAGATCTGACAAGCATTTAAGCATTTTGTAGATGTCTTTCTTCACCAGGACTGGAAAAAAAGCTGTAAAGAACTGAAAAAGTACGCAAAGATTGGAAAGTAATGTTTGTTGTTTGTTGTTCTAGACAACATGCTAATTCCAGAGGAATTTACCCTCTTTAAATAACATTCCTGTTATAAAGAGAGCATTTCACTTAATGACAAGAAGAGAATTTCAATTAGCATAATAACAACCGATGCCTGAGCGGAAGCTCCATCAGGCACGGTGTTCATTCATGCCAGGATAAAGCCACCTCCTTTGGTAACTCAAATTACCTCCCAGACTCGCTGAAAAGGGTGAAACGGGGCTGACAGAGTGAGGGTGCCCCTGGCAGCCGGAGCTCAGCCCAACTGGCTATGCTGCCTCTGGCTGTCCCTGTGAGCCCTACTTGGCACCACTCAGCAGCAGACAAGAAATTCAGCAAGAATTCAACAAAATACAGAGCCCTGTACTCAAATGCTATAATACCATATAATCCTGCACATATTTATTATGCTGATGGGCTAATCATACCGTATTAGGCCATATAGCCTGATTTTGATTCAAATTAGAGTGGTTTAGTCATGCATGGTTTGTTCAAGAGAAGGAAAGAATCACCAAAACAGCAATGTCTGAAGAATTTGCAGCTCTGTGATGTTAGTTTTCACTGAGAGATGTCTAAACTCATAACATAATCCTCATTGCTATAAGAGTCCCAAAAAAGGAGGACACAGAAAACATAAAACTTATTTATTAATATTTTTAATTATCCTTCTTAGGCAGATTTCCCTGAATGCTACATTTTTTTCAGAAAGCTGTCAGTTTTTTTCTTTAAAAAAAATAAAATTAAGTGATACAAGAAAAGAGGAATGTGTGTATATGTAATATGAATATATATATAAAATATATATTAAAATACACATAGAACATTGAGAGGTTTATTGCCCTCTATATGAAGCAGATTAATATCCACCGGGTCCATTCATATACTGTAGATTATTACAAATCACACTTGATCTCATTTCTTCTCTATTTCCATTTCTCCCTTTATGAATTGCCCAGTCTTTTTAAATGTGCCCCACTTCCTAGCAATCTTCCCTTTCAGTTCATGTTCCAAATATTCTCAGTATAAGCCGCTGTTAATAGACTTGTTCTCCCCTACCCTGGGTATTTTATTTCTTTTTCACCTCTTTAAACGTAAAAAATCTTGATTTTGTTAATCCTAGGTTACAACACAAATTATTCTTTGTGAATGTAACTCATATCATTGAGTTACAGAAAAATAAGAAAGAAAACTGCAGAAATCACTACCATCATGGAAACATGTGGGAACTTCTAATTTTTTTAAAAGGAGGGGTTAGAAGAAAATCGGAAATGCCATAAAAACTTCCATGAAAAAGGTTTTTTCAACACTTGCCATAAAAACCTCAGTGAAAAAGCAGAAATGTAACCAATGTGGCTTTCATAATTTATGCTCCGAGAATAATTATTTTATTTATATTATAGAAAGTAGTTGACTACAAAAGCAAATTTCATAGTTCACTGTGCACTGGTTGGTTTATACCATCTCAAAATTTAACTCACCAGAAATTTTCCTTACAGCTGGGAAGAAGCTGGTACATCTTACATTTTGAGATGTAAATATTGACAGATTATTGTGCTATTGCTCCTTCCAAACAAGACACCCAAAGGTAGAACAAATTTCATGCTCATTGCACAGGAACAGGAGAATAGACAGGGACAGAAAAAAAATCCAATTAACTTGCCTTCCTCTTGTCCCATCAAGAGCTGGGCAAATATCATCAACAATCATTACAACTCAGGAAATTACTTACTCAAACATAGGGTAGAGAGTATTCAAATGTTAGGATTTTCTCCTTTTACGTGTCTACAGGAGCAGCCAAAATAATGTTTTATCCATCAAGATTTTCAGGTACTTTTGTCAATTAACTATAACATTTGAAGGGCAATTTGCGGTCTATTCTAATTGAGTATTCTGGCAGATGGTGCACATTCCCTCTAATTATTTTACAAGTCATTATTTCTCTCAGCTAGATGGGAATTCAGTTAACAATGGATTTTCTCTGAAGTATGTGGAACACACTTCACTGAAGAGGGGATGCAAAGCAGATGGAACCAGACCTTCCTCAAGAAGGAATTGGCACAAACTGACATTCAGGAGGTTCCACCAACATCAGCAAATATTTTTCCTCTGTGCAGGTAACTGAGCACTGGCACAGGCTACCCTGGGTTGGGTTTAGGGGTTTAGGGGGAGCTTTTAGGGTTTGGTTTAGGGTTACGATTTAGGGCTAGAATGGAGTGATGTTTATAGTTGTGCTAATATTTAGGGCTAGACCTAAAGTTTTATATCTGTTTATTCTACATATATAAGAGACAAAATAATCAATAAACTGAAGAGTTACTCTTGGCAATTTCTAAGATTTTGAAGGGGACTGTCAATAGTTACCCAGGGCACACAGTTGGATGCAATCCATTATTTAAATCTGAGCTCCCAGAATCTGATAACCAACAATTCTGGAATCCTGGAAGTCTGCTATTACTGTACATGTTTTTTAGATAGCTGGACCTGAAATGTTTGCACACATTGCAGGTTGTTCTCCTAGGAAGTAGACGTCAATTCAGGAGAAAGAAAAAACCAAACCCTGCTTAAAAAATACATGACACTGATTCCATAATTTGTTTGTGTTCTTTGGCCTTCCTTCTAATTCTTCTTTTCTGTTCTTCGGTCTCTCTTTGTTTATTCCACCCTAAGCTATCACAGGCGGCAGTACCAAAATGTGATAATGTTATCTCTAGGCTAGAGCAGTAACCCAGAGAAACTTCCAAGGTGCTGAAACACTTCTCAGTAGATTTACAAAGTCTTACCTGTCACACTTTGGGACAAGA
>VXBN01004793.1:6770-16800 GCA_013397395.1 Sinosuthora webbiana | reverse complement strand
TGACCTCAGTGAGTTATCACTGACCCCGGTGAGTTATCAGTGACCCCGGTGAGTTCTCACTGACCCTGTTGAGTTCTCACTGACCCCAGTGAGTTCTCACTGACCTGGGTGAGTTATCAGTGACCTCGGTGAGTTATCACTGACCTGGGTGACTTATCAGTGACCTGAGTGAGTTATCAGTGACCCCGGTGAGTTATCACTGACCCCGGTGAGTTATCACTGACCCCGGTGAGTTATCACTGACCCCAGGGAGTTATCACTGACCCCAGGGAGTTATCACTGACCCCAGGGAGTTATCACTGACCCCAGGGAGTTATCAGTGACCTTAGTGAGTTATCAGTGACCCCGGTGAGTTATCACTGCCCCCGGTGAGTTATCACTGACCCCGGTGAGTTCTCACTGACCCCGGTGAGTTCTCACTGACCCCAGTGAGTTGTCACTGACCCCGGTGAATTGTCACTGACCTTTCTGGGGTGGCTGGAGGCTGAAATGTTCCTCAGGGTGAACGCAGCTTTGGGACGGGCACTGCTCGACTTCCGACCGACGGGTTTGTTCCTGCTGGGTTGGGGACACGGCACAATAAACACCCCGGGGAGCACCAGCTGCCTGGAAACTCTGCCCATTAGCTCCTGTCCCAATTAACACCTCATTAACAGCCAGCCCTCACTGCTGGGCAGCACGGATGGTCAGGGTGTGGGGCAGGGATGGTCAGTGTGTGGGGCAGGGATGGTCATTGTGTGGGGCAGGGATGGTCATTGTGGGGCAGGGATGGTCCATGTGANACACCTGCAGGCTTTGGGCTGCCCCACACACCTGCAGCCCTTGGGGTGCCCCACACACCTGCAGGCTTTAGGCTGCCCCACACACCTACAGACCTTTGGGGTGCCCACACACCTGCAGGCTTTGGGCTGCCCCACACACCTGCAGCCCTTGGGGTGCCCCACACACCTGCAGGCTTTAGGCTGCCCCACACACCTACAGACCTTTGGGGTGCCCACACACCTGCAGGCTTTGGGCTGCCCCACACACCTGCAGCCCTTGGGGTGCCCCACACACCTGCAGGCTTTAGGCTGCCCCACACACCTACAGACCTTTGGGGTGCCCACACACCTGCAGGCTTTGGGCTGCCCCACACACCTGCAGCCCTTGGGGTGCCCCACACACCTGCAGGCTTTAGGCTGCCCCACACACCTACAGACCTTTGGGGTGCCCACACACCTGCAGGCTTTGGGCTGCCCCACACACCTGCAGCCCTTGGGGTGCCCCACACACCTGCAGGCTTTAGGCTGCCCCACACACCTACAGACCTTTGGGGTGCCCACACACCTGCAGGCTTTGGGCTGCCCCACACACCTGCAGCCCTTGGGGTGCCCCACACACCTGCAGGCTTTAGGCTGCCCCACACACCTACAGACCTTTGGGGTGCCCACACACCTGCAGGCTTTGGGCTGCCCCACACACCTGCAGCCCTTGGGGTGCCCCACACACCTGCAGGCTTTAGGCTGCCCCACACACCTACAGACCTTTGGGGTGCCCACACACCTGCAGGCTTTGGGCTGCCCCACACACCTGCAGCCCTTGGGGTGCCCCACACACCTGCAGGCTTTAGGCTGCCCCACACACCTACAGACCTTTGGGGTGCCCACACACCTGCAGGCTTTGGGCTGCCCCACACACCTGCAGCCCTTGGGGTGCCCCACACACCTGCAGGCTTTAGGCTGCCCCACACACCTACAGACCTTTGGGGTGCCCACACACCTGCAGGCTTTGGGCTGCCCCACACACCTGCAGCCCTTGGGGTGCCCCACACACCTGCAGGCTTTAGGCTGCCCCACACACCTACAGACCTTTGGGGTGCCCACACACCTGCAGGCTTTGGGCTGCCCCACACACCTGCAGCCCTTGGGGTGCCCCACACACCTGCAGGCTTTAGGCTGCCCCACACACCTACAGACCTTTGGGGTGCCCACACACCTGCAGGCTTTGGGCTGCCCCACACACCTGCAGCCCTTGGGGTGCCCCACACACCTGCAGGCTTTAGGCTGCCCCACACACCTACAGACCTTTGGGGTGCCCACACACCTGCAGGCTTTGGGCTGCCCCACACACCTGCAGCCCTTGGGGTGCCCCACACACCTGCAGGCTTTAGGCTGCCCCACACACCTACAGACCTTTGGGGTGCCCACACACCTGCAGGCTTTGGGCTGCCCCACACACCTGCAGCCCTTGGGGTGCCCCACACACCTGCAGGCTTTAGGCTGCCCCACACACCTACAGACCTTTGGGGTGCCCACACACCTGCAGGCTTTGGGCTGCCCCACACACCTGCAGCCCTTGGGGTGCCCCACACACCTGCAGGCTTTAGGCTGCCCCACACACCTACAGACCTTTGGGGTGCCCACACACCTGCAGGCTTTGGGCTGCCCCACACACCTGCAGCCCTTGGGGTGCCCCACACACCTGCAGGCTTTAGGCTGCCCCACACACCTACAGACCTTTGGGGTGCCCACACACCTGCAGGCTTTGGGCTGCCCCACACACCTGCAGCCCTTGGGGTGCCCCACACACCTGCAGGCTTTAGGCTGCCCCACACACCTACAGACCTTTGGGGTGCCCACACACCTGCAGGCTTTGGGCTGCCCCACACACCTGCAGCCCTTGGGGTGCCCCACACACCTGCAGGCTTTAGGCTGCCCCACACACCTACAGACCTTTGGGGTGCCCACACACCTGCAGGCTTTGGGCTGCCCCACACACCTGCAGCCTTTAGGGTACCCCACACACCTGGAGACCTTTGGGGTGCCCCACAAACCTGCAGCCCCCGTGGCTCCTGTGCCTGGTGTCCTTGATCCACCTGTGCAGGAGGGAGTTCTCCCGCCGGTACCAGTAGTAGACGGTCAGCGACAGGGCGGGCAGGAGGAAGAGGAAGATGACGAGGAAGGCGATCAGGACGGACTCATGGCCTGGCAGGGGAAGCACAGGGACCCGTGAGGGGCTGGAACGGGGCTCGGTGGAAGTGGTGACCCCATCCCTGGCCACCCGAGCTGGGGACAGCCCTGCTGTCACACCCCTCAGTGGCCTCTGATGACAACGGGTGTCCCCAAGCAGCCAGAGCTGGGCACAGGCTGTGGGGCCGCCCCACCCAGCCCTGCCCTGGCACCGCTGCAGCCCAGGGGCACCCCGGGGCCCTGGGGACAAGCCGTGACTCACTGTGGCTCTGCACGGGGCCACTGTCCACGCTGCCACCCAGCCCCGGCTTCTCGCAGAACGGGGGGGCCCAGCCCGGGTCACAGTGACAGTTCTTGTTGCTGTTGCAGACCTGGGGACAAGGGGAGAGGGTTGGACACCCCCGGGGGTGTGTGGAAATGACGGTTGGCAGGGCAGGGATGAACAGACGGTGACAGAAATCTGCACTGAAGCTTCACCCCTGACGGTGCTCCCCCCTGGACATCACAGGATCCTGGAAGGGTTTGGGTTGGGAGAGACCTTAAAGCTCCTCCAGGGCCACCCCTGCCATGGCAGGGACACCTCCCACTGTCCCAGGGACACCTCCCACTGTCCCAGGTGCTCCCAATGCCCCAGGGACACCTCCCAATGTCCCAGGGTCACCTCCCACTGTCCCAGGTGCTCCCAATGTCCCAGGGACACCTCCCAATGTCCCAGGGTCACCTCCCACTGTCCCAGGCTGCTCCAACCCCAATGTCCAGCCTGGCCTTGGGCACTGCCAGGGATCCAGGGGCAGCCCCAGCTGCTCTGGGCACCCTGTGCCAGGGCCTCACACCCTCCCAGGGAACAATTCCGGCCCCAAATCCCATCTACATCTCTTCTTTCAGTCTGAAAGCCATCCCCCCCAGTCCTGTCACTATCTGTCCGTGTAAAAAGTCACTCTCCCTGTTTTAGTGCTGGAAGGTGCCAGAAGGTCTCCCCAGAGCTCTCTCCTCTCCAGGCTGACCAGCTCTGAGCTCAGGGTTAAGCTCTGAGAGCCGTAACCACGCTGGGCAGAACAGAGGGCAGATGTGGCTGTTTCAGCTGTCACCAAAGGGTAAATCAGATGTTTATCTGTCACATCCCTTCCGTAACCCAGCAGGAATCCCCACAGCAGTTTCTGTTGCCTCCTCTGACAAAGCCCTGCGCTGCACAGAGCTCAGACCTCTGCGACCTTTCAGCTTTGGGGAACAGTGTCTCCTTTCTGCTCTCCCAGTTCTCTTTCCAGCTCTTGTTTTTGCTCTCAGGAGGACCAGGCACCTGCTCTGGGCTCCAAACACTCTCCAGCTCAAATCACACCCCGATCCAAGTTGTGCAGGTGGCCCTTACACCACAAACAATCTCCTTCCTCTCGCTGGGACAGGGCTGAGCAAAGAGCCCAGCCCCACCTGGAGCTGAGGCACGGGATGGGTCTGACAGGCAGGAATCCTCTGGGTGACAGGGCCCATCCCCGTGGGAGACCCTTGGTTTGGCTCCAACCCCTGCTCCCAGGGGTCCCCTGGGGGTGCCAGCAGCGCTCACCCCGTGGCCGTGGCAGCGGGACACGCACTTCTCCAGCTCGAACAGGGACGCGTTCTGGCACCGGCGGTCCTTGCACACCTGCGGGGGACACGAGGGGCTCAGCTCACACGGGGACCCAGCAGAGGGGACTGGGGGCACTGGGGGGTGGTTCTCCAAAGGGTTTGAGGGTTGGGAAATGCGGGGTGGTGAGATGGCAGGGTTCCACTCAATGGATTTCGCTCCCGTTCCCTGTCCAGGGTGGCTCAGCAGAGCACAGCCCCCTCCACACACAGCCCACCTGCCAGCTCCTGGAAAAACCATTTCCCATTTGGCCCCAAAACCCAGGCACCGGCCAAGATAAACAATGCTGGATTTCACAACTGGCCGTATTTCCCCATGAAAATGTCACCGTTTTGGCCTTCCCAGTGAAAATGTCACTGTGAAAATGCCAGACGGGGAAGGCTGCGTCTCCACAGCCAAGCCTCTCTGGAACACATCCCTCCTTCCGTGTCCCCTGCCTGCCTCTGCCCTCTCTCAGCCCAGCTGACCCTTTCTGACGTGCTTGGAGATGCAGGGGCTGCAACACCCAGTTATCACTGGGTTTGTCACGTTGGTTGATCCAGTTATCACTGGGTTTGTCACATTGGTTGATCCAGTTATCACTGGATTTGTCACATTGGTTGATCCAGTTATCACTGGATTTGTCACATTGATTGATCCAGTCAGCACTGGGTTTGTCACGTTGGTTGATCCAGTTATCACTGGATTTGTCACATTGGTTGATCCAGTCAGCACTGGGTTTGTCATGTCGATTGATCCCATCAGCACTGGGTTTGTCATGTCGATTGATCCCATCAGCACTGGATTTGTCACGTTGATTCCTGGCAGAGATTTCCTGTTTCCTCCGAGAAACAGCCTCTTTATAGGAGGAAGCCTCATCCATCAAACCCTGGGGCAATTCCCGCTGGGGTTGCTCCGCTCTGAACTGATTTGGTGAGGAAGCTTAGAGGGCAGGGAGAACGACTGAGCATCTGGTGATGCCCACAAATGCCCCGGGAGAGGAGGACCTGGTGGCCTGCAAACACCTGGTGGCAGCAGTCCAGGTGTCACAGAGACAACGCCTGCAGGTGTGGAAGGAACCACAGCCCAGGGCCTGGCTGTGACACTGGGACGAGCCACGTGTGCCCTGGAGCTGGGTCAGAGCCCAAGGATCGTGTCTTGGGTTGCAATATGTCACCAAAATGTGTGTTCTATTTGCCATCTGCTGAAACTGGCTGGGGAGGTGTTTTTTTCATTATCTCCTGTATGACCCATCCCTCATAACTCTGGGTGGGATCTTCTGTTCATGGGCAGCTGTTAAACCAGCTGGGGCAGGGTTCTTTATCCCTTCCAGGACCTGTCCCTCATCACTCTGGGGGGATATCTGCAGTCAAACCAGCTGGGGCAGTTCTTTATCCCTTCCAGGACCTGTGCCTCATCACTCTGGGGGGATATCTGCAGTTAAACCAGCTGGGGCAGTTCTTTATCCCTTCCAGGCCCTGTCCTCCCCCAGAGGATCTCTGCTGTCCATGGGCGATCCAGGCTCACTGCAGGGCTGATACAATCCCATCATCCCCCGGGGAGAGGCTCCCCCCAGGGGGAGGAGCCAATCCCATCATCCCACGGGGAGAGGCTCCCCCCAGGGGGAGGAGCCAATCCCATCATCCCACGGGGAGAGGCTCCCCCCAGGGGGAGGAGCCAATCCCATCATCCCACGGGGAGAGGCTCCCCCCAGGGGGAGGAGCCAATCCCATCATCCCACGGGGAGAGGCTCCACCCAGGGGGAGGAGCCCAGCATTCCCACCTGGATCACAGCTGGGATCCAGAAGAGCAGCACAGCCTGTGTGCACGGGATTCCCAGAGGGAGTCCAGCCCCACCCCGGCCCCACTGGGCCCTTCTCCAGGATCATCCCTGCTCCCACAGAACCACAGCTGGCCCTGCAGGAGGGTTTGTCTGGGCTGGCACCAACACCCTGACCAACAGCGGGTCAGGTGTGTTCTCACTCTGTCAGGGTTTCCAGGAATTTTTTTTTTTGCTTGCTTGTTTTTTATACTACCACCTTTATATTTTTAATATCCCTGGTAAAGAACCGTTATTCCTATTCCCACCCCTTTGCCTGAGAGCCCCTTAATTTCAAAACTACAATAATTTGGAGAGAAGGGGTTTACATCCTTTACATCCTCCACCCCACGGGAAGCTCCGGCGTTCCCTGGCGGACACACCTGCCTTCCCAAACCGAGGCGGGAGAGCCCAGCCCAGAAAAAGGGGCACTCACCATCCCATCCCCGCACTTGGTGCCCGTCAGCACCAGCCCGGGGTCGGACAGGTCCTCCTGGTCGTCCTTGGCGCTGTAGACGAAGGTGCCCCGGCACTTGACCTCGCGGCCCTTGAAGCGGATGGTGGTGTCGATGGACACCGTGTTGGTCCCCTGCGGCTTCTTGGCCGAGCTCTGGCACTGGATCTTCCCGCACATGGCGTCCCTGCGGCGGGCACGGCGCAGGGCAGCTGGGACACGGGGACAGCGGGGCCCTCCCAGCCCCGCCGTCCCACTCCCCTGGGGTCGTTCCCGCTGAATTTACGGCCATGCCGGAGAGGCTCGGCGGGTTAAATCGTGGCCAGCACAGAAATGACGGAGAGGGGGGTGTTGGGGGGAGGCTCTGACATCCCTGGAATCACTGGGAATACCGGGGGGGGCACACAATCCCTAAAAAGCATCTCCTTATGGCTTTGGCTTTCCGCGGGGCTGGGCTGGGAGGGGCTGGTGGTGGGACAGCAGAACCACAGGATCCCTTCGCTTGGGAAAGACCTGGAGACCACCAGGTCCAACCGCCCAGCAGCGATGGGGACAGAGCCCGGGGAGGACCTGGTGGCTTCCTCGGGTACCACACAGGGCTGGAGGCTGGGTCAGGGCCCTCCCAGTCCCTGGGCAGGGGTGGCAGGGGCAGCTGTGGGTGCAGGAGGGGGACACGGGGCACCCCCGGGTGCCAGCAGGGCGCCGCACCCACCTCTTGTCACACTTGACGTAGCGGCCCTGGCTGTCCTTGCCGCAGTTGCCGTAGGTGTTCCCCGCCATGTTCACGTCCTGGAAACACGCGTCCGGCGCCGGCCACGCTCCTGCACACAGGGAGAGGTCCTGGGGAGGGCAGGCAGGAGTCCCCGCAGCAGGAGTCCCCACAGCAGGAGTCCCCGCAGCACGAGTCCCCACAGCACGAGTCCCCACAGCAGGAGCAGCAGCTGGGGGCTCGTGGAGAGCACACCAAGGAAAGGTCTCCCAAGAGCTGCTGCTGTGGGTGCCTCAAGAACAGGAGGGATGAAATTCCCTTTTTTTCTGGAGTCTTGTGGAGGATTTTGGTCATGGGATGGGTTGGAAGAGATCTTAAAGGCCACCCAGTTCCACTCCCTGTCACGGGCAGGGACACTTCCACTGTCCCAGGCTGTTCCAACCCCAACATCCAGCCTGGCCTTGGGCACATCCAGGGATCCAGGGGCAGCCCCAGCTGCTCTGGGCACCCCGTGCCAGCCCCTCCATCCACACCCCCAGCCCCATGGGCCACGGGGACCCCACAGGGAGCCAGCGCTGAGACCCTGCTGGAATTCTGGAAACTGAGAATTTGGGGGTTTAGTACACATGTGAGTCAAGACGGAGGATTTTGGGCATTGTCTAAGTCCTTCTTCTTCACCTTCTTCCTTCTTCTTCATGGGTTTGGGTGGGTTTTTTTCCAATTGGGTGAAAAAGGTCCGCACTGCGGGCCTCGGGTGGCCATTATTGGGTCAGAAACATAAACAATCCAGGCGTCACCTCGTTACTGGGTAAGTCACCTCGTTACTGGGTAATTAACACTTAAATAACCTCGGAAAGAGTCAGAGGTGCCCCATCTTACCTCTGTTCTCCAACCTGCTAGTGGAGTCACAGCTCATGACCCCGTAAATAGACAAATAACCAAAACGGCGACTCCCGCGTACGAACCCCGACCTCGGCGAGGACAAAAGGAAGCGGAACCTTCCCGGGACCCCCGAGGGGGGCCGGAGCAGGGTGGGGGGGACACTGACCTGGCCCCCAGAGCTGCACGCACTGCTGCTGGTGCGTCATGCACATGCCGTTGCTGCAGTAGGCCTGGCCGCGGGCGCACGCCGAGCCGTCCAGCAGGTACACGTTGGCCGGGCAGTACGGGGACGCCCCGGTGCAGAACTCGGGCAGGTCGCACGACCCCGCCGCCTCCCGGCACGGCGTCCCCGCCGCCTTCAGCTGCGGGGGGGACAGGGGACGGTGGGCACAGAGCCGGGGGACGGAGTGGGGCTGGCCCTCCTGGCGCTGATGGCGGCCGGGGACTTCTCACGGGTGCTCTGTGGCACTGCTGGGGGCTGGGGACATCTCACGGGTCCCCTGTGATACCGCTGGGGGCTGGGGACATCTCACAGGTCCTCTGTGACACTGTCAGGGGCTGGGGACATCCCACAGGTCCCCTGTGGCACCGCTGGGGGCTGGGGACATCTCACGGGTCCCCTGTGACACTGTCAAGGGCTGGGGACATCTCACAGGTCAGGGGACAGGGACACATTCCTCAGTGGGACCTCAGCCACAGGGCTGCCAGAGGGAATTCTGGAGAGGGAGTTTGGAGATCTCACAGGTCCCCTGTGACACTGTCAGGGACTGGGGACATCTCACAGGTCCCCTGTGACACCACTGGGGGCTGGGGACATCTCACAGGTCAGGGAGACATGTTCCTCAGTGGGTCCTCAGCCACAAGGCTGCTGGAGGGAATCCTCCTGGAGAGGGAGCTTGGAAATCTCACAGGTCCCCTNCCCGGAGCTGCTCCAGGCCTGGAGCCCCTCAGCTCCCAGGGAGCCAGGCTGGGACAGCTGGGGGGGCTCACCTGGACAGGGAAATGCTCCAGGGAGAGCTTCCAGCACATTCCAGGGCCTGAAGGGGCTCCAGGAGAGCTGCACAGGGACTGGGGACAAGGGACACAGGGACAGGACACAGGGAATGGCTTCCCACTGCCACAGGGCAGGGCTGGATGGGACATTGGCAATTGGGAATTGCTGCCTGGGCTGGAATTGCCAGAGCAGCTGTGGCTGCCCCTGGATCCCTGGCAGTGGCCAAGGCCAGGCTGGACACTGGGGCTGGGCTGGGGACACTGGGAGTTGTCCCTGCCATGGCAGGGGTGGCCCTGGGTGGGCTCCGGGGTCCCTTCCCACCCAGCCCATTCCATGATTCTCCTGCAGACACAGGATTACACCTGAGCCCTGCCCATGGGGCACAGGGAATGTGCAGCACAGGAATTCCAAGGGAATGGCAGGGCCGGGTCTCCAGCTCATCCCACGGGCACGGGGTGGGCACGGGGTGGGCACGGGGTGGGCTCCCACCTTGCAGCTGTGGCAGCAGTCGCCGTGGGCGCACTGGGCCCCCTCCTTGAGCGTGCAGTTGTGGGCGTTGCAGCAGGGGTTGGTGCACTCCTGCGTGGAGAGGACAGCTCCGTGGGCAAGGCTTCCACCCCTTCCCCG
>VXBN01004792.1:217185-276843 GCA_013397395.1 Sinosuthora webbiana | reverse complement strand
AAAAAAAAAAAAACAAACAACACTGTTCATACTTCAGTAATCAAAATTATTCTCCTAAGGATCAAAAGAATTTTGGATTTTTTTTTCTTTTACTCATAACATAGTTTTATTCTTAGTTGTATGATGAAAAGAAAATTAAAATGTAACGTATATATGTACTGCTGCCAGAAGATTTCTGAGTCTGGTGAAATGAAGTGCTTATGCTAATAGTCAGTTAAAAGGAACATAAATCTAAATTTACAGTGGCTGACACCTGAGCCTTGGTGAGGGATTCAATATATATATACTCACTATGCATTTCATTACTGTAAGCTCTCTTTATAAAAGACCTCACCAAACAAAAAGCAATCCTTTCTCTCTGACTTAGTAAACAGCCACACCTCACTCCTTTCAAAAGCACTGGCCAAGCCCATGGAAATTGCTGTTCTCTGTATAATCACTGGCTCATGCTAAAAATCCATGCTTCTTTGTGATAATGCTCCTTGCATTATCAAACCATGTGATATGACAGGATGTGTGTCATCTTGCCTCGGGTGGCCTATTAGGTTTAAAGCTGAAGGCCAAGTGACACAGCCATCTGTGCATTGGTACTGTTTCTGTCTGATACTTTCCCCATGCCTTTAGTCTAAGGACTTATCTTGGTTACCAAATGCTCCTGAATAATACGTGTATAATTAAAAATAAAATGGAAACTGATGTATTAAACGTATCACAGCCACTCTCAAAGGTTGAACAGACTTGATGTCTACACATAAACTCGCAGTTTTCTTGAACTGTGCATAGCCTCAAGGCCTTCAGGCCTTAAATGCAAACTGTAACATTTAATACATATACAACAGAAACTCTAGCATCTAATCAGTTTTGTTTTCATTATACAGTTTATGTATTTATATAATTTGGGTGTTTTGATAATTGAACAGAAAAAAAAGGTTAGATGGATGAGACAGAAGAAATTTATTTTATTTATTCCTTTTTTTCTTTTCTTTACCCCATAATTACCCATCCTTATTACCAAAGTACATCACAAGCATGGAATCAAATGCAGGTTACAATGAACAAACTCCTCAGGAGCAATCATAAACCTCTGACAACTGAATCCCACTCATCATTCTGCTCCCAGTGGGAATATATTAGCCATGCATGCAAGATGATGTGTTCTGTTACTCCAGGCAAAAATGAAACACACCACAAGCATCATTCATCCACCCATCCCAGTGCACCTTCTATTCAGCCTGATGGCTACAACAGTCAAGTAAATTTTTTGGGTTTTTTTTTTTTTTTTTTCATAGCCCAAATGTCTCCAGGAGAATGAGTGAACTGAATGTGAATCTCACACAGCTCAGGGAGTATATCGACCACAGACTACTGTAAAAAGAATAGATTCTGAAAAATGAGACTTTCTCTTGGACTTTCACAAGTACAAGTTGACAAGTGGAATTTCCCAACATCCAGACATTGGCAAAATGCCAAAATGCCTTTTTGATATGTGCATATTGAACAGTGTCAACCCTTGAGGTAAAACTAAATTTCTGTTCAGCACACCAGGAACTCATTCATGTGCCTACTTACCCTATGAAAAATGTATAAATTTGCCTACTCATTGGGAAAGGAAAAACATAGTATTACTTTACTGCATGGGTGAACACTTTAAAAGCACTTTGCCAGCTTTCTGTGGTATCTAAGTTATTCTTGAGGTAAGTGAGAGGACCTGATCTTTAGCCAGCCAGAGTTTAGATGAATAAAATAGGCACGGCACAAATCTTTTTATTTCTTTGGTCCTTGTGATCCAAAGGGAGTTGCAAAATCTGGTCTAGTTCTTTGTTAGCAATCTTTTGAGTGATCTCCCTTTTACTTTTTACCTTGATTATTTAGTCCCTTGTTCATCCAAATCCATTTATCAGGCATTTTTATCAAATTTTTGCTTCTTACTATGAGAAAATACATTTCTTTGCAAGAACAGATGTCTTTTTATGTTAAGTTTTATTTTATACTCTTTTTAGGCTTCTATTATCTTCAATCATAGAATGTTTTATCTGAAGAATTTAGAGTTAGACAGAAAAAAGCTGCCAACAGACTGTGGTGCAATGCTATTTTAAAAATTATAGTAATCTCTACAGTCTATTGTGATACTGTGGGTTTCAGTCTTCAACATAGACAAAAACAACATTTAAATAGCCCTTAGAAGAGAGAGCTACTTTCACATATTCTTCCTGACATATTTCTCTCTTTTTTTTCCTGGTAGAAATAGCACCCAATCTCGAGTCAAATTTAATGACAAAATGTCATACATGAAGCCATAAAAACTTAGACAAAGGGACCTCTTTCCTTGAAAAATGTCAGAAATGCAAGTTTGTAGCCTCAAATCTGATTTCCTGTTCATACCACCTGTCTTCTTCTACTGACATAAAGCTCCTCAGCTAACAGAAACACGATGAAACTTTTTTTGCATGCGCTTTGGTGATAAAAGACTAATAAAGAAAGAGATAGGAAGAGATAATATCATCAACATTTTATTAAGGACACCAAGGAATAGTTTGTGAAGCACCTTTTGTTTTGTTTTTGGGGAGAACTGTAGTATGGTACAAAATGTTACCTGTTACAGCTCCTTCTTCAGCTGCAGATCTCCCCAGGCAGCTGAGAGCCTGTGCTGAAAAGAGAAAAACTGAAGCTTTTCTGATTGCCATTGGAGAGCACAGTGCTGTAAATCACAGTTTAAATGTTTCCTTTCTCTGCCTTGACCACATAACCCCAAAGAAACAATCCGAAAAAGAGCTGGAGGATTTTTTTCTTTCTTTTAAGAAATAAGCTTTAAGAAATAGTCTGTAAAAAGAAACAGGTCCTCAAAAGTAAGAATCACATACAAGAAGTGAGGGGTTGTTCGTAATGGACACATAATAGGCTCACTAAGCTGCACCTCTACAGCAGGAAGACAGGTGAGACCCTTTTTCCCCCTAGGCCATCACTAATAGAGAAGAGAGAGGAAGCCCCAGAGAACTTCAGGAATGGCAGAAGAACAACAGTTTAGGAAGGAAAGAAAATAAGGACATGATGGTGTCATAAAAGGCTAACAGAGGTACATGGGGCAGGTTGCAGGAAGGTAATGACTCCTGTAGACACAGATAATTTGATTTGAGAAGGATATATATCCATCTTACAGCCAAGGTGAGATAAATCTTGGAATATTTGTTGTTGTTCTATCCCTTTGCTGTCTATATTGTAACTGCAGTTTGCACACTTGGGATGTTTTTGTTCAGACCACTCATACCACAGGAAAGTCATATACTCAGTTCCTGTTGCTATATTGCTAGGCCATCATGGCTACATCTGCAGACATAGAATGAATTCTTCCTTCCACAGAATCAGGATCTTTAAGACTGGAATAGACCTCCAAGATCACTGAGTTCAACCTTTCACTGACCACCACCTTGTCAAGAAGCCCACAGCACTAAGTGCCACATCCAGTCATTTCTTGAACACCTCCACAGATGATGATTCTACCATCTCCCTGGGCAGCCCATTTCAATGCTTGACAACTCTTTCAGTGGAGAAATTCTTTCTGATGTCCATTAAACCTTCACCAGTGCAGGCTGAGGCCATGTTCTCATGCCCTGTCACTGGTTCCCTGGGAGAAGAGACCCTACCTGGGTACACCCTCCTTTCAAGGAGTTATAGAGTGATGATTCCTCCTGAGCCTCCTTTTCTTCAGGATAAACTCAACTGCATCTCAGCTTACTCTCTAGACCCTTCACCAGCTCCATTGCCCTTCTCTGGACACGCTCCACCCCTTAATGTCCCTTTGAGGGGAGGGGTCCAGAACTGAACACAGCCCTTAAGGTGCAGCCTCACCAGTGTCAGGTACAGGGGGAGGAAGATAACAGCCCTGCTCCTGCTGGCCACACTGCTCCTGACACAGGCCAGGATGCCATTGGCCCTCTTGGCCAGCTGGGAACACGCCTGACCCATGTTCAGCCAGCCATCTACCCAGCTCCTTTTCCTCTGGGCATTTTTCCAGCCACTCTTCCCCCAGCCTGTAGCACTGCATGGGGTTGCTGTAACCCAGGTGTAGGAGCCAGCACTGGGCCTTGTCAAACCTCATTACTGTTGGCCTTGTCTTATCAATCCGTATTTCATTGTCCCTTTACCAATACTCCTTCTTTTTCAATACACTTTACAAAGGCATTCTTCTCACTTACGTTTGGCTGTCTTAAGTTAATTGTTTAAGCACTTATGCAAGCCAAGAAGGGAAAGGGGAGAGTGGGGAAAGAAAGAGGCAAACAGCTATTCTTATCCTAAAAATTTTGCATAAAATGGGTATCATAAGTCATTCTCTAATGTGTCTTTTCTATGTTGAGTGTTCTATGTCTTATGAATTATATATGTATTTATTTGCATCTCCTACTGGTCTTTGGTACTTTCAGCCAGCCAAAGATAAAAAATTGCCCACAATAAAATTTTTTGAAGGTGTAACTCACTATGAACTATTGTATTTTTAATAGATAGTCTAGGAAGTGAGTGACGTGGGTCAGAGCCCATGCATGGGTGAGCAAAGATTTTGCAGTCGTAGTGAAATGCAAAAGGATGGTGTTGATAGGTTTGCTGTTCACATGTGGGTAGGACTCCAATATTACTGCAAGATTAATTCTAATTATCTGTCCAGTGCTGAAATATCTGCAGAGAGCCATAAACAACTGATTTGCAGTTTTTAACTGCATAGAATTGCAGTGCAAATACACTCAATCTGAGTTACAATCGTTTTCCCTTTCTAAATGAATAAGAAGAATGGAAAATGGGAAAATAGGGTACATTAACAAGTTTGGGTTTGGAAATTAGAATGATCTTTAAAGCCTCGTAGTGCGATAACAAAAAGTATCACTAACAACTTACCATTATAGCACATCTGTATCTTGATTCACTAAGAAACTTTATCCAATTTTAATTTTGGTAACAAAAAAATATTATTTGTGAACCTTGTTATTCTGGTGCAGCTCTTTGCCTCCTGCGCTACTTACAACTCAAGCAGTAAAGCTAAAAATTATGTATTTGGAAAAATTGAATCTCTGAGTCACTCCAAGGTACTAAAGCAAATTAAATGAAAATTGGAAGAGCTAGAATTTTTTTCACATGAGTGACTAGTTTCTTACAGAATAAATACAAAGCTGTTTGAGTGGAAAAAACCCTGATTGCCAAAAGACGGGAGAAAAGCTGTTTTATTTTACATATAAATGAAACAGAGTAAATAAAAAAATTGTGTTTAAGTCACAGAAACAAATTGAAATCTGGTTTAAAAATGCAAATAAACAAAACCAACAAAATCCTCAAAAGCAATTTTTGATCTACATAACCTGTACCCTTTTCAGTCTGTTACAATGAAGGATTCTATATAAAGACAATCTAATATGCATCCAATCAAACTTCCTCTGAAATCAATAGAAAGATTCCCAGTATCATTTGTTCTTGTTTAAGACTAAAGCTTTTGGGTTTTAGCTAAGACCTTATTTAAACTCTTTTAAAGAGTGTTAGAATCTGCTTTACCTTTCTGGTCTTTAGATTGCATCTTCTAAAAGACTGAGGTGATTTAAAATAGGAAGTGTAAAAATTACATTTCTAAATGTCATGTGTTTTATCTGTGATACATATTTTACTCTTACCATTATTTTTCCCCTTGAAATTGATTGAGATCTTATTTCTACACCAGCTTATAAATTTTTATTCAAAACCTGTAGCAAATCAGCTACAACATGCTGGCATTTTCCTTGGACCAGTGCATTTGTCTCAGAGCATCTTTGTGACAGTTACATGTTTCTTTTGATCCATAACAGTAGTGTTAGGAACATTCAAGTGTGTGATTGTATTTGTGCAGAGCCGAGTTGTGAGACTGATGCAGAGCCATGTGCTTCTCTTTTACGTTCTATGCTCTTTTTGTGTTGAGGGTGATGCCCATCTGAGTTTTTGTGATTATGATTACATTATCAGTATGCTGTAGTTCTTCAGTGATTTGAAAAGTTAGCAACACAGTGAGTGATTTAGAAGAAAGAAGGAGGTGGTCCATTATCTCCCAGGCAAAGCAGTTCTTCTGAAGTAATTATTTCTTTTTTTTCCAAATTTCCAACATTCCACAAACCTTTTACTTCATGTGTTGCTGAATTATGCTAATGTATATCAAGTCATAGGACACAAAATACAAAATATCATATCATATGATAAAAAATACAAAATACTTCATGAGGTAGCAGAATGAACCTTCCCCGAGTTTTGAATTACATGTTTTTAATTTTAATCCACTGCCCCAAACTAAAGGCTGGTCAAAATCACCGAGCCATAGCCTAGATCTGATGTATATATAAATTTTTTGCAAAATTTGCAAAGATTCACTTGTCAATTCTTGCACAATTCTTCACTGAAACTTTATCCCCCTCTCATACTGTAAGTTATTTGCCTTTAATTAAAAAGTACAAGTAGAAGATTTAATCTTCCAGTTTTAAACTTGTACTGCAGAAATAATTTTTGCATTTTGCCTTTTAGACCTTTTTACCCGAATTTGCATTTAGATTCAACAGTCAGTGAAATTAATCCAGAGCCTCAACATCTCCAAATAGCATTTCCTATTGCTATTAAGGCTCCTATTGTTTGCAGGGTAAATTTTTTATTTCACCTGCACTTTTGAAATCATCTTCAGTTTCTATCATGTAATATTTTTAAACAGATTTTTCTATAATTAATTTAATTATGTCTTAACTGATATTGAAATGGTAGACACCAAACTGTGACCAGTCTGTGAATACCTTTTATTCCAGCTTCACCTACAGTCCAAGATGATTGCCATCTCCCATATTCCTATGTTTTTTCTAGGAAGCTGCTACAAATTTGTCACACTTCTGAGTCAGAAGGTAGTATTTTTCCCTTTTCTGTAATACTCTGTATACTTCCCTATGTCAGAAGATACCACTTCCTCCTGAAATAACTTAAATTAAAATCATCTAGAAGATGTCAGCAAAAGTAAACTAAGGAGACTTGAGTTAAATGAATACATATTTATAAACTGATTATGATGGGAAGAAGTTTATGAGCAAACAGAGGCTTAAGTCTTTTTTAAGGCACCCTGAATGAGAACAAGCTAAAAGTCTTTTCATAGATGTAATTCCTCATTCCTCAGACTTGTTCGGATCAGGCATCTGAAGTTTCTTTTTCAACCCCCTCAACCAGGGAAGGTCTAGATTATATATTAGGAAAAAATTCTTCATCGGAAGAGTAGTCAGACTCTGAAACAGACTGCCCAGGGAAGTGGTATTATCGCCACCCATCCAAAAAACATGGATGCGGCAAATGGTGGAACTCATTAGTCTCTGAACTCCCTTCAGCCAGTCAGAACACTAAATATCAAGGTATTTTCCCCACAGATCTGAATTTTCAATTAAAATATTGGAAAATCACTAAAAATTAAACACAATTAAAATATTGGAAAATCACTAAAAATAAGCCAAAAATACCCCCAAAATTTTCCCTCCCCTTTTCCCCCACCAAGATTAGATGCTTCAGTGAACTAATTATTATTATGTTTTAAACAGAAGGTCAGATATTTCCATTTTTATGAACTATCTTGTTCTTGCTACCAGGTTGTATAATCTCCAAAGCTCTTTGCCTGTGAGATCAAAATGACTAATTTTCACTCCTCAAAGGTTATAGAGCCTGCAACTTGCTGGGGTTTGACAGAAAAATATCACTGTCTAACAAAGTGTTTTGACCATCTGTAGCATTGGATATAAAGAAAGGAGGCTGGGTGGGGAGACAAATATGGCAACTTAGGTTTAGGTTGAGCACTTGGGCCACAGAGCTTGAAAGAATCCAATTTTTCAGTTCGCCTCTTCCCATTATTCAAAGGTCTCCTAGCGCTTTGGTTCATACTCCGGTGAAACCATGTTAAACTAAAAAATGCAAAGACCAGAACCCAAAACAGGAGTTTGATAATAGGTTTATGAAATCAGTCCTGTTCTCAGGCGTTGGCTTGGGCTGCACCCCTCTCCAGTACGTTTAGTCTGTCATCTGCATTGGCATATTAGGTGTCCTACAGAAGTGACACCGTGTCAATGCCCTACTGAAATACTTTGTGTGCATTTGTATGCTTCTGAAGCTTACCCATTGGAAACACGTAAATTAGGCTTCTTCTCTGTTTTTCAAGCATTAATGTAGGAACAGGCAATAAAGTGATATTAAGAAAAACTCAAGGGTGGTATATTAATCAATAGGCACCACAAGTTTGGACATCAGTATTGCCCCCTACATAGCTGTGTTTTTCCAACTTTGCAACCTATGATATCAAGACCAAACTTTCATTAAAATATTTCTGCAATCAAGGGAAAAAAGAGTAAAGGGAAAGAAGACCTCCACAATTTCAAGCTGGAGTGAAAGACCCTTTTGGTATATTACTGGTCTGTCCCTGCACTTATACGATTCTTCAGAGTGTACAGCTGTTTCTATAAATTTCCTGATTACATGCTATAGAATAGTCATAAGGCCTGATTGTTCTCCAACAAAATCAGCAAAAATATTGATTTTGATTCCACTGGAGAGATGTCAAGCTCCCACACAGTTTCTCCTTCAAGTCCTAGAGAAATTTAATTAAAGGGCAAGTTAACACCAAAGGAACTTGAGAGGACAAGCAGACTTGATGAGCTTACAGAGGGAGATTAAACAGGTTTGCACCAATAGCACAATAATTTCTACAAATAAATTGTAATATACTTCCTACTTTCAGCCCTGGGGCAGATGATGGCCTTTTTGCCTTCCTGGATGTTAACTTTGCAAATTATGCTCTCTTTTCTTTTAAGAGTAAAAATATTTCACTGTAAAACCTCAGTATAATATTAATTTCTACTGATTTGCTTTGTTTTGGTGAGATTTTAAAATCTTACTGTAAAGTTATTAGAAACTATTAATGGTATTTAAAGGACCTAATAAATTCCTTGACTTTTATATTTTTTATTTGAAAGGAGATTTTTTTGCATTTCTATAACCCACTTTAATGCAGCAAGGTAAGTCTGCCTCTTAGCCATCAGCTTGCTGCATATCAGCCTGTGAATTCAAACAGCAGGAGCAGCAATGCTGCTAGAAATAGTTACACAAACTCTTTCTGTGAGGAGATATTTTCAATACAGATTTAATAAAATTCCTAGTTTGAATGGGGATTTGCAAGGAATGTGCAAATGGCTTGAGCAGCCGTCATCTGCACTCTGTTATGCTTGCTAGGCTTGTAGGTGACTCGTCTGTTAGCATGTGTGTGTGTGTAGCTTTAAGTGTACAGGGGTAATTTAAATTTAGCAGGCAAAGAACTTAAAAATGTAAGTGCTTATCCACTGGGCTGGCAGAACTGTTCCATTAGCACATCTGGTAGAGCTGCTGCTTTGAGATGTGATGTGGAGATGGATGAGCTCCAGAGTAACCCCACTTCCCACAGGCTGCACGAGCCAGCAGGACTGCCTGCCAAGCCCACTAGGTTCATTAAGCTCAGTAGAACCCTGCAGGAAAAAACAATTTTAAAAATAGCTTTCAAGGACTCCCTGGGTTTTAAAGTTCTGGATTCTTTTCCATTGTACCATGTAGAGAAATCTTTGCTTCTAAAGCACAACTTACCTCCCCTGAATAAAGAGAAAGAAAATACCGTTTTGGTATGTTTGATCTGGCACTTCTGTTGGAAGTAATTTACCCTATTTTTCAGCTTTGGTACCAAATCCTTGACAGAAGACTTATGAGTGACTGAAAGGTGGTCACTGTTGAAAACATCTCTTTCCCTCTGCTGTTCCAGAAATGCTTCATTTCCAAATCTTAAAATGTCATGCTGGATTTCCTTTCTGGTGGTATATTTTATCACCACTATTTTTGGAAGTGCTGAGAACTCAGGATTCCATTGTTGTTGGTGCTGTGGTGTTGGGGATGGGAAAGTGGTTATCAGCCTGATGCCAGGAAAAAAAGTCTCTTTTCAAATTCACAAAATGTGCCATGTAAGGTATGCATATATTTTCTTCTTTCTTACTCTATTATCCACACTGACTACTAAATTCTTCTTGTTCTTCCCCTGTAATGAGGTAAATATTTAGACTTTCCTAGACTAAGTACGGATGTGATCTTGCTGTGCCGAGTAGTCTTTTATTTTTGCTTCCAGGAGGATGCAATTCTATAAATTTCCCAGCTTCCTCACAGCAAAGCAAAATGTCATTGAACACCTCAGGTAATGAAAGATTAAAATCTTATTAATAGCTCTAGACCTCACTCTCAATGCTACACTGACAGTCTGTGCTATAGGAATTGTTCATGCATTTCAGACCAATGATGGCTGAAATATTTAAAATATACAGGTTCTGCTAAAAATCAATCAATAAGGTTCCAGCACATAAATTCAATATTTTAACACTGGGGTGTTGTTGTATGCTGGTATGCTGTTGCTAACCACTCCCCACTAATTTCTTTTTTTAAAAATTATCTTTTGTGATATCTTTTAAAAATGGTTTTGTTTTCTTCTTAGTATTTGAGTTTGCTAAGTAGGGAAAAAGTTAAAAATCTTATTCATTTTAAGATAAAATTAACACATTAACACATCTTCTAACATTTTTCACACTCATAAAAGTTACATGATGCAAATTTTTTATCAACTTCAGTGAAAAAGTTGATAAAATATGTCTGACCAATGAAACACTAAGTAAGTGCTGAAATAAAAAATTGAGATGACCTATGACACAGCTGTCATGAAAAATCATAACACCTGATAATTGGAGGGGCTTAAAGAAAATTTTAAAAAGTCATATATGGCAATATTGAACCTTGTCATGCAACAGAGATCCTTGAGTTTATTGACCTCAAGAGCAGCAAAAAGATTTATTGACCAGAAGTACCAGACAGAGGGTTTAGAAAATTTGCATGCTTGCAAATTTCATTCCTTTACTCCAAGTTTCTGTGAAAAACTGTGAGTATAAATCTTGGGGTTTTTTTAANAAGAAAGAAAGAAAGAAGGAAGGATGGGAGGATGGAAGGAAGGAAGGAAGGAAGGAAGGAAGGAAGGAAGGAAGGAAGGAAGGAAGGGAACGAGCTACTTTCAGGAAAGTATAGCTGCATTAAAACCATTAATTTATAAACAAAACATTAAAAATTAAGAGCATATGTAAAAGAAGAAGCAACCCATGAAAAATGTGGCTCACAGAGATTGCAGCACTACTGAAAGGTGCTGAGATGTTGTAATGATGACTCTGGCAGAAGAAAATATATAGGACAGAAGAGAATGGATGTTCAAAGCTGTGTGTGGGAAATGAATCATATGATGCCCATTAGTGTCACTAAAAATTTTGCTGTGAAAGACCTATGTATTTTTGAAAGTGTACTTTTAAATGTTTAATACAACACTTACAAGCAAAATTTAGCACAGGCACAGTGAATCTGTGCTAATTCTCTGTATCTTCTCTGTCCTTACACTTTTGTTAGTAGGATTTAAAGCTTTGTTACGAGTCTAGATCTTTTGTCTCACCACACTTATTTAAGTTTGATGGATTTGTCTGAACTTTCGATACTTTAAAATAGGATTGAATGACAGAACAAGTGTGTGCTAGCAAAGATATTGTTTCATCCCTGGGAGCTTCTGCTTAAATATCAAATTTTAAAAGTGTTCCTGTCTTATGAAAGAGTTTGACAGCTGTCAGGTCAGACGCTGAGAGTGCAAGGAGTGAAATCAGAGCTATATTCCTGTTCTCTCATAGGCTCTGTCTGATCAAATGACTACCCAGATATGCAGGTAGTGAATAGAAGAATCTCTTCTGGTAGCACATATTTTTAGTCAAAATGAGAAGAAAAAAAAAAAAATGGACTTTCAGATTTCTCAGTTTTTTGTTATAAACCAAATCCCACTTCTTAGCCCAGCATGATGTGAGGGACAATGTCATCTTAGGTAAGCACAAGTCTTCACCAAGCCCCATGAAATCTGATGCTTACATTTCTGAAATGTAAACCCCTCTGGAATCAGCTGGGCTTGTTAAGGATGACATGATTTACTGACATGCTGCACCTTGCAGGATTAAAGTCAGTTTATAGGTAAAAAATATTGGATGAGATACATTCCTCTTTATTGACAGGAACGGAAGTGCTTAAGCAGACTGGAAGGACTAGGAGATATGTGGCTGACAAGGCTTGAGTTAATTAACTTTCCCTACCTGGAAAGAAAAGGAGAGGGAGGGGGCAAGAACTGTGAGAGAGAGGTTCATCTTCCAGATTTGGAACATGGGAGTGATCCGAAAAGAAAAAAAGGTATCGGCAAGGGTCTCTCATTAAATAGATTAAACCGATATTAAATCACCTGTAAAGGCCAAGGAAGGTAAAAGACCGAAGGTAACGAGTCCTGTTAAAAGAAGTAACATTATGATTTCTCCGGTAGGATTCCTTGGTACTGCCAGCATTATGCTCTGTTCCTGGAATTGTTCAAGGTAAGGCTGGATGGGGCTTTGAGAAATCTGTTCTAGGGGAGGGTGTCCCTGCCCATGGCAGTGGGTTGGAACTGGACGGTTTGTAAGGATTCTGTTTAACCTAAACCGTTCTGTGATTCTTTGCCTGGGAGAGGAAACTGATGACAAGTTTTTTGCTGTGTGACAAGATAGGCCAGGCCATATGAAAGTACTTCTGCTAGTTGAGCTGTAGAGCAAATTTTGTACTTATGGCACACTGTGAAGTAGCTTAGATGAGAACTAATGATGAACAGATTGATAACTGACACAGAAAGAAGACTTCTGTCAGATGCTTTTGCTGCTTTTGCTGTAGAGAAGAAGGTTGGAGGGATTGAAATCTGATTGGATCTATTTTAATATTCAAGAAAAAAAAAATTTGTTAATTTGTTTTCCACGAGCAAGAAGGGCATACAAAAAAAAAGAAAAATGGGAGCTGTCCATCTTTCATTACCCAGGATATTTTATTCTGAATAACATGGTCGGTTTTAGAATTTTCATTCAAGTCTGGCAGAAAAAGTAAATATATAAAAAGATTTCAAATAAGTATGAAAGAAATTAATACTGTATATTGATGATATATAAATATGTAGTTAGAAAGTGTATGCAATGGTGACCATAAGCAGAAAAAATTGCTGTTACAATTAGTAGAAAGTTTATTGTTGAACAGAAAATTTGTTTTGTCTTTAAAGTTATAAAATCAGTCTTTAAATCTTGAAAGATCAAGGATACCACACAAAGAAACCCTAAATCTTTGAGATCCTTGGCTACATCTCACAGGTTGTTGAAAAGACACAGAATTAAAAATTAATATATGGTCTTCAGTTTCTTGAGGGGAAAAAAAAAAACCACCAGTCTTCTGCCTGAAGGATTTAGGGAGAGAAGCAATGGTCTTATAACATTGATGCAACCAATAACAGGAAGGGATTAAAACAGCCAGGGGAGTGGGGTTCTGAGTGTGAACCAATGTGACACCACAGAAGTTTGTCTGCTCTAGCCATTCTCAAAAGACAAGTGAGTGTCTGACATCTGGGAAAATTAAAAGAAAAAGGAAAAGCTGCAAGAAGATTCATCAAAGGTAAAGCTGGAGCAGGAGTTGTCATGTGCCAGAAAACTGTGCATAGTATGAAGAGAGAATTGATAACAGCATGATTAGCATGATTAGCACACAGAAACTTTTCATGGAACAAGTGGAAAGCACCGCAGCTAAAGATGAATGGGCTACTACTCTAGAAATAAATGGAGCATTTATTAATTAAGCCAGAAACAGGTGCAGTGGAAAGTATGGTAGTCAAAACCACGATTAGCACTGGCAGAGCAGCTAGACACACTCTTTAAGATACTTTGGATAGAAAGATGGCTTATGCCCCAAAGCCAAACACATCAGGCAAAAGTGAGTGGTAATTAATAAATTGGGAAGGGGAGAGAGAGAGAAGAATGTCTTTCAAGTGTATTAAAAGGATGAAGAAAGCAAACATGAATCAAAATGTATCAGATCTTCAGATTCACCAGGAATAACACTTCACTGAAATAATTAAGAAAATGTTAGGAGACCTCTTCCAGGGAAAAGAAAAATTCCTAAAAGAGCAGAGCATTGAGCTGGAAAAAAAATCCTAGTTATCCCAAATTATTCCCATACTTAGGATTATAGAGTAGGAAAGAGGGAGCACAGAAAAATAAACACAAGTAATGCCTGACAGTAGAAAGACATATTTGGCCAACAAACCCTCAATATCCCTTTATTTGAGGAAAAAATGAAGTAAGCTTAATTTATTTATGTCAGGAATAAAAAACCCAACCAATAAAAGACAACCAGAAAATCCAAGCTGTTTTGAGAATTTCTAGAACTCAAATTCAAGGCTATAAAATTAATTGGAATTGTGTTCTAGGTTATCTGAGAAAGATGGTCAAGCAGACCACAAACTGCCTGCACAGGGAATAAACAAAAAGTTATAATATCCGTAGAGGGTAGGCTGACCTACCCTGATGGCTGACCAAATGTAGAGGGTATAAAATGATTTGCTTCACAAACACATCCAGCAAACATGTGATTCAAATGTTATTACAGAATTGAAAGAACTTCTTTTTTTTTAATCTCAAGAAATACAGAAAGACTCCAAGATATCTTGCCATCAAACATTTGTCCTTTCTGAAATCTTTAACAACATTCCTCTCACTGTTCTTTACAGAAATGCTTTCCATCTGTTTTTATTCTATCTCAATTATTACAGTACTTTTTTTATATGGCAGCAGCTTCCATTCAACACATCGGTCAGCAAATCCAGATAATCCAGATTAAAATTGATATTTTTTGTACTGCAATTTATGTTTTATCAATATTGACTCAAGATGGCCATTAAAAATTTTCAGTAAGCATCTTTTTCAAAGTTAAAGCAGCATATGATTGCTTTAAAAAGTGTGTAGGTATGTTTGTATAAGTGTATAATTGCTTAAGTTGTAAGGAAAAAATACTTTATCTGCGGTTGGGTCAGAAGATAAAATAAGTAGATTGTGTGGTATTGTCAACATAAGTGGAAAAATTTGAAGAAACACATCACAAATGTCTTAAGACGTGATTTTAAACCATCATATTAAACTATCTTATTTTAGTAAGAATATTCTCAATATTCTATCTATTTTACTTTTTTTTTTTTTCCCAGCACTTGGATGGAGGGTTTATAAAAGGTTTTTCCAGAAACTCAATGAATAGAAAGGTATCAAAATGATAATATCATATTAAATGTTGATATGAAATATATTTCAAGAGTCAAAAGCATCCAACTTGAATCTTCAGGCTAGGGTCAATAAATTTTTCTTACAATTTTCAAGGCTTATTTAATGTTCCTGCAAGAAAGAATAACAATGAATATCTGTGTTAACATCTAATACAACTCTAAGGATGTCTATTTGTGAGGTGAGATGCTTCCATAAGCTTCAGCAAACTCTAACAATTGACTTTAACTGTTTATGTAGTAAAGAGTAAGCTCTACTCCCTTCTTTCCTGCCAAACTTGACTACTAATTGCTTTCTGAACATTTACTCATTGTCAGAAGTTGTATGAGACCAAAGATGGAGCAATTATTTTCTACAGGTTATTTTTCGAGGAAACGTTACAGAGAAAGGTCACCCACTGAAGCAGCATGGAAAATGTTTTCAGAACCACAGAGACTGCTTAAAAAACACCTGAAATACACACAGTTATGTCAAACCCAGAAGCTCAAAGGCTTTGAATAATATTTAAAGAAGCTAATAAAAAACTTTTGGGACCCTTTGAATATGCATCCGAGAGACACAGTGACCACATAAAAAGCTATTTATAAATAAGTAGATTAATCTCATGAATGAGCTGGTCAAACTGAAGTTACACTAAAGAGCCCTTTGCTGTTTTAACTTCATAATTTATTGTGAGTGCATAATCCCTTCTTAATCCGTTCTGAGACCAATAAAAATGAGTAACAAAACCTGAACAAGAAAGCACCAGTAGGGATTTATGAGTCAAGCGTCTTCAGCCCACAGAACTCACTGCAGTCCTGCAATGGGTTTTTGTGGTCCCCACAATATACTGGGGGGACCCATAGGGAGAGATTAGAGCAGATGCTGGGTGATGTAATCCAGAAGAAAAAACAAGCCCACAGGATTAAGTGGAAACACAATTTCATAACTGCTTTGGAAGAAAAAAATGTCCTCTATCCAAATAAAAATTATGTTTTCAAATAGCTTCCCTGTTCTAGGAAAGACAGAAAATCTCTGTCAAGAGAAACCTTTTCACAGTTGAAGAATAGAGGTGATTACTTTGAACCAATTCTAATCTCTTGTATTTTATTTAATTATTACAAACATTTTATTTTTATTTTATTTTAATTATTTAATTATCACATTAAAATAAAATAGTTAATAACATTTAAAAGCAAGACCAGGGACTTGTTTATATTATTTTCTAAGAATTTATATGGTATCCATTCTACATTTCCATCTGCAAAATAAAAGATACTTTTTGCACATGTTTTCAAAGGTAATTTCTGTGCATTACATGAAAAAGAACTCCTGCAGTTCCACAAGTTTCTTATGTTGCCAACAGAGGAAAAACTTATTGAAAAGAGCTGTGAATCATAACTTCCTGGTGAAAGACATTCAAACACTGGCACCATTTATGAAATGATGACTGTAAGTTTAAATACTTTTTTAACCACGGGAACCTGGCCTTTATCACCTACATAAATGTGTACTATGTCCTTACCATTAATATTTCACAAAGAGGGATTTTTCTTTCAAACGTACTCATTCTGATTTTAAAGGAAGATGAAGGTTCAAAATTTCAGACAGTGACACAAAGCTTAAAATATTCAATCAATAGATCTCAAACCTTTATTTTGCTATATTTAAAGAATTTAGTGGACAATTCATCAGGGAGAAAACTGATGGCTTTGAGATAACATTTCCCAGAGCTGAAAACATCCTCTATCTTCTCTTACATCTTAATGGAAAAAATGCAGGGTTCAAATGCAAATGGGCTAAGAAAAGGGATGGGTCAAGTAAATAATGAAGAGTATTTATGTATGGAATTACTATGAAGGGAAAACAACAGAATGATAATTTATGTTTTGTATTTCATGTCAGTTTTCACACTACACACATAAAGGTAAGAGTTGAGGGAAAATGCTTTATGTCCAGTAAAGTCTTTCTCAGCCAAACAATTTCCAGAATAATTTAAAAATCAGGCTTCAAGTTTCATAGGTAGGTAAATCAAAGGTAGGTCTAATTATCTTATAAAATGCAACTTAAAAAAAAAAAAAAAAAAAAAAAAAAAAAAAAAAAGCACAAGTGACTGAAATTGGGGTTACTGTAATTGTGATGAAATCTTTTCTTATCCTGAAGTTATCTGGCAATGTACATAAACTTGACTAGGAATTCTACCCCTTTCCTTTGGGCACCAACTGCAGCATAAAGAGCACTGGAAAGTCTCAGCCAACAATAGAGGAGTTTTTAAAAATTGTAAGGGTTGAAGCATCACAGCAGAGCTCTGGAAGAAAATCATGGGGGTTGGTGGTAATTCTGGCAATTGGACTGGTGCTATGTGCTTTTCTTCTTGCCATTCAAAAGATGTAGAAACCTTTCATTCACCTCAAACTGACCAAGAAGGCCAGTGGTATCCTGACATGTATTAAGAATATTGCCAGAAGATTGAGGAGGTGAACCGTTCCTTCTGCACCTGGAGCATTGTGTCCACGTCTGTGTTTCTCAGTACAAGAGGTATGGACATCCTTGATTCTCTAACACATGCATATGAAGATAATTGGAGACTGAAACACTTAATTTATGAGGAAAATCTGAGGGAACTCTGGAAAATACCAAGAGAAGAGAATGGAGATAGACTCTTCTCAGTGGTGCCAAGCAATAGGACAGAGGCAACAGGCAGAAAATGACACTGAGGTAGTTCCGCCAGAATGTGAGGAAGAAATTCTTTACCATGGAGGTGACAGTGCACTGGAACAGATTGTCCAGAGAGGTTGTGAAGTCTCCCTCGCTGAAGATACTCAAAAGCTGCCTGGACAAAATCCTGACTATCTCTAGGGGACTTTGCTTGCACAGGGAGGTTGGATTAGATGACCTCTAGTGGTCCCTTCCAACTTTACCTGTTCTGTGGTTCTGTGTATTCCATGACTGTCATATACACAAATCCCTTTAAAATTAAATGTCAGCTAAAAGGCTGACAGCATACTCTAAGAACTTTGGCCTGGGATGGGAATTAGGTGGCAGTCTACCAATGTTATTTTTAAAGCCTGTCACTAGACTTCACTCAAATTGTTCTCTTTCCCAGGGCACTAATGGAGCTGCAGAGGGGCAAATAAACATAAAAGAGACAAGAGCTGGTTTGCTTCATTATAAAATATGGGACAGCCTGACAGAATAATGAATATGTTATTGTTTCATCAAGAACAACCAAATGTACCTGATTTAAAGGGGATGGAGGGGAATAGTGGAAGAAGCAGCTTTTTATAATATTAAGCCCAGGAGAGTTTTTCCTTGTAAAAGTCATTTCTTCATTAAAACAGTAATTGAAATGGGACGTGCTGTTCAACAAGTTCAGTGTTTTATATATGCCATCAAAATCCCACAACGTGTCTAAAAATGAAATTCATATTAATCACTGACGTCCTAATCCTCCTGATATAAGATCTATATTCAGGGATATGTTCTCTTCTGAAACACCAGAATCAATTCTGAAAATGAGATTTTAGATTAGCTCTTTAGATAGTCTACTCATAGGCTCATCCATATGAAATTTGTTATGTGCTTTCACAGCATCTGGGGATAAAGAGCTTCTCACAGTGCCAGCATTTGTCATACATGGTTAGAAACCTAAGGTACCATTCATACACTTCACTTTGTAGTTCTTCTGAAAACATCAATCACAATCTGCCATCCTTTCCTACAGCGATTGGACAAGTCACTGTTCTGAACACAGCATAAACCTCAAGGTCATTTTTCCCTAATTATTTTGGTCTGCTCCAGAAACTTCATAAAAAGTTCATAAAAAGGCTTGTGAAAAAGACAGGATTTTAGAAAGAGACATTTTACTATCTGACATCTTTACTTTCTATGCATTGCTCTTTATTTGTTCTTTAGACTGCATTTTACAGCAAGGTGCAGATTCCAGTAATAAATCTACATTAGAATTCCATCAAAACTACCAGGTATGTGCTTCACTATAAGCAGTAAAGGTACCAGAGCCTACCTTATTTTCTAAATCCTTTCTCTTTCAGACCACATTCTTTTGAAAGGATTTTTTAATACAGTTTCTCCTCACAATTCACAGTAATAATACAAGTAATAAGAATGTGAAATGTGTGAAAGGGTCTTTCACTTGGTAATCTACAATACTGGGGGAACATTTCAAATACATGCAAGAGGTAGTCAAACCAATGAACATGGTTCCTTTTCAAAGGAAAAAGTTAGGCTAGTAAAATACAAATCTTTCAATCCATAAAAACCCATGAGGTATTCTTTATTGGACAGAAAATCCATAGCATTCCAAACTTCTTAGTCATGTTTTAAGGTCAAAATAATGCTATCCAAATTTTACAAAGCAGAAATAGGTATAATGGCATTTCTGTTGTTTTCATATGTCTTTTGAAAGTAAGTTCTTCTGCACTCTTTGCAGACAAAGCAGAAATGTGAATAATAAGATGCAAATGTACTTCCAAAATGTTTTAGCATCTTCAGTATGGCATTTGCGAAATCTGTATTGTCTTAAACACTTACTTTACAGGCTTGCAAAAAATACAAAGTTCCATGCTTTCCACAAATGTGGAAAACTCATCAAATACAAACCCACACTGTGCACTGTATGGTTCCCATCTTGTTTGTAGTTTAAAGGATCGACTTGAACAAATACCAGCCCCATTTTGGCAGGATTTAGAAACTAACTCTCTCATGCATCTTTTGGAAACTTAATAGCATGTGGATTTACAGAGATTCCAGGTAAACTGCCAACATCTGGGGATAAAGAGATTTTTCTTTGTTAAATATAATAGACACTATGTACAAATATAGTCTTTACATCCCTCCAGAGACACAAATTAGAGAAAATTTACTTATTCCATAAAACTGAGTTTTTTTCTAATAAATTGCAAAATACTTTTTATATGTTTTATTCTTAATCTGCCTTCAGTTTATTATACAAATATAATTTATTATTATGAGGTCTTTATCTGAAGGCAATGAATCCTTGAACTGAAGATAGAACTGGAACCTCAGATGCTAAAAAAACCCCCACAAAGCTCAAATCAAATAAAAAAAAAAATAAAAAAAAAATCACCAACCAAATAAAATTCCACTAGCCAAATTACTTTAATTATTTTCTGTTTTCATTGACTGAAAATTATGGTTGCATTCCTCCATTTTAAATCATTTCTCAGAAACAGTGGCTAGAAATTTTCAGGAAATCTGTTTGTTGGCATAACAGGTAGTACATGCTAAACAGAGTGTTTCATTTATATTCGTACCATCATTTTCTTTTGTGCTTGCACAGTGCTGCACTATTATTTCTGGGTGGTCTCTATAAAATGAGAACCAAAAGATACACAGGACAAAAAAAGTAGATCTCCTGATCTCCAGAGTGATTTCAGAGAAGCACGGTGGACATTTATAGTCAAAAACTTTTATACCAGCAAAAAGCCATCTTTTGCCCCGTGCTGTCAATTTAAAGAGCAATGCATCAATGTCAGTTGATTCTAGGCCACAAAATCCAAGATAACAGTCCATTAAACTGTGAATTTCCTTCTCCCCACATACCTAAGTTAATTTATGCTGAATTTCTGAGAATTTATACTCTTTCTACCTTCCTTTTCCATTTATATCACCATGAATACTTAGCACCTCCACTGCAGGGTGTCACAGGGTATAAGAGCAGAAGATAAGCATAGCAAAGAAGAAGGGAACTGAGTTAAAGAGAACACCAGAGGTTTATTGAGGGACTAGCAATCCATCTTGCTTCACAAACCACAGCCAGGGGTAGATATTTTTCTCTTGGAATTATGTGTGTATGTGTCTGAAATAACTCATTCGAAACCTGCTCCCCCTGAACTAATCTTAATTGGAAAAGGGCATTATTCAGACTGCTGCCACACGAAACACACCAGCAGAATCCCTCTTGATTCAGGCTGCCTTTGCCATGTCTTGTTCTGAATTTCGGCTTTGTCTGTGGAAGAGTCTTCCTAAAAGAAACTCATTCAAGCACATACTTAAGTTTTCACACCCTCTTAAACCATAATGGGAAAGCTTAAAATTAAGCTCTAAAGGTCAGATTTTCAAAGAAATCAATACAAGTTAGGCATCTCACCTTATTAAGCATTATTTGAAAATTCCATCTGTGCATTTTGGCAGCTAATTTTTTATCTGCAAGGATCTAGGCCTAATTACTTTCCTGCTCATGGATGACCTCAAAAAGTCTAGTGGTTAATTGTTTTCCTGATTTAGGGCATGAGTATTGTGACCCCTACATGATACTGAAACATTCTAGCAGAGTTAAGGACACTTTTGTGGATTTATGATGCTTAAAACGTAAATGTCAAATCTATTACAGAGATCTAGGGGCTGCAAAGAGGGTAAATAGTCATAGTTCCTTCAGTTGTGGTAGAAATGCATTGATTTTCATGAGTTGAAGGTCTGATTCAAATCCTTTAAAGCTGAACTAGTTATTATTGTATTTGCACGCTGTGAGAATGTCACATAACTGACTGTACGACTGCAGCACATCTCGACATTTAGCTTTTGCCAGAAGTGTTGCTATTAAAAATATGCATGCATGGTAGACCTGCTTCCCTGATGACTGGATCATGTGAAATAAGACATTCTGAAGGCAGAAGAAGGAACGTGAGGGACATCAACAATCATAGTTTCACAAGGAAGAGAAACAACTGAGTTAAAATAGCCTCCAATCAAACATTTAAAAATTATTAATTATTATTAGTTGCAGAGAGGGAATAGTAATTCAACTCACTACAATTTAGCTGTTACACTTTCTGCACAAGAAATGTTGTGTGATGGCTTTGCACAGATATGCAAATGCAAAAAGGTCCCCAGGCTTTTTTGTATGCAGCTCTGAATTCTGTTGGAAGTGCTTGGTTTGTTTGTAAGCTGTGAGACAACGTCCTCTCCTCACTCTCTGCCCCCTTGGGAAGAAGCAGTCTGGGTTTTCACAATGCTTATGCATCTGCACAGGTTGAGTGGAACCTGATTCTTCATGAGTGTGTGAGGAGCTGAGAGGATCCAGTAACCTATGCAGTAGGTAGATGTACATGTACCAGGACGTACCACCAAAAGTTGATCTGCTGATCATAAAAAAAAAAAAAAAAAAAAAACAACAAAACAAAGAAAGAANAAAAAAAAAGTGGGGGGGGGAGGGAGGGATCATTTGCCAACTGAAGCTGTTGAAATCTAACATAAGGCGATTCAATCCCTAAAGGATGTACAGCTCTTTAGTTTTATACCACCTTATCCACATCCTCAGAAAATTAATAATGTCTACTCTCCCGGCAGACACCTGGCCCAGCAGTATAGAACCAGCTCTCAAAAATCACCTCCATCCCTAGGCTGTCTTTGAAGAACACCTACAGTAAGTTGTTCATCAACTGCATGCTTATCCAATGCTTCCTTTGCTCCACTTGGTGCAAAGGCAGGCATTGCCATCCTTAGAGGGGGAGTGAGTGCACAAGTGAGAGTTTTAGGACTCTGCCCCTCCCCTACCTCAGAAAGTCATACAGGACCAGTCAGGGTAGTTATTTTAAGAACTGTTAAGTTTTCTTAACAATTGTTCTCAAATAAGTCTTTTACATCAAAAGTCTATGAAAATTTAACTAAGAATAAGCCTCTTTTTCTCTTCTTGCTAAGACAACAGTGACTGCACAATTGAACAGTCCTCTAGTGGGTTACAATTTTAATTTTGAGAAACTGTGTGACAATTAATGACAATAAAAAGGAAAAAAATACTAGCATATTTATATAATTATGAACAAATAATAACAGAGAAGCTTTAAAGAATCAGGAATGCTGCCGAATAGGCTGAAGAAAATATTTACTCATCAAAAGGAATTATCTAAGTGTTCAAGATACTCTGCAGATCCAGTATAAAAGAAACAAATGTAAATTCCACTCTAACATACTCTGGTTAAGATAATAGAAAATTAATCAAGAATGTGAACCTTGTTGGGTGAACTTGAGTATGTTGGAAATAACCACATGAAATAATGAGGTAGAACATGTGAAAATTCTCAGCAGCTTCTGCCTTCTGTTTACAAACTTTATACAGCTTGGTCACTTCTCCAGCTCCTTCAAAATGAAAATTTTTTGAAATCTCAGCTTTTCCTTTTGAAAGATGTTGCCACAAAAAGCTTCAAACCATGACTTACAAACCAGAAGGCAAATTATGCTTCTCCAAATATATTGTTAAATATGAAAACCAGAGACTTCTATAAGCTTCTTTTTCCAAGAAGAGGAAAGAAGAGGTTTTTTTTTTTCATTATGATTCTTACTGGATTTGCAATTAGAAGGTCGGCCTAAAGTTGGAAAAGCAGTGAAGAGAGTATGGCCAGTATTGCAGGACTTCAATGGTAGTATTTATGTCTCTTGCTGTTCTTTCCCTAGAAAATCATATTAATGAGAGCAGAAGAAACAAGGTTTGGGCAGCTGAGTCACTCTCCATGCTAGACTGATCCCATGGCTCACTCTCAGCCTTTATGTTCCCTTTATTTTTTGACGGTTGTTCAACAGGTCTGATGCCTTAAGTTTTAGCTTTCATGTTTTTCAGATTCTGTTCTGCCTAGGGGTGTAGTTCTAAGCCTCATATTAAGTGCTAGTAAGCTCTCTTCACAGAGTAGGTAGACCAAACAGATTCTTTTCTTACTGAAGACCAAAGACAACTTTCAGGCCCAAAAGCACTAACAGTAGTAGACTGAAGGGTTTTCAGGGTTTTCTATTTTCAAGAAAGAAAGAACCTCACAACCTGAAGATGTAATTAGACAATTAAACCCCAACATGCAAATAGACCAAAACTTATAAAAATGCAAAACTTCGTGACCAGTCAACCATTTTGTGTCCACCTTGGGTGTAGCCCTGACCCTGTCCTGCCCAAGGTGTATCCTAGAAGCTTTTCAATAAATACCTATTTTATTCACTAGCTGTGTCCACTCTGTTTCAAGTCAGCCTTCCTAAGGCATCAGGTCCATTAAAACCCTTTGCTTCAAGGGAATATTCTCATTGCCTTCAAGGGATGGTTCTCATTGGCTTGCAAGAAGCTAAGAATTCATATGAAAAAATATTCACAAAAACATTCTGATCTGAATGCTGAACATGTCTATAGTTCCAGGTATTAATATTTTAAGATTCTTTTTCCTAGTAAAGCATTAATTAATTAGTTCCATGACAAGGCTTTTGATGATCAGATAATGGTGATATGTCTGGTTCCAACTGATGCAGCAAGACACTGTTAGTCTTCAGAAAAAGGGTCTGGGGTTTGTGAGGGGGTTTTTTCACCCTATTTCTCTTCCTCAGTGTGCAGCCAGGAGATTGATAGAACATACTGAGCTGCTAAAAGGATGCATTTTCCTGGGTCATCTAAGCAGCATCACTATTAGCATAATGGGGCCAGCCCAGTGCTTTGAGTCATGTTTCATTTTGAAAAACATGCAAGAAAAGTACTAATAATGCCCTGCAGAAACACATAATGTGATTTTTATGAATCACACCTAGCAACTTATTGTGAGTGTGTACCAGATGGGTTTCTGATTAGGTTTCAGCTAATTTAGGAACCTCTCTGCACCAAGAGATGTCCATTTAAAGCCTGATGAAATATACATGGGATGATCAAGTGCCAGGTGATACCAACAGCACTGGTAATTTGTCAAGTATTTCAGATGACCTAGAAGCAAGACCTTTACAGCAAGTGCCTTTTTTCTGCTTAAGAAATTTTACACTACTTTTTTGTTTTACCAGCTTCCCTGCTGGTTGCACTGTTAATCAGAGATAAATTCCTAAAATGTTACCCTAGCGTGTCTGCTGTCCTCCCCACAGTAGGATAAGATCTTTTCAATAAAGGGACTCAGTACAGATTGCAGATGGATAGATAAGTAACACCATCTTTATTCCAAGAAAAATTGATGCAGCATGAAAAAAATCAAGTAAGTCATCCATTTCAAGTTGGTGGTGTCCTTTCGAAGCACAGGACCAAATCAGCTTAACAGCATTTAAAAATTACTGCTTGCTCCCAGGGTTTCCACATGCTGTTTGCAAGAGCATTTATCAGTTTTCTAATTGTAGCAAATTTAGTGGCTTTTTTTTTTTGTCTTTTTGCCTCACACTATAAAAAACTTTCTATTTTTAACTCTGGATAATTTCTCTTCTAGTCTTTTTTTTCTCATTTGCCCTCCTATTTTAATCTATTACTCTGATACTTTCTAAATTACTATTAAATCCCAATATGCAATTCACATACTTCTAAGTAAATTACTTGCCTTAAAAATACAGATTTCCCTTGGTGCTTCAACGCAGGAGCATCTCAAATACATAAAGATGACAAAGAACTCCAGTGCCCAAATTACCAGACTACAGGTGATATGCACAGCATTAAAAACATTGAATTTGTAGTTATATTTTTTTCTGAATAGAGGAATAAAGACTGGCTGGCATCATCAAGCCTGAGAGTTACTGTGAGCATGAAGTGAGTTTTGAAACCTCGAGATAGAGGGTTTCCACAATTCCATTAAATTACAGAATTGAGTCAAAGATGTTCCCATTACTACTGCACTGATACAACAAAATGAAATATGGAGCTATTTCCACATATCTCTGCCATGATGAATGACAATATAAAAACAGATGTAACTAGAAAAACACAAAGTGTTGGAGTTATATGCCGGATAAAAGTTATGGGAAAACTCTGATTCTCTTAGATAAGAAGTTTAAAAAATAAGAAAGGGGAAAATAATTATTCACCAGAATGTTCTTAATAAATTCCAAGGGATAGCAGATTGAAGCTGAAGATGTGAATTGCTCTACAAAGACTCATAGTACAGATAAAGAAGTCTGGGTGAATTAACCATTTCACTTCTTAGCTGGAATTGTTAAAACATTCTCAATATACCAAAGAATGCCCTATTAAAACTTAGATATTACATTTATTCAGGGGACTGGTTATGCAGATTAATGTTGATTGGTTTAAGAACAGAAAAAATGGCACAAAAGCTCAAGTTAATTTAATGTTAAACATGAAAAATTGAGCTCTCTAAGGGAAATGAGCTTTTAAAGAAAGAGATTTCTCCTCAGGCATTAGTTTGGCCATATTGCAAGCAATATCGTATTAAGATTGCATTTATGATATTAGAAAAAATATCTAAAGTAATTCAAATTTAATTTGAAACATAAGAAATAAAGTCCGTCACATTACTATTCATTGATTCATTGATTTTAATGCCTGAAGAAAAATTTCCAATCGCTTGTACTAACATCACAGGACTCAGAACTGTGCACTATAATTTCTGCATCAAGTTTACAATTTATAATAGAACATTATAGGTATTATTTTGTATAAATTTGATTTATTCTATGTCTTCAAAAAGGACCTCTACAATTCTCAAATGATGAAGCTATATCCCAAATTATAAATGTGATCCTGTTATTATTATTCTAGCAGTGCTCAGAGGCCTGGGCTGAACTCATATCTTGACTGTGGTCAGCACAGTGCAAACATGCTGCATAAAACCAATTTCTTTTTCAAAGAGAAGATTGGTATCCAGTGACAGACAAAATAGAGGAATATGATTTAGCTGAAGGTCAGAGGCAGAACTGGAGACCTGCTTCTGTGTCCTAGCTACAGAGTTACACTGCCATGAAGCAGAGTCATCTTCTCTAAAATGTTACCCATGTTTTCTTCAATTTATTGACTATTCAGCGCTTTTTTCCATGCACTGAATGTTTATTGCTGTTAATTTTTATCTCTCCCAAAAATTGCTGTTGTGGTTCTGAATTTTTAAGGCATAATGAAAATAGAAAAAATCTGCAAATTATGGGGAGTCTGAAATGGCAGGCTGGACAAATGTTAACCCAAGAGGTACACTTATGAGAGGCCCAGACTCTTCTATTTACGATGCTTGGTGAGCTCTGTTCCAAGAGAAGTGTGGTGTGATACTTTTTATGCCATCATCAGATTTGTGGTTGCATCAATTACTATTGCAAAAGTAGCTGACAAATTAGCTATACTGGTTTTCTTCTCGTCCTCAGTATTATTGCTCAGCCTATTTCACAGCATCTTTCAACAAGATGTTCAAAATCTTGAATATCATACATCCACTTCATGAATCAGTCACCCTGAACCAGCCTACAACAGTTGTCTCAACAAGAAATAGTTCAGCCTAAATTGTATTTTTATAACAAAAAAAAAAATCATTAATAAGTCATTATATACACTGAGCAAGAAATAAAGGGAGAGAAGAATAATCACATTTGTTTCAATTATTCATATTTGTATGACATGAAAAGATTGTGCACTGCTGAAACATAATAAGGCCTGACAAAAGGCAGCCTAGTGCACAGGCAGCAGCTTTCCAATCAGGAGAGTACATCCAGCTCTCCCTGTTGGCTGCAGACACAAGTCATGCCAGTTTTGTTTCTGTACACCTGTGACAACTGCCACTGAGTACAGTATGTGTGCACCTATGTGGTTTCCCCTGGAGCCATATGTTTGGGGACAAATGAGCGACTGGACAAGGGGATGGCTTCAAACTGAAAAAGGGCAGATCTAGATTAGATATTTGGAAGGAATTCTTTGTTGTGAGTGTGGTGAGATGCTGAAATAAGTTTTCCAGAGAAGCTGTGGATGCCCCACCCCTGACAGCGTTCAAGGCCTGCCTGACTGGAGCTCTGAGCAGCTGGAAGGTGTTCCTGCCCATGGCAAGGAGTTGGAATTAGATGACCTTTAAAGTTCCTTCCAACCTAAACCATTCTATCATTCTATGAAAGGTGAGCAAAAGAATGCTAAAATTGCAACAGAAATCTGTACTTTGACATTTCTAAGGAAAAGCACATAAAAAACTATTGAAATAGGGTAAAATAACTATTTAAATGATGACTTAAATTAATAATCACAGGAAAATGCAGAATAAACTTCTTACATTTCAAAGTACTAGATATGTGGCCATGGCAGAATAAAACAAGGTAATAGGTCACACTGAATTATTTTGTTATTTCTTATATCATAAGAAAAGAGAACATAAGGTAAATATATTATTATCTAATATAGACTCAATGAATGTTTAAAGCATATAAAACTTAATTTTAAGGGCCTATAGGTTAGTAAGTAAAAGAATTTTCAGAAATTGTGTTATTTGTCAAAATTAGACTGCAGAAATAGAATGAACAATTCAAGGTAATGTGGTTTTAAATTTAGGAAACTGGGGGGTTGAGGGCACTCTGTGCAGTATATTCATGCATGTCTGTCTATGCTCACAAGCTCAGTGGAAGTATCTGTGTGTTTGTGTGTAGGCACACTTTACATATGAGTGATTTAGGTTTTCCTCTTAATATACAACCCATATTTGGAAAGAGTGATCAATTCAGATACAAGAAGGTTTGTTTATCTATTGTATTTAACAAAAGTTGCTAATTTCTCCAATTTCTAACATGATGAAATTCTGACCCTGGAAATTCCGTAGTATGTCAGTTCAGATGGAAAATGGATGTTCAGTTTTGGCGTAAAGTTGCGGCTCTGAAATCAGTAGGCCTGAGACTTCATTACTTGTATTCAGTTTCTACCTCAGGCTGGTGTTTTACAGCAACTAATGTCTGAGATGATTGAATTGAAAAGCAATTCTCCTTTAACACATAATTCATGTGGGATTTTATACACATCCATTTTTAACAAAAGGAAACAAATTACTGAGTGCATTATTATTTTGTAAAGCATAGCATGTATTAGGAGAAAAACTAAACAGATTTACAACACTTCAGATGGGAAAAAATATGACTACTGGTGAGGGATTTCAAAACTTTCCCATTACTTTCCTTTATAGTCCGGTTAAACTCAGTGGAAAGAATTGAACTCATCTTTATGGTAACTGACTATGAGCAGCATATGTTCATTAACTCTTCAGAGTATTGGCAGTTTTTAATTTGTTTCTTTCTTCAAATTAAATATTAAAAAAATTATATCCTCTCCCTCTCCCTTTCTGTCTCACTATGACACAGTGAATATAATGAAAATGGAGTCTGTGTGGTCTCTTGCTTTCTTCATCTGTGGAGAGTGAATGCATATTGATCAGTGACAGCAGGTGCAGTGGAAGTTGGCTGGGTTTTGAGGAAATGTAAATCAGGTGCAAATCTACTTAAGTCAATAAAGCTATGACAATTCATAGCAGCTGAAAAGCACCACTGTATTTTTAAATTGTTACAAAGAAATCAGAAGTAATTTCTGAAAAAACAGATAAACAATAATTACACTATGCTTAGATTTTAATTAATGTAAAAATCTGGCTTGCTGATTAATTTAATTAATGATTTTCTTTGACATTGCAGTGTTTTGGAATAAAATAGCTGCTTTCCTGTCACTTCTTATGCAAAGTTACCTGGCAGGCTACAAGAGAACCTCAGAATGAAATGATTCAAAAGTACATATATAGGACATTTTTGTACTAATTTCTATTGTATAGTGAAAACGAAATTTTCTGCCATTTAGAGTAATTCATAGAATCCTTGAACTGCAAAGACTGGAAAAGAGCTCTAAGGTCATTGAGTCCAAATACTTAAATTGTTCTCTAGAGTACAAAGCTGAAGTCTGATGATATGAAAAAGCAGGGAAGAATATGAAAACAATGATACAGGAAGGTTTGAGGATATAATCCCCATAATCTACATGATAATTATGTTCACATCGTATTCCCCATTAATAAAAACTAGAATAACTTATTTTATTGAAATGCTATTTCTAAAACTGTTTGTAAATGTATTACCAAAGAAAATGGATTTTCCTTTTAATTCCAGTTTTTGGGACTGAATTCTATTCCAGGTAACCACAATTACTTTAGTAACAGTGACCTTCTTTCTGTATCACAATAAAACAATTACACTTTTCATAATGAACAGTTAATTTTGGATAAGTTGTTCATTATAAAACTGAGGAAAACATATATTACTGAGAAAGTGAGAATACAAAATACTTGTCAAATGTAAAACCTTACAAATTTTCTTTTGGGAAAGTACATAGAGGATTTTCAGAATGTTGGATTCTTAGCTGTAGGCAAAAGAAGTAGCTCATTCTGTTTTGGAGTGGTAGCATACACTGCATAGACAATCAATTATAATTGACATTTGGTTAGGAGTTTCCTCTGAGTAGAAGATGAAAGCTTTCCATTGTCAGTTGCTGATCAATTCTTTCTGTGAATCTAACTCAAAGATTGTATTTTTGTTCTAACTTCCTTCTAGATGCAAGCGGCTTACTATAATTAAAATGAAGCAGCAATCCTAGTTATTGTCTCCTGTTATTAATTCAGTGGAGTTTTTTGGTTTACATCCATGTCAGTGGCTGTGCTCTCAATGGTGTGAAAAAAGCATAGACTTTTACACTTTCTGAAAGTATATAAAAACTTTCAGAATTTGACTGTGTAATGACACAACACAGCCTATGAAATGACAAAAAATCAAGATTTTTCAGCTATGTTTCAGATCAGTAGTGTCAGTACGAACAAGCCACATAGAGGAAAATATTCAAACTTAAATGTCAACGAAGTAATGCTGACCACTACTGTAACTTTCTGTTAGGTACTTTGGTGCCTGCATTTAGACATTCTGGTTTGAAAAGGTTGTCTTTTACCTCCAGCTATTGTAAATTCACCTTTCATCTGAGTTTGCCTTCACAGAAGTAAATAAAAATGTTTCTGTTGATAGAAGGACATTAGGACCAGTCCATGTATAAGAGATTTCATAACAGCTTTCCATTTTTGCCTGATTTATTTCCAATTAAAAATGATATTATAATAGGAAGAGTAACATTTTCCTGCCCTTCATTACAAGATACAAACAGACAGGGAAATCCAAAAGAAACATTAGAGATCTATTAATAATAAAGCTTTGGTGTTTTGAACTCTGACATTGGTCTTAATGAACCTCATCAACCTGCATCTTAAAACAAATGACTAGCTTTATCCACATTGCTTTGGTGTGTATCCTGATGAAACACAGCTCCGTCTGGTTTCTTCCAGCATGCAGAAACTTGTTTTCTCTATTATTTTTACAACAGAATAGTCCCTTTTCCTTATCCGGTATTATTCTCCTGTACGACTGCTCAAGATTCATTTTGCTCCTTTTTCTACCATAAGATTAGCTTTTCTTCTTGTTATATCCCCAAATTATGCACAGAACTGCTGAGGAAGTCTTCACACATCTTTGCACAAGGCAGAATGCTTGTTGTGTTGGAAACATTAACAGGTTACATCACAGATTTCCATTTGTCTGTTTCACCTTTGGAACATATGGACTGCTTTGCTTCAACATATTGTAATAAAGAACTTCAACCCCAGAAAAACAAAATTTTTGCATAAAAAATATTTGTTGATAGAGAACTAGTATAATAAGTTATTTTGATTGAAAAATTATGTTATTGAAGAGCATAAAGGTCAACATTTTTAGTCTGTTTTATACAGAAAGATCACATATGCTCCGCCATTACCTCCTCCAGTTATAAAATAACATTTTTCATTAAGCTTACTCTAAACATTGAATCCTTTTTCAAGCATTTGTTTCCCATAATAACCAGCCAACAAAATGGATTTTTAAAGGAAAACAGAAAAAAACATTCCTGTCTACAAATCACAGGGTTTTTTCATCAAAAATCAGCAGAAGCTGTATCCCACAAGTGGATTCTATAGCAGGACTGGAATGTGAAAGTACTCCAGTGAACAGTGTAAAAGAAAGGAACTTTTCCTCAGACCAGCTTGTTATCTGCCATTCCCCTCCATACAAAATTCCCTTCCATTCCCACCTAGGAAGGAAAGCAACACAGCTGCAATAGAAAGGACTTTAGTGTGTTATTGAGAGCAGAGTAGAAAATGAAAATCACCTCTCTCGACCCGCTGGCCACATTTTGGATGCACCCCAGGACACAGTTGGCTTTCTGGGCCACTAGCACACATTTCTGGCTCATGTCAAGCTTCTTGTCAACCAACAGCCTCAAGTCTTTTGCCTCAGGGCCTCTCTCATCAGCACACTAAGGTCCTTTCTACTCACAAGCAGTAACATTCCTAGCTCCTTATATACCTTCCTGAATAAGAGATCTAACAGGGAAGATTCTCAGAATCAGCAACACCTGAGAGGACAGAAAGCTCTTTGATATTGCTTTCTGCCTCTTCTAGAAAACGGTGAGCCTGAGTTTGAGATAGAAGTTTTTGTAGCATCAAGGTAATTGGAGGTAGTAAGGAAAGATTACCGCATCATTAAAATATTCAGCAAATGCATTTATTTTTAGTCCAGGACTTAGGCTGTGACTAGAGTGGTAAATTAAACATATTTGGGATCATTTCCTGGCACTGACAAAAGTTGGGCATAGAGTGGCCTCTGTCTATAGTATTAAATTCTCTTTTCTTTACTATTTTCCAGCCATGCTCAGGACTTGCATGGAAAGTGTTAGCTGGTCCAAGACAGAGCCCTATTGTTTTTCTAACAGTTTAACAGTATTAACAATCAAGTTCCAATGTCCAAGAACTATTCACTTTCTTAGCACTTTAACATATTAATTTTATTTTATTGTATATATTTACTGTAAAGGGTCAAATTCCTCTTCTATTCCTGCTGTACATAGAAGCTGAGAAAAGATCTAACAATTAGAGGGGGTTTTGTTTAGGTCAGGATGCCAACTGGGCTTGTTTTTCCAGTTTTTTGGTTTCTTTGCAAAGGTGGCAAAAAAAAAATGACAACAGAAACATAGGCATTTATCCTCTTACTTTCAGGCACAAAAGAAAATAATGACATACAAAACTTAGGCCAGACTAAAAGTTGATATAGCTCAGTATCCTTCCTGCAACAGTGACTGACAGCTGACATCTGTGAAATGGGATGAGAAGGAAATAATGATGGTTATTTTTGACATACGTTTTCATATTCTACTACCAAAAAAAAAAAAAATTAAAAAAATATACAGCATGGGAAGTAAAAAGGTTGTTACTTGAATAGTTAAAAAAAGGAATTTTCTTTTTCTTAATGAATGATGTACATTATTCCCCCATTTGAAACATCCCAATCTATGGAAGGGCTAAGATCCTCTCATATAGAAATTATATATGTTTCCCAGATTCTCCAAAACATTCTCCTGTGATGTGCTTTGTCTCTTTCTAAGCTATGTGCTTACCAGTTTACTGGTGCATAGTGAGCCAGCCTTGCAGGGACAGATGTTGTGTTCTCTGTCAATGAGGATACTAATTTCTTCTTTTCAATACCAATTTTTACTGATCTTGCAATTTGCTTGACACCTCTGTTAAATTACAGTGGGATTTAACCCTAAATTCAAAAGGTGTTTGGAAAAGATTGACTGGCAGAGGAACAGATGGAGTGCAATTCAGACAAAAAAGTATTATCTTCAAAAAAGTTAATTGAACATAACCATCTAGATATAGTCATAATCCCTTTCCTTTATATACACATATCCAGAAATATTTTTATAGGTTCCTCTATTTGCATACAATCTATTAGGTTGGTATGTTAAATGAGGATTCTTCATAGCTTTAAAAATAACATATGTGCCTTCAAGCTAATAAATAATCCATTTGACAAAAAGCTAAAACAGAGTAACAACCATTATTTTCTCTGTGAATGACAGGTTGAAAACAGAGTTAATAGGCTGCCATGTTTGGTATTTTGGGAGACAGCAATAGGGGCACATATGTCCTTTCAAGCAAGTTTTCCTGCAGTTGCAGTTGAGAAGCCTAGCAGTCTTGTGAAAAGAAAGCAATCTCAACCCCCTGACACCCGCTTCAACATTGCTGAAGTGAATGGGAAGTCTCCGACAACCTTCAAAATTATCTGAATTTTGTCACATTTTCAAAGCTGTTGTTTCCCATCAAATAATAAAATTCTAGGATCAAGCTAGCTCTTACTTCTGCTCAGGAGTTACAGCTCCAAGTCCCACTTGCTCTTTAGTTAAGTGGGTTTCCTGGTCACAGCCTTCCCAGTGTGGCAATGAGACCCCAGTGGAAATTCTCCATCCACATACTTCCTTGGAAAGGAATGCAGGGGCTGGGAGGTTACTGGGGTGTGCTCTAGTATGTCTGGATGACCAGAGAATAAGGACTGGCACATTTCAGAAAGCAGAGAATTGCTGCCAGCTGCTACAGACACAGCCTGGGGATGCACTCACACCTTGCTTACTCTTAGAAACACAGGCTGGACCTTTGAACTGAGAAACACTTCAAATTATCTACTCATTAAAGATACCATTCATATTACCTCTTGATTGTTTTTCCAACAAATTTTACACCCATATGCAGCTAATATATTATTGAGTTCTTATTGACCACAACACAGCTGCCTAACTTAAATGTTAACAACAGTTGACAGCTGCACTTGCTGTTTTATTTCTAAAACCAAAATATCCAGAATACATGATATACAATCTGCATATTCAAAACTAATAAACCATCATATTTTTCCCAGCTAATGAAACAGTGTTATAGTGTCTATGGGTTTACCATACAAAAATGGAGACTCTTTGACTCAAATATTGACTGAGCTACTGCTCATTCATTAGGCAGCTTTCTCAGGCTTAATTTTTCCATGTTCGCAGTTCCAGAGAGCTGAACACCTTAATTTAGTCAAAACTATGGATTTCGGGGAAGGGGGATTACACTTAAGAGAAGAAACCATTCATACTTACATGGGAAATCACTGTAAGAGACCATTAGTTGTGTATTCCTTCAAAGAAATAATTTTTGAACATAATTGCAAAACACAAGACATTAAAAGACAAGGCATTGTAAACATGAATACTTGAGACTGAAAAACTTTTTCAGGAATGTTTTGTGCACTTTGAACATTTTACATTAGCTGCACAATGATTTTTCCATTCTGATAAACTCTCCTTAATAAACTGCAAAATTCCCACCTCATTTACTTATCTTCTCAACTGAACTGAAGAAGAAAAAATAATTTAAAGGCCAGTAAACTTTGAAAATATGCTTTATTGAATTTACTGCCACTTTAAATATAAAGAAATTAAGGCAGTATGTGTCCTGGTTAGACTGCTAATCACCATGAATGCATGCATATAGGTGCTGGCAGAACTTTTCCTGTCAGAGGTGTTGTCACAAGGACACTAGATTACCTCTCTTTCAGCTCTCTTGGAAATAAATTATCAGAACCAGGTACCACTACTTTATTGCTCAGTGTGTCCTGAGAAGCAGATGCAGTAAATTCTATTTCTGTGACCTTTTCAGTATTCTGTGTTTTGACTGAGTGTCCATTCTAGTCACAGGTTGCCGAGGTCACAATCAGAAGAAGATAGGAATGGCAAGCGAATCAAATTACGGAATACTAAAAAGGTCAGAGTAGTATCATTTATATTACCCTTCACAGAACAGATGAGGCAGAAAAAGTTGTACCTCTGTCTCACAACAAAAATTATAATGATTCAGGAAATAGCACCAGTGACAAATTCTCATTTGTGCCAAGAAGCTGCACTGTAAAGAAATAGCTATACTATCCAATGTTCACATTTGGAAGTACAATCCTGCTGTATTTAAAAATTGAGGTTTTTGGAAGTTCTGTTTTGCAATACCATCTTTCATCTCAGAAATAAATATGAATAAAAGTCTTCTGAAAATAATTTTAAAATTACATTCAACTAAACCAAATAAATTGGTGTTTCTATATCCATGTCATGATTTTTCCTACTGTATTTTATACACATTGCAGCTGGATGCACTATGTTTTATAAAAGGTTGTGGATTTTATTTGAAATCCTCAGGTAGTGAATAGTCCTCTCAGAAATTTAAAAAAAAAAAAAAAATCACTGCAAAATTTTTCTAGTGTACTGTTGGATTTACATTGATCAGTACGTGCAATTAGGACACACTTGGAAAATCGCTTTTTGTTTAAAACCATTCTTCCTTGTTCTATCATTACTCGCCCATATTAAAAGTTGTTCTTCGTCTTTTTTTAAAGTCCCATGTAAGTACTGGAAGGCCAATAATCTCTTCTCCAGGCTGAACAACCCCAAACTCCTCAGCTTGTCATTGTAGAAGTATACAATCCCTCTTGTCATCTTCATGGCCCCACTCTGGGCTTGCTCGAAGATGTCCACATCTCTTTGGTGCTGAGAATCCCAGATTTGGACACAACACTCCAGATGGTGGTCTCACAAGGGCAGAGTAGAGCAGGAGAATCACCTCCCTTGACCTGCTGGTCACTCCTCTTTTGTTGCAGCCCAGGATGTTGTTGACCTTTTGGACTGCAACTGCAGATCATTATTGTATTTCCTGTTTACCACCTAGTCTCTTGACAGAAGCTTATAAGTTAGATGTGGAAGAGAAACAACCAAAAATATGCCAAACCTGCCTTCAGCATGCAGGGAGCATCAGCTTTGAAGGCTTAACAGACTTAATGTCCAGGCAGTCTTACTTAAAAGATTACACTTTGAATTGCGATAGTGGTTAGTATTCAAATAATGATAAAGAAAAAGAAAATTATCTAACCAGGATGGTAAATTTTTCTTAAACATTCTCGGGAATTTACTCAGCCACTTATATCTATCTAGTCAGCATAATTCAACATCCACTTAAATGATCAACAAAGTTAACTTAAAAAGTAGTTTTCTACATTAAGCAGTTGACTGCTTGACACAATGAATATATATAAATCAAAATTTTAAAAATCCTCTTGTTTTTTTGGTTGTTGTTGTTTGACATTTATATCCACCACTACCTTTCAACCAGTAAGTCTTGGCACCCAGGGGGTTTAGGGGAAAAAAAAAAAAGCAATCAGAGGATCCCAAGAGGTTGAGAATGTAATTATAATCCATGACAAAGAAAAACTCACACCACAATCCCCACATAACCCCATTTTTCAAGGTCAAATATTCTCTGCCATAAATAAATTATAAAGGCTTCTCAGAAATTCTGGTTTTGTTCATGGTTTTCTTGTAAAGCTAAGAATGTCAGGATCATGTTCTTTATTTCTTTTTCATTACAAACTGAAAAGATACTAATTTAAGCATCAGTTTATCTACAGTTCTACACTGTCACAATATTACTCTGGGCATACCCACAGGGTGAGATGATCCTGGAAGACGTTTCAGTCCTCTAAAAGCTAAAGCTATATGAACACATCATTGCTCACGCTTTCCCAGTAATGCCTGTCAATGTCTTTTCCATCTCTATCTCTGCTGGTTTTTGTTTTCCCTTGTTTCATCCTTCTTATGAAGTCTCCAGTTATGGTTGGAACACCTCATGTGTAATAAAGAGATCTCATTTTTTCATGAGGGATATTAAGTATTTTTGTTTTCTTCATGCAAAACAACCAGCTCTTTCCTTTTTTTTTTTTTTTGTTTTTTTGCTCATATTACTCTTAATAAAGAAATACCATTAAGTTGTTTCCAAACTACATTTCTCACTTTGTTTTATAATTGTTATAAACATATACTTTTCAATCTGTCTTACTCTACAGCTGTATATAGGGAAAGTTTCTTTCAGAGGGGAAACAAAAAGCAATTTTCCTCTACAAGAGTTTCCATGTTATTATGTGATTCATAAAGCTATCCCTTAGCAACTGACATCAAGATTTATCACAGCCAAATGAAACATGGCTACATGGCTAGATGTACCAAATCTTTGTATGTTATTCAGAATTTTCAAATAAATAAGCAAAATAATGTACATATATTGGAGAATTCCTGATGTATGTACACATAACCAAACTGAATTACTGGGTAGTTGCAAGAGCAGTTCATGAAGTAGCCCATGAAGACACATAAATAGATAGTTAACTTGCACCTCAGTTTGGAAATCTAGTCACGTACCTTGACAAATACTGATTAAATATCACAAACTTTTTAGATTCCGAAGATGCTATAGATCAATTTAACCACCTTTAGTTGGTTTAACAATGACTAGAGAAAAAAAAAAAATAAACACAAAACCTTTAAAGAAATAAAAGTCTTCCAGACTATTTACGCTGTGTTTATAAGTGGGTGTATTTGACATCTGTGCATGGCAATACAGATCCTGAAGAACAATTTATAGCATAGCAATTCCAATTTCCCACTACCCAGGAGATATATCACTACTATAAAAACATATCCACCTGAAAATCTGAAGTTCATTCACTTTACAAATATGAACTAGAAACAAACCAGTTAATTATACTAGTTTTGCTTTGCATCCTGATCACTCAGCAATATTTGAAACCATGTAGAAGTTCAGGGTGAACACACAAAACAAGATATCTAAATGTTGACTGTGCTTGGCTTTTCAAATGCCACAGTCCAGCAGTTTTAGCATTCATAAAACAAAGCTAATCTGAGGAGATGATATTTTCTCCTGATTATCCTCCAATCCTCTTAAAGTCAAATCCCCTCTCAGGTAAAATGTCACTGAAAGTAATATCATTATAACATGATTTGTAATTTCATGGAAACTCTCTGATTTTAGACTGAATAGGATTAATAAAACTAAACTGATGCTGAGGTCACAGCAAATAAATACCTGTGCTGGCATGGAGGCAAGGGGAAATAGAACATGATCCCAAAACACTGATGTGACAATTGGACTGTGCAAGAAATCTAAGGTCACAAATCAGCACCTGGTGACCTGGTCAACACGGGTATTTTTGAAACCCCCACTGAACTGAGCTGGAATTAGAATATTGTAGATTTCTCTGGTTTCCCCTCTCTGCACCAAGTTGCCTGCACCACTGATCTGTATTTCTACATCCCAGTTTCAATCAGCAGGTAGGACAACTAGTGTTCACCCTGACAGAACTAGCATCCCAAGATGTACAACCATGATTTTACATGCCCAGCTTTCCAAATTACTACCAGTCAAGGAGATGTTTGAAAGTAGATGCCACCATGGTCCTATGTTCCTCCCAATGGTGACATGTCTTGAGCAGCATGTGGTGTTCACAAATAAATGTCAGTCTTCTAACTCTGGAGCAGCAGAGATATAGCAAATTGGGGCTTACAGGCTGGGGATCAGAGGCTTCCAGTGAAACACCTGCAGGGATGCAAAGCAATGGAACGTCTTCACTGCTCAGAAAATGGAGCATGTTTTTCTCCATTCATCCGGTGTCAAATATTTTTGCCCCATATTAGGGGTAACTTTCCATCACTCCAGTATTCTCTGGAGCAACATAAGACTGATTCTTATTGAAGAATATATATGAAAAGCCATGGTATTATTTTGAGAAAGGAATACAAAGCAGTATTTTATCTAGTTGAAGGATTTAATTGAAGTGTTTTTTGTTTTTTTTAAGATTACATTGTTCATATGGGAGGAATGCCTGAGATTTAGAGACTGACATCCACTCTGCCCTGTTATGCTATGCTGGTATTTAGGTCTCTTGTTAAAATCCAGTGAAGCTGGAAAATGAGAGAAATAAAAGAAAATTACAACATAGTGTAAAATTCCTTACTGATTTCAGAGGCCATTTGAAGTTATGTTTTGCAGCTTGTATGTATATTTAAAAGCCCCACAGTCATTTCTTGAAATAAAATATGCGGTAAAAATGGGGAGAAAAGGAAGAGAAGATACAGCTTTTTGAGGCTTCTATTTTATGGATTCAGATGAGTTTATCCTTTGAGGAAAACACAAAAAGTAATTCTCCTGACTGACATTTTATTATTCTAAGGTTCATGTGAATTTCTGTAAATGAAAAGTAGTAGTGCTCCTACTATTTTTTCTTAGCTGTTTCTCTTTTACTTGTGACTTTTGGTATTTAACTCCCTTTAGTGTTCTCTTCAGTCTTGCTTGTGACCATTGTCCAGGTTCACTGCACACACATTTGTTCACTGACGATGGAGTGACTACATCAGTGGGCAAAGGAAGTCTTTTATCTGCACTTTCTGGACTTCTCTAAAGCTTTTTAATGGTTCTCCACGTCATCCTTCTCTCTAACTTAAAGAGAGATGGATTTGATGGGTGGACTGTTAGATGGATAATAAAATGGTTGGATGATTGTATCCAGAAGGGAGTGGTCAATGGCTCCCAGTGAGCATCAATGACAGGACGTGTCCCCTCAGGGACAGTATTGGGATCAGTGCTATTTAATATCTTCATTATTGACATACAAGATCGAGTGCACCCTCAAAAAGTTCGGAGATGACACCAAGTTAAATTGTCCAGTTGACACACTTGAAGGGCAGAATGCCACCCAGAGGGATCTGGACAAGCTTGAGAAATGGGCCCATGGGAATCTCTTGAGGTTTAAATAAGACCAAGTGTACTGCCTTACACCTGAGTCAAGGCAACCCTCAGTATCAGTAAAGGCTGAAGGATGGGCAAACTGAGAGCAACCTGGCTGAGAGGGACTTGGAGGCACTGGTGGATGAGAAGCTGGACGTGACCAGGCAATGTGGGCTTGCAGCCAAAAAGGCCAAATGTCTCCTGGGCTGCATCAAAAGCAACATGGCCAGCAGGGTGAAGGAGGGGATTGTGCCCCTCTGCTCTGCTCTGGTGAGACCCCATCTAGAGTGCTAAATCCAGCTCTGGAGCCCCCAGCACACGATAATCATTGACTTGTCAGAGTTTTTTTAGCCCACTTCTATACTTTTTGTAGATAACCCTCTTTTTACTTTGCATTGTACAGCTTTCCTACACCAATTTTAGCCATGCTGGCCAGTTTTGTGGGAAGATGAGATGTAAAAAGCCATTTCCTCATTCTGATTTCTCACTGGTAAATATTTAGAAATGCGAGAAAAAACAGTTTGTTTCTCTATGGCAGTTTTCCTGCATACTGTACAAAGAAGTGTGAAAGAAAACCTCCCTATCTTCTTGTAGCTTCTCTTTGCTTGTATCCCGACTTTGATTGTCCTCCCTTTCCCTTTTGTTCCTGTTTTTGCACTCTTTTCAAAAACTTCTATCCTCCATTTTCTCTCCATTTTGCATTTGAGATTTTACTTCTTCTGTCCCCACTTTTCTTACATATTTTGCTGTTTCTACTTATCAGTTTTTCTTCTTTATACCTTTCATTTAAAAGGTTCATTAAAACCATTATTTTTACATTTTGATAAGAATTTATTTTCATGGTGTTATGTGATAATTAAGAGTGTCATAAAAGAGCATTGTGAATTTTCATGTTAAATATTACGTGGGTTCAAATTTAAAATTGTTCCTCCTACAACTTAAAAAAATGATTAAAAATAATTAAAAACTGACAAATACAATTTTTTTTCTTCATTAGGAAATACTGTTATAAGCAATTCTATCTTAAAGGACAAGGAGGATGAAATGTAAAAAAAACCCCTTCAGATATTTATTTGCTATTTTTTTTCCACAAGGATCAAACTCTCAACCCTTTAATTCTTAATAGGGCATTAGGATGTTAGTCTAACCAAGACCTTGGTCTCTTTGCAGCTGTATCTAAATTGGAGGAAATATTTTGCAAGATGTAGAGCTTCAAACCCCAGGACCCAGTAATTTGTTTGCAGTTGTATAAACGTAAATAATAATTTTATAAACAGTAAGTGACCTTTGCTTCTTCACTTTCGTATTAGACTCTGTAAATGAATGCTTTAGTCCTTTAGCTTTGGCAGCAAAATATTACCTTGAAATTGGCATTTTAAAATGTTTGCAGACACATTCTGATCTGGGGGAAATTCATAACCATCAGTTATTTTTCATCCAGCTCTACTATACTATAGATGCTAAATACAAAGTAAACCATAACATGCATAAAAAGGAGATAAGAATGCAGTAATGATTAAAAAAGTGACTGGAGCATGGACTGTACAGAAACTTTCCATACTTCTTGAATGTCAGCACTGTCCTGCCATCATGCTTAGTACCACAATAGTATTAAAGCACTCTGCAAATATATTACCTTTACCTAACAATGTAAAATGTCATAGTGCATGAGAGATCAGGAAAAGTTACAGGCTGTCTAAGTGCAGCCTGTAATGATTGTGAAGATAACTTTGGGCAGATTTTTACACAGGAAAAGAAAAGGAGCCTGTTCCATGCCTTCCCATTAAAAATAATGTGGTGTCATTTGGAGGAAAAGATCAAGTACAATACAGGTAATCTGTGATTCTCTAGGATAGAAAGTAAAAAAAATTAAAACAAAGGAACAACAACAAAAAACCTGCAAAAAAACCCCACCAAAAACAACAACAAAAAACAACCAAACAAACAAAAAACCCACACAAACTCAGAAAAATAAATAAACAAACAAAACCTCCAAAAAACCCCAAAAAAACAAACCCAAGCCCAAAGGAAAGCACGAGAAACCTCTTTTGCCTAGAATTACAATTGAGAGTAGGTCATGAGTACTGAATGTTCCTTCTCATTTGTGTTAATTTAATTGGGTTTTTCCTCAATGAATTTCTAGCTATATAGAGATCAGAAACCAGTTCAAGTACCGGTCATATCATATCCTATCTCCCAACAATATAATTTGATTTGGTTACCATTCAATAACTTAAAAAGTAAAACCTGTGCTTTAAAATATGGTATCCTGAAATAGAGAGATACACATCCTTCTCTCCTTTTCCACCAATATATGCTGGGTGCAGGGGTTGTGTAAATTTATGTCACGTTGGCACCATTTTGTTTCCATAAAAGCTGACAGAAAAAGCTTAGTCAGAAGGGGCAAAGAACTCTGCTTTAGCTCTATTGACTACAGGGAGCTTTCATCGAGGAAGAATTTGAAGTTAGTAAGAGCTACATGCACATATCAAAGACAGACCCCCTTAAGCATACTGTTAAGGCAGGAGTGTGCTCAACTATAATGGCATTATAAAGCTAAGCCATAAAAGCAGTCACCCCACTGACTAACATGAAATATTAGGTTGGTGGGATAAATCACATCTTATGCTTAATTCACTGGTAAATTGCATTAGAGGTGTACAGTGTGGGAGCAGAGAATGCACACTGAGTATAAAGCCTTGTTCTATCACTTAATTTCCTGGAATACTGAAAACAATTCTTTGAAATTTGCTGGTGTGTGAAATCCTCATACCTACACAATACTATGGCCTATTACAAAAAGAGCACCTCATTATCACATCACAAAATATGCTAGCAGAAGAAAACCATCGTCCTCTCGCCTTTCACGCAGCCACCCCATTTGTTTAGACATATTCAATGCCAACATTTATGAGTCAATGTCCGGAAATGTTTCTAATTAAATGATCACCAATTTTGTACAAAGGGCTCTGAGAGGGCAGTCGTGCTGGGATAAAACCAAATGTTTAGAACAGTGTTCAGAAATCTGTCAAGCCAACATGTTCAGCTTAGCCAAGGTCAGCTGCATTTATTTGCCTCCACCCGCCCCTCTTTTTTTCCCCCTTCCATATATCACTGATAAGGTCTGAGCACCGTGGCAGTGGTTCAGAAACCAAAACTGAGGGCCCCACCATGTCTGCTCTGGAGTAAAATCAGATTCTATCCTAGCTCTACATGGCTTTCAATTGCAGCGGTATTTAAAATCAAATGACAAAATACTTTGTCATCTAATGGGTATTGTATCTGAAGTTGTTCTAAGAATAGCAAAAAGTGAGTAATGTTCAGGGCAGAACAGGTCCTAAAATGTAAGTTGTAAACCCCACACCTTAGGAATGCAAGTAGGAAGACAGGACTGATAACACTGTGACCCTGAGATCATCAGCATTCACATCAAAAGGGGAATGGTGCCATTAAAATTTCACTCTCAGCTTCTGTGTGGTTTAAAACCTTGTACGTCTTCCTTTTTATTTCTTTGTTTGCTGTTGCTCCAACTCTGCTTTTTTTTTTTTTTTTGGTTTCTTGCATTTAATACTAGGACCAGAATCAGCAGCATGGGATACTTCAACTTCTGCTCTGTAAATATCATGCTTTGTACAGGACAATGACTAAAGATGACAAATATTTTCTAAGTTGTCACATACAATCACCCATCTTCATAGGCTGGTTTTATATTTTTCTAAGGACTGTGGTAACAGATGTTAATGTGGTATAAATGAACACATCAATTTTCTCACACCTGTGATGACAAGCATTAGGGAGGTTTACTTGCATTTGGCTTGATACCTGACCTCTACCTGTCGTTCTCTATTACATCAAGTTACTGTACTTCCATATCAGTGTTCCTAGATTTTATTATTATCTAATGTATGGCATATTTCTTGAGAATGATTAAAAGCTTTTCTTTTATGTTTAATTTTATTTTACAATGATGCTACAAATTTGATCTTTCACTAGCACCTAATTATATTTTCTTTTAAGAGCAGGAAGATGCAAACACTCAAGTGGTTTTACCTTAAAAAACATTTACATATCATCTGTTTTAAAGCAAAGACACTATTAATGGTGTTGAACCACCAACTTTACAACTGGAATACTACTAAGTCAACAAACAGTGTTTATATTGACTACTGTGGATTTAATACAGTGGCTTCTGAACATATTAGTATAATATTAGCACTGATTGATGATAATCCTTCCTGTTGCTTGCTACATCACCACTGCATAAACTCAGCTAATCAGAACAGTGACACTTAATGAAAAAAAAGTCATATTTCATTTGTGAGTTTGTTGGGTTCCTCCCCCCTCCGCTTTCCCAAATTTTTTTCTTCATTGACCTATTCCTGGCAGTTGAAATTCTTCACAGGGGTGATGTCTTCTGTGCATTCCTTGATAAACCTAACACAGATAAACATAACACAGAAAATTCACCTTTAGAGATGGTTCACATCTCCATCTTGTTTGGCTTGATGAGAAAATGGTTTAAAACCTCTTTGCATTTCCTAAAAGTTAGAACACAGCAGCACTAAGAGGTTCAGCAACAGCAGTTTGGCCAATGAATATGTGTGTATGGGCCAGCTAACCAGCTGAGGTGTAGCTCCAAACCATTCTCAGCATTTGCATTTCACATCTCCTTACCAATATATGCCATATGGATGGAGAAGAACCTGGTTACTTCATGGTCTGTTTCCCTTAGATGCAAAATTTCACTAAATACACTGCTAGAAAGTAGTCACATTTTGAGAATGAGACAGTGAACTGTAGGCATCAGAACAGCATAATTCAGTAGCTCTTTTAGGGATAAATTATGAAGATACATTCAAGAATAAATGTCAGCCAGTAAGTTATTGTTGGAATTTTGAAAGACTGTATTCAGCATGCCTTCCATGTATGTCACAGCCTTGTTGATCCTCTCCAATACAAATGTACGACTTTATCCTGTGGAAATTTTCAAAAGCACATCTTGGTGTGTTCTCCACTATATACAATGGTAACATCATATTGAGACTGGACTGACAGGCCTTCCTAAGTTTATGTAGTTTATGTAACAAAACAATGTTTTGTTTTGCTCAGATCCCCTTCAGTACAATCAAAGGTAGTACCTACACAGAGCTAAATACAGTTGTCATTTCTATCTCTAGAAGCCTCCACACTGCTGTTGAGTCAGGACACCCTGGGCAATTTGCAGCTCCCTTTCTCCAGCAGTAGGGTAATTATCATATCAATTAATAAAAGCCTGCCAAAGACACTGCAGCAAAAATGAAATTACCTGGGAAAAGTTTGTTCCCAGATTCTGGATGAATGCCTCAGTATCTCAAATGATTATCATAATTTTTTTCAGTTTCTTTTTCTGTTAAACTAAAATGGATGTGCTGTTTGGAGGGGAAGAAAAAGGAATAATAATATAAAATAGAATCTCCCACTGAGCTTGTCACCTTGGTCTCCCAACATCTCTTTGAAATACATCAAGTGATGCACTGACAGCTTTAACTTTATGTCTCTCCTTTGAGGTTCTTTTAAATGTTAGTTTGCTGGTTTACATTTCCTCTGCTGAAATCTGTTGTTTGCAGCCAACTTCTTCTGTCTTCTGTTTGGAGCTTTCTGCTTAGTTTTGCATCTAAGTTTCACTTCTAATTTATTTCTATATATCTCTAACTCCCCAGTGCTGCCTGAGGACATGAAAAGATGATACAGTATCATTAGTGTATTAATGTACAATAATACTGAGCTTACGGTATCAAAGTAATCCTCATTGATTGGTGTCTCTGAAGACATGAAACAGAGAGTTACAACATTAAGCAGTAGAGTTTGCCTCCAGCAGGAGTTTTAGCTGCAATTACACTGCCAGGGACCACCTCAGTAGCTGCATTTTGGAGGGCAAGGGACATCAGAGTAACATTCTTGTTCAGGGAAAAGTAGCTACCTTTTTTCTGTGTCTGCGTAAGTGTAGCCACGACAGCTCATGGAATATATTCAATACATGAATACAGCTTACTGACCATGGCTAGGGTTTTTTTGGTTTGTTTTGAGATTTTTCTCCCATGTTTATTTTTTTTTTCATCTATTTTCATCTATTTTCCATTAATATTTGCCCTTTGTCCCTCTCCTTTTGTACTTCTTTCAGCCCATAAAAAACACTTTAATTACAGCTGCAATAAAAGTCAGCAGTATCAACCATATCTTCCATCTCTTGGTCATCTATAGATTTTGATCACCCAAAATTAGTCAGAAAGACAATCCCAAAGAAGTCCCATTCTTTTTACTCCTGGATAAGATACAGAACTGAAAGACATGGTTACAAGATATGCAACATTTTTATCGGCAAAGGAGACACCATTAGAACCGATACAATTTTAGAGAAAGGAGAGTTTAATTTCCAGAGAACGACCATGTCAGGAAAAAATCCCTAGGAAATGTGGTTGACAACAATTTGTACATCACAACAGGGAGCAGAAGGACTGGCTGTGTCACAGGTTTCAAGAAGCTGGGAATCCAGGGTGACAAACATCTGGCATAGAAGTACCTTCATCCTCAAAGGGAGCAGCCTTATGATAAACTTCAGCAAGAGCAGAGCAGATCCAGTGGTGGTACCAGGGTCACCAACAACCCAGTGATTTCTTGGTAAGACCACAGGAATGAGGCAGGCCTGAGGTCAAGCCGGAAAATCAAATCATAAGGTAAGGATTAGCAAGGCACTTGGCAAGCATAGCTGCAGCATGGGTCCTTTAGGACCAAGGGAAGGACCAGCATATAAATGGGGGAGTGATGGGGACCAGCAAAGCTTATCCCAGCTCACCCTGCAGAGATGCCTAACAACTACCTGATCCCACAGCAGCTATGCCCTGCCAAAGTTTCTATGGCACACTGATATCTCCCCATTTTTTTAACTACTCCCATTTGGGAACACCTGAATACAAACTGAGTATAGACTGCATTATTTCATATGGCTAAAGATGAAAATCAAAATGGAATGTCAAATGCGCTTATCAACATGACTGTCTATAACAATCTTATAGTCTTGTCAATAGGAAAGGGAGTTGTATGAAAACCTTGCATTTCTTGAAACCATGTTGACTGGCATTAAAATAATGTTTTCAATTTCCAATTATTTTGGGTTAGAGTCCTTAATTTAGATTTCCACTATTTTGCACAATTTTCATTAATATTCCATTACTGATGTCACTGTACAAAGCTTTAGGTCCCCCCTTTTCCCAATCTAATGTTAGGATTATGTTGACTCTCCTCTAATACCCTTAAATTCTGACAGTTTTCCAGGATTTTTGAAGGTAACAGTAGGAAGACCTCCTGGGCAGAAATCATCTAGTTTTCTGGAAAGGATAAAAGAGCTCTTAAACCAGTTAATTTTCCCCATACAGAGCATATAGGTGTATGCTCCTACATCACATGCTGCATCATGTGCTACAGCTGGTCAGCTTAAATCTTTCAAACATTCCTTCCCTTCATGCACAGTTATTTCCACTGATAAGCAAAAACATAACAGTTTCTTCTATAGAGAGAAGTTCTGATGTTGACTTCTACTTCCTACATTTCAGTCTGCACTCTGGAAAGTTTTTACTTGTTGATTAGATATTCAGTCTATTGCAGGTGGAATTTTTCCACAGGATCCCAAAAAGGATGATCATGATTAGCAGAGTTCTTCTATGTTGTGATGCTGTATTTTGAGAAGTTTTCTTTGCCATCATTCTCTTCAAGCATGTTTACTTACTTGTCTATATGATTGCCAGGACTTCATAAATCATATGAAAAAAATCAGCAAATTACAGCATCTGCACACAACCAATACTCTGTCCAATACTTAAATCTCTCGTCATTGTTTCTCTAGACATTCTTTTAAGAATCAGCAGATGCTTTGTTTCCTCTCTTTCTCACAGCCTATCTTGAAGCATGTTTTGTGTTTCAGTAGCCTGCAATCCTCATTCCTTTTTCAGATCTACTGGAAAGGGACTAGCATGCTTCTCTTATTCCAAAGGTCTTATTTATTTCAGTCTTTCAGAAATTCAAGTGGCTTGCAGAACTTCACATGGCTACCATTAGGTGTACTAGGCCAGATCGCAGTTACCTTTGTCTGTCACCTCACTCTCTGAAGACAACTGTCTGCTCCATCCTAAGTACTTATCATCTGATGAGTCCTCTCTAGGTTTTTATCCAGGACAAGTGAGCAGCCCTTCACAAACTTGAAAAAAGCCCTGCAGTGATAAAGGAGGAAGGAATGGAGTTTACTGCACCATTTCTTCCTTTGCACAGCCTATTTTTGGCAGTGCTCTAAAAGCTGACATCTGTTACGTCAGGTAATTTCATAATCTTGATATCCTGATTATTTCTGGAACAGATCTTTTATCCTGTTATTCTTCTCACAACACTGTCAAGAATTGTACTCATCTGCCTCGTGCCTGAATTGGTGCTGGATGATTCATTTTTTGTCTTCTATGAGGGTTATCTTTTATCTCAGTCCGTTCAAATAATTCACCTTCATGACTTCATGAAGTGCTGAGAGGTGATTCAGAACCAGGAGGTCTGGGTTTCCCAATGAAGGAGCTGCTCTTACTTCAGTCTGGTTCTATCTTTAAGACAATAAGCTTGAGATGTAACTAGCCAAGAGACAAATGCATTTTTTTATTCAGTAACAGTAACAGGAAGAAAATTAACTAACTCTAAAATCAGTATCTTAAATGAATAATAAATGCATTAGTATTTCAAAATAACAGTTAGTAATTTTTCATACCATAAGAAAATTTTAAATGTATGAATCATAATTGCTACTGAATTACAAACTCATCAACCTTTCCTTCTACACCTCTTAGTACTGGGATTCAAGTCTATCCATCTTCACTCCATCCTTCCACTCCAAGTTTCTTGGGCATAAGCTTAATGTAGTGGATGGATCAAGTTTTCCCTTTGCTGCTCCAATGGTCTTGGGTCCACAGGTCCATTCCCAGCTACAGGTGTCCACAATCATACTTGCTAAAGATTCAGCCTCCTTTTTTCTTTATATAATTTTTTATCTTGTTTACAATTTCTCCAGTTTCTAGGATGACTTTTTTCCCTGTTCTCATCTCAAGTACTATTTCCAAACTCCTTCCCAACAGACAGCACGTCATGAATTGCTTTTTTCCTCCATAGTGGAGTACCTGTTCAAATCAGTGCACATGTTAAGCCTAACAAGTGCCCCTCAATGACTCCAAAGATTGTCATCTTTGGGTTTCAGCAGGTGTCCTTTCCTGCTGCTCAACAATTTTGATCTGATCCTGTGACAGAAGTCTGAACTTTTCAGCCATGTTTAAGATATGGAGGGAAAGTGGCTAAAGGGATTATATTGGTTTCTTATTTAATCAAGATGGAATGTCAGCCAGTTTATGCCAGCTGTCTCAAGAGGAGTCATATCTAAGGGCCTCCATGTTCCATCCACTAATCTCAGCCTTTGTTTGCTGCTGTAGGAAAGGTGCCAGCTTAAAGCACTCCATCTATCCGTTTCCTCAGACACCCCTTATCAGCATCTCCTAAAATAATTTGGAAACACATTTTCCTTCTCATTCACATTATCTGAAAAGAATGTTTCCTTACCACTTTCCTCCATGCACTTTTGTCCCTCTACAGCTACTCCCTAGTTGCTGCCCCTATGAGCCATGCAGCTTTGCTGATCCACAGAGCTTAAAGCCACGAGGCAATTAAGTTATGACATTTGCTTCCAGGGAACCTGACTTCATCCAAGTAATATGAAATGGAAGACATAAAATCAACATTAACAAGTAAATTGATTATTTATATTGACATTGAAATATTCACTTTTCAGGTATCTCTAATAGTTTTCTGATAGCACTTGATAGAAGCAAAATGTAAGCACACTTATATGAGTACTGGAAAACAAATAAGCAAAAGAGATTTTTTTAAAGTCCAAGCCCAGGAGACAGAAGGTACCACTACAGAATCTGTGAAATAATGCCCCCTCTAAATTGCACTGAAGCATGAACAGCTTTAATAATCTAAAATACTCCCATTTTATGGCATGGACTAGAGCTTTCAGCTTACTTCACAAAAAATAATGTGGAGTCTTCTCAGGTCACTAAATTACTCTATGGACACGGGCAGGAGAATACTGTCTGTATATTCCCTGTGTGCATATTGATTTATCTGTCTTTAGTACCTGATTACCAAACCATTAGCTGAAATCTATTCAGGAAAAAAACTAAAATGTTTGATAACATAAAGTTATGCTATCATAACTTTAAAACAAAAGAATGAGATAAGAAAAGAAAGAGATAACAGGAATGCTATCAATCCCCTGTCTGAATTACCTCAGGCAACCAACTATATGGTGTTCTGGTAGTACCTGTGGTCACAACCACCCTGCACATGCATCTTTCAAAGTGGACTTCACTAGGATTAAGAGTAAGGAGAAACTCTTTGGGGAGTTTATTGATTCTTCTCATTTGACTCAGTTCCTATTTTACTGACACTCTCATATCACATAAATATTTTTAAACTTATTTAAAAAAAATTATGTTTCTTGACTTTGCCCATTCTGTAGAGAGCTTGATTTGGAAATTACTTGTTGTGGCACAGATAGTCTTCTGATTCTTTATTCCTTGTCGACTTGACTGAGAATGTTACTGTATTTTGTCAACATGGCAAGGAGATGCTGGTAAATGTTGTGTGAGCTGAATTATTTTTGGTAAGGAGTACCTTTGGTCTTTCATAAAAGGAACAGTATTGACAAACAGCTCTAGCAGTCCTAATATAAACATAGGATATAGCTCTCAGATTACTGACAGCAGAATTTAGAGCCCATAAATATGTAGAATAATAGGCAAATCTTATTGGAATTAAACCACCATTAAACCACCACAGCATTAATCAATTTTTAAAAGGTCTGTTAAGGGTGAGTGATGTTAACTTTAGACTGAGATTATAAAAGAGAAGACTGTAGGCTGTAACAGAAAGAAGTAAATAGTCTGAAAACACAAAAAAAAAACCACCTTAAATTAAACAATATATTAATGTATAACATTGTATATGCTTACACTTCTCCATAAATTGCTTGTTATTTAAATTTGTGCTCACAAACTTGAACAATGAACAATTATCTTAATAAGACATATGATATGTGAATCAATATGTGAAATCTTTCCTGTCCTGTAATAATACTGATGTTCATCAACATTTTACTGAAATTGCCATGCCACTTGACACCAGATGCTCAGGAAGGGATGCATCTAGAACTGAATCCAGCAGGCCTACCAGGCCCATGGTATTTCCACTACAGAAAAACAATGAATATGTTTTTGGAATTGACTTATTAAAGTTCATTCAGAGTTATATGCAGGAACTAAAGTGAATTTGGTGAAAACTGCCCAAGTTAAAAGAAAAAATATATAGAAACTGCAATAAGTTTATATTCTTACTTCATCATAGGAAAGAGAGAAACACGAGAAGGATGAAAAAACAGATTTTTTTTCTAGTATGTTTTACTTTTAAATGTTTACACAAATTCCATTTTTTTTTTTTTTCCTAGAGGAATGATTTTCTGTGTGATCACTAATTCTCTGTGTTGATTTACAGGACAGTACATGTCAATCCAGTCAGCAAGTCTTTGGTGTGTGTGCACTGTACAAGCTGTCTGTGAAGTGCTGCCTGTGCCACTGGATTTGAAAAGCAGAGCAGCTTCAGGAGTTTTTATCTCTGCATGACTGCTGGCTAGGGATTTCAACAGAAAAGAAAACTGCAAGAGGAAATTGGTTTGGACAAGAAGAGCTTCTGTACATAATTCTTATTTATTTGAAGAAGAAATGCAGTCTCTTAGAAACAAAACAAAACAAAACAAAAAAAAAAGATAGTGTGATGGCTTATTCAATATGGTTATTGGTATGGGATTCAGCCCCATTTTCAAAGCATTAGAACTGACTTCCCAGCATTGCCTGTTTACTGGGAACAGAATTACTGGAATTCTTCCTTTTAGAGACAAGGCACATAAAGAACAAAAGGAATCTCAGAAGATTGAAGCTCTCTGCTTCCCAGTGCACAGAAGACATGCATGACAGCTCCAAGGGGGGAAGAGTGACTCCATTTCAGTGTTGCTGAACCTTTACTTTGCGTTTGAATGGGAGTTTGGTCAGGAAATTTAAACTTTGTATTGAAGGAAAGAGAGTACAAGGTGTTTACATTTACATTTAGTACAGGACATATGATTTTACTTAAATAAAAATAACTGCTAAAAACCACAAATTTTTTTTTTTTTTTTTACTCTGGGATGGTGTTCAAAGTTTTTATTTCTTTCGCTTCTTAGTTAATAAATCACAGTATGGGTTTGCCTCCATACCTCAATAAAAACTCATGGTTTCCTAACTCAGGGTGCAGAAAGGTTTCGTTGCCAATTTCTGTGTCAGAGGAAAACAAAAAATCTTTATATGTTATAGACTTTGGGACAACATTTCTATACCATTTATATACATTTGCTCTTGACATCTTTGGCCCAGCTTGTCAGTAGCTTTTGCAGGTGGTTGGATGAGAACAGTTTCCAAGAATTTGATTATAAGACTATAATTTTATGTAGAGGGGTTTTCTTTCAAAAGTGAAATTTCCCTCTGTCCTTTTATTTTGCATTCTCTTCCTCAGGAATTTTAAATACTTTTAGGAATAGCAAGACTTAGCACAATATTAAAATATGTTTCCTTTTCCTGGTCATAAAGATATTAGTCTTGGATTAAAATACTTCCTTTTAACTGTATACTGTTAATCTTACTCTTATGGGTGATTCACTATCTTCAAGTGCAATTAGCTACTACTCAAATGCAAATGTTATAAAAGAATGGAAGTATAACTGTAGCAGACAATATAGGAAAGCAATGAGTATCCCATTTTACCTAATTTTGAATGTACATGCTTCACAACCAAAAAAGCCACAAAGCCTGGTCTTATTTAATACAAAATTTTCATTACTTTCATAGCATTTTCTGAAGTTTTGTAAAAGAAGGAGCTTCCAGAACAGTAATTTAGATGAAATTACTTACAAAAGGAAAGAACAAAAAAGATAAACCAGAAAGGTGCCAAAATCACAAAAGAGTCTGATTCTTATGGCAAGCATGACATAGATTTCATGAAATTTGGGGCATAGCTGGGTGCAGCTCCTCAGGATTATATGGGCTCTTTTAATTTTATTAAGCTTACTGTTTTGTCTACAGATCAATATTTCCAGTACCACAGTTCCATTCACTTAGGGAAAGCTGCTAAAGAAAATTATTAAATATATACTGAATACAGACCTACTGATTTTGAACACAAGCAAGCAATTTATGTGATCTGGTAAGAATGCAACCTGATAATTCCAGAGAATAAAAGAAATCTTTAGTTTATTGATAAAGGTACAAATGCCTTTTTTATTTTCAGTTATAAATTATTTTATCTAGTATAATTAAAGGGAATACATGTGTCATCTGAGAGTGCTATATTAGCAATAATCTAAATATTACATGTTTAATGTTTTGAATTTTTTCACTGTTAATATCTTTGATGTTGACCTAAATTCTCATTAATGATAGTAAGCAAGTTTTATGATGACCAAAAAATATTCAGAAGGAAAAATAATCTATAGCTTCTGTAAAGAAACATAACATAAACTGACACAAATTGTTTGACTAAGAAAATAATGTAAAATACCATGAAAATAAGCAAAAAATTGCTTTTTTAAAAAATGATAGGTAGAAATTGAAACCCTTTTTTATAAAAGTTAGATTCTGCAAAAGTTTGAGGAGATAACTTGTTTCTATAATTATATTTTCTTACATTGAAACTATAAATTATATATTCAGCCCTCAGGTTCTGCAAGACATCTGACAGCAGCAAGCCATGGTCTCATCCTTGCTTTGTACATGTGCTTTTGGGGAAAGAACAATAAATAATTTTTTAAAACACTCATATCCCCATATTTCTGTCTGGATGTTCCTCTCTCAAATACTTTTGGAACTATATTTTCTTGATTACTTCTAGGAGGTTAATGGACCATGTTACTAGCTAAGGCAGCCCAAACAGTAGATTCTTCAAGTTTTTTCTAGCACATACTTTATTAAATTATTGATGATATAAAGGTTCAGTGTAATAAAAATGCTTAAAAAATGTTTTCCCTACTTTTATTACTTGGAAAGAATCAGATCAGTCATTCCTGAACTTTGAAGGGTTTTTGTTTTGTTTTGTTTTGTTTTTTTAACCCTAGCAGTCCCTACACTAATGCTACATATATTGGATAATGATTATTGTTGTAAGGACCAGACTCTAAATATGGCCAAACACTGGCCAGGAAAAGCAGGTCTTACTGGACAGAGACACCTCCAAGCCAGTGGATGTTGCTAGTTTGCCTTTTAGCATCTCCTGTGTACAACTACATCTGCTGCTTCCTTCAAACTTTTTCCCTCCTCTCAAGACTGATGACTTGATATTTTGAGTCAGTCACATCTTATCTCACAGTATATAAAAAGGCACAGACACAAGTTCCGTGAAGCCTAACACCAATAATCTCTGGTTCGGATAGGAAGCATTCCTCAGACTTAAAAAAATCCATAGATATCTTCTATTCAGCCATCTACATATGATTTTTGCCTCCTAACCCCTCAGCCATAAACTGTACAAGGTGATGGACAGGTCAACTCCCGTCCATACAATAGCCTTTCTTCATAGAAACAGAGTGCTTTGGGTTGGAAGGGACCTGAAAGACCATCTGCTGCCTGCTGCCTCCTTTCCACAATGGGCCTGGGTACTTATCACTAGAACAGGTTGGTCAGAGTCTCATGTGATGTGTAGCCTTTCATGAGTATGTGCCAAAAATCCAGATCAGATCTATTTCTCCATTACGATGGAAAAGCTAGAAGAGAATTCTTCCAATCACATCCCCCTCCTAACCATGCCCTGTACCATTTTTCTTAGTCCTGTTATAACTTAGTCTTTTCCAAGTGCCTACCTGCTTCTCAGTCTGGCCTTTATTGTATGTTGAGGAAAGGTTTGACATTCAGGAGAAAATAAAATTTGGGAATACGTAAAAAATTGAATTTCCCTAAATCAACGGAAACCCTTCCTGAATTAGCAGCTCCAACAGAAAAACTGCAAAAGTGCTGTTAAACTTGTTTCCTGTCACCTTTTTCTTCAAGTCTTACAATTGGGCAGTGACATTTCTTCATACAAGTGATGAGAAGGGTCTCCACCAAAATCTGCTATCAGCAAGTAGATTATTTTGTCCTACAGCACAATATCTTCCTTATGAAACACCTGTAATCACCTACTACAATCAATGTTTGACCAACTGTGCTAGAGAATATTACCCATACTTCTACCTTCCAAATAATTTTAAAATATTTTGAACATCATAAATGTCTGGAGCATATACGCTTTCTGCCTGACATCACTCAGTTATCAGTGAATGAAATGAATTATCAAGTGTCTGAGAAAGAACTTCTCAGCTTTTTCTTGGACCATCCAAAAACCCAGTGTTGGGAGAGGACAATGCCACACAGGTGGCTTTCAATGCAATTAGAAATATGCCTAACAGGTGAGAATTCAGATATCATGGTTTATTTGAGATTGTCACCTCAGAGCTCCTGTTTTCTACACAGCATAATTGTTGGCATGTAGAAGCAGGGATGTCCCCATTTTTATTTGAAAAGTCATAGTGAAGTTCTATAATAGTGTGAGATGAAAGCTATTGGAAGAGAAATAACGTTAATTTTAAAGCTATGTGGAGGACCATAGGCAGCCACTTGTCTGTGGATGTTATCTGTCTTTCTCAGTGCTTTCACAGTGGGGATCAATGCTTTTGAGCTTTTCTTCCATTTCACTGAACAATTACAGATGTTTTCCAGCTGAAAAATGTGGTGATTTGCTGAAAGCTGTAGTGATGAAGATGAGTTAACCGGGAAGATACAAAGAAAAAGGCAGAGCCTTCTTGAACAGTAAAGTATGGTTCAAGACCCAGTTTTGACTTTCTAGCTTTGCTTCCAGTGAGCTCATAAGTCTCAGTATATGTAGGAGCTATTGAATATCTGTCAGGTTCACTACTCTTACCTACACCTTCCAGGATTACCACCTGGCGGAATTACATCTAATTTGGAAACATCTGCTGTAAAGTTTTGTACAGAAAATTTGCCACAAGCTTACCCTCAAAATCCATATATTAAAAAAAATTCTCTAACTGAAAAGTACTTGTCAGCATTTTGTCTCGGCAGTACAGTAATCCTTACTTTAACAAGTCTCCATTTATTTTGGAGAAGGTTTTGAATGTATAAATTAGGAAAAAAGTACTAAAAACAATCAGAGAAATATTCCTACCTAATATTCTTTCTTCTCACAATTAATCATGTTAATAGACTGGAGAATAAAGTTGCTACAAAAGACATTAACAAAACACTGTGAAAATGGTATGTTAATGGACAAACCTAATTTTTTTCTTCCAATGAAAATGAAGATATTAAACTGTGGAAGAAAACTTTGTAGATTATTTAATTTTCCGGTATTTTTACCAGATATTGCATTTTATGTCCAAAGAAAAAACTGAGAAAAAAAAACCTCTTTCTGAAGCAATTAATGTAAGAAATAGTCTAGTTGCATCCTGTTGTTTTATGTTGCTGAAAAAATAAATTCTTTCAGCTGTCTTAGTATTAATATTTTACAAAAAAAAAATTCAAAATGAAAAGTTCTGTTCCAAAAATGTCAAATAGAATATTCAATCAGTCACAAAATACTTTCTATATTTTTAAACGTAGTTTTCACAAACTAGCACACTTTCACAAATATCTCTCTGTGAGCTACAAATTCTTTGTCAAAAAGTGATGTACTGAAAAAGATCTGACCATATCCGGAGAGACAGATTTGTAATGAAACCAAACAATACTTTGCAACAACTTCAAAAATATTGCTTTAAAATTTATTTAAGTTGTATTAAATTATGAACTCTATTCCCAATGGATTATACAGACTGAAAAACCACAAACAAAAGGAAAACAAGTGATTTGCTCCATCAAAATCATGCTTTATTCATCTTTTATTAATTATCTAGGAAACAGAATAGACGTTAAATTTGTAGATGAAACAACCACATAGAAGTATGTTCCTTAATCAGTTTCCTTACATATAGGACTTTCCCACATCCATTACTTATATTAGATTTTGCTAATTATGAGGGGTTTGGTACTTTAATACCTACAAGGCTGCAAATATATAAACACTCCAGGAAACTCCGGTGAAATGGTAAAGTTTTCTGATTCATTTTTCAAATAAAATCTCCCTCTGGGCACTTCTTTTATTTGTTGATGTTTATGAATATATGTATGCAAGTGTTCCTGGAATGGAATAAACATAGGTTAGAGCTCTTCCATATCCAACAGCATCAAAAACAAAATCAGCTAATAACAGTAATAATGAAGATTTCAAGGAGTTCAGTTCTAGAAAAGCCCTCATCATGGCCCTCATATAAATGAAATAACTTATTTTTAAAGCATTTCTCTTTCAAAGGAGATGGATCTGAGAGTTCAATCTTCCAGCAGATAGCTGGTGTGCACACAGATTTTCAAAATGGAATTTTCTACCTCCTGGTATTCTCAGAGTAGGTGTTCAGTGCAGGCACTTCAGATCAAGCAAGCACACCCAAGCTAGTTTTAGAGTAAGTAGTAAGTGCTCTGGCTGCTAACACGTCTCTGCTGCAGATCAGAGATGAGCTCAGGCTAAGCGACGTGTTGCTATGGCTACACTGATAGCAATACCCAACCTAGTAAGTGTAAATCTAACATATGTCTCCTGCTATGAGACAGAGCCTTGGTGACTGCCCCGGAGCCATGCCTGAATACCCACTCTGTAGGAATTCAATTTTGCAGAGCCATTGCCATGCGATTCAGGATCAATGGTCCCACATGTACTTCTAGGAGTATTATTCCCTGATTTCATCAAGGCAGTGTGCGGGTACGTGGTCGGTCGAATATATTTGGGTTGTTTTCTCAGCAGTTTAATAAGAGAAAACGAGATTCTTCAAGACTACTCTTTTTAGCTGTCTTGAGCCTCAGAGTATAACTGATTAATGGCTATGCCATCCAGCCTCCTTATTTCAGATATAATAACAAAACTACACAGTGCTCTCCACGGCTTTCCACACCTGCAGGGAAAATTGAGGCTGTTGTCTGCCATTTTCCAGCCAAACAAGTAAAAAGTTACTTTAGTAGGAGTGAAAGAGCCCAGGGAGAATCCTGATTTTCTCTTCCCTTCTTAAAGGAAAAAAAAAAGTTTGTAAAGTACATCATCTGCTTCTGCTCCACCATTGAAATTGCTTCACAAACCCATTTCATCCACAGCTTTAAACTGCTATTTTTAAACATCTTAACAGGTGTGAACTGTCCACTTGAAAAGACACACACTGATTTCTGTGTAGAAAATTAAAAACCCCTGAGTGGTGTAAATATGGAAATCTTTGGGCCAAGCCCTAAATATGCCAAGCCTCATGCTAAGATCACTATATATGACTAATGAACTATTAAGATGGTTTGAGAACACTAAAATATATCTTTTTAATCCTTTCTCTTATATAAAGTCCACAAAACTATGGTTGTTAAACTGGAAAACTCAGTAATCAAGTACTAGCTAGCAACTAGTAGCATTTTAAAACTTTATTCCTTTTGAAATGCCACAGAAAGAACTCCACAACCAATAATAGTTGTTTGAACGGTATTCTAGTGGTTTGAAAGCAAAACAAATGATAGGCTCCAAGTCAGAGATACAATTCAATAGGAGGAAAGGAAAAAAAGTAAAATAAAAAGATGCAATAATACAAAAGACCACTAACAGAGTCAGAATACAACCTGATCAGGGTGATGGAAGCAGTCCAGATGAGGTGGTCTTCCTGAAGCAGTGATCCCGTAGAAAGGTCTGGTAGCTCTGGTCCTCTGGGAATCCAGTGGATAAGGGCTGCTTGTACTGTCCCAAACCCCAGATTATATCCCGGTGAGAATGTTTGGTTCCTCCCCCTGGGTGGAGCATCTCATAATGGGATGATGAGTCATGCAGGGGGTCCTTGCTGGCCCTTTAAACAGAGATAGCTCCTGGAGGGAGTTATATCTATGAGTCATGGGCAAGGCATTTGATGGACCATTAACAGAAGATAATGGCCCAGAGGGAAGGGGTCTGGGAAAAGACTGCCCCACCTGGATTCAACAGTTCATGAAGATGGTGATAGAATA